>CM053275.1:83350277-83450277 GCA_028583415.1 Protea cynaroides
TCTGCTTTAGTTATGTATATACGTTTTGTTTCTCTCTCATTGTATGTAAACTTGTTTCCCCTTTAATAGATGCATTATTCTCTTTTTAAATTTGGTCTCAACCATCACTTGTGCTTACAGTGTGTTAATATTACTGTTTTTACTTTTATCCTATCTCAGTTCATAATTTTCTTGAATGTATGCTAGTTCAGCGGACAAGGCCTGAGATGCTCTGATACCAAGTTGTCACACCCCAATTTCACACTATTCAGAATGGTGTGATGAACCGCTAACAAACCAACGGTTCAACCAGGATCTCGAATAGGCTATATCTGTGTTATCTAAATTCCATACATCCACATTCATAATCAGAGTAAATACACAATAGCGGAAGTCTTATAATAAAATGAACTGAGAATCTATGTGATATTAAAATTTAAATAACAAATTATTCTGTATCAACAGAGACATAATTAATTAAATACCAAATACATGTCTTTAATAAATCCAAATAAATAAACCAAAAATCTAATTGAATACACATGAGTTGCACTCGCAAGTGACGTCATGTGTATCCACTTCATCTTCCACTTCCATCGCCGCTACATTCTCGTACGCTGGAGCATTTACATAATCTTCAACGGTAAAACCTGCATCATCAACTAAAAATATTCGATGTCGAGGGGTGAGCACACATCATGGCTCAGTGAGCAAACAAAACAATGCAACAATATATATGCATGCAATCAATTCATATCTTTGGTCTGGTTTATAGTTTGCATTGTGCTATAGAAAGGATAGGTTGTAAGAACCATATTCTAAAACCGGGTCTAAACCATGGTTTTATGTGATGACAGGTGTTCCAATTATAACTGGACCAGAGGGTGAAGCCGAGTGACGAACCACTCAAAGTTCAGGTATGAAAACTGTAAAAAAATGCCTAAAAACTCATACCGGTCTCACTATACCGGTTGCAGTATAGTGCAACCGGAATGTGCATCCGGTATGAGCATAAAAATGCCCATATGCCATACCGGCTTCACCATACCGCAGGCACTATGGTGCAACCGGTATGGTGCCAGCGGTATGGTATACCGGTTGGACCATACCGGTGGCAGGGACTCCAACCGGTATGTGCAACTGGTATTCCTTTAGACAGACTCCGAAAGGTCTGTCTCTCAGAATGGAAACTCGAAAAGTTTCCATTCCGAGGAGAAACCTTCCTTGGACGGTCTCCCTCTATTAATAGAGAAGGAGACAGTCCATTTCTCCTTCTCAAACATTCTCACCGTCTGGAGAAGATCTGAGAAAGGAGCAAGGAAGGAGGTAGCCCCGCCCAGGAAGGAAGAGCACACCGCCAACCGACAACGCCGGTAAGTGCTCTATATTCGCCGGTAGTGCTCTGTTTTGTTAATTTTATTAGGAGATCGGATCGAAGCCGTGAAGCGGCGCAATGATCCAAAAAGGAGAATGTCACCCAATGTTCTCCCTCATTCGAATCTAATTTAGGTTCATACGGCAATATAGCCGAGATTCGAAGGCCAAGAAAGGGTTTGGACTTGGAAAATGTAGGGGAAACCCTATAGAGACCTATCGGTTAGCCGAAAAGGAGGGGAGATCCGAGATCTCACTCTCGGATCCAAACCGCAGGGTATACCGGATGGACTATGAGTCCAGCGGTATGGCCTTGCGGTATGTATCGCAGGCACATACAGGTCTCACTCAGTGAGATCTGAGTGAGACCGGTAAGTGCAACCGGTATATACCGGTTGTACATACCGATTGCAGTATGTGCAACCGGTATGGTGCAGCCGGTATATATACCGGTTGCACCATACCGGCCTCACTAGACTGAGACCGGTATGTGCAGCCGGTGTGAGTTTCCGAACCTGGTTTGCTTGGCCAGACCTGGTTCCGACACCTGAAACTCTAAGGAATGAATTCTAACCTAAAGTTATGATCATGTAGGGCCTGTAGACGCTGTGAGTAAACTCTCTGACGCAGAATCGAATCAATATCACGCGTCAGGTAAGGAACAAGACCCTAAACCTAAATAACTACAACAGTAAACCTTTGTGATAAATTCTGTTATTATGAATATTCACTGCTTGATGTTTGTGCATCTCACATGCCATGTAGTTATGCTTTTGATTATTATATCTTCATGCATTTCATATGCGAGGAATTGTTGTATGTTTAGGCATGTGTATGTTTTCGTTAGTGTGTGGAATGTGAAGGGGATGTGCCCTGGATATATCCACAGCTAACACCTTTTCTCGTATCATCTTTATCCTAGCAAACTCTGTGCGAATAGGGTATCAGGGAGAGGACGTGGGATGGTGGTTCTTCCTGTCCACCAGACTCGAGCCCTATCTCTATGTCGTAGGGAGTAGTGCTGGGGTAGGGTCGTTTAGCCTTTACCTTAGCAGACTTGGTATGTCTAGGGTATCAGGGGGAGGACGTGGGATTGTGGTTCTTCCTGCCCGCCAGACTCGAGCCCTATCTCTAGGTCATAGGGAGCCGTGCTGGGGTGAGGTTATTGACATTGTTTTGACATCTAGGATTGGTTAGAACGGAACCCACTTGCAAGCCCTTGCCAATAGGGGTTTAGGTATTGGTACGGTATGGGGTATCAGGGGGAGGACGTGGGATTGTGGTTCTTCCTGCCCGCCAGACTCGAGTCCTATCTCCATACCGAAGTAAGTGATGTGGGGCAACAACAGTAGTGTGGTAGGTGCCTAACTGTTGGGTGTGCTCACACTCTCGTGCATGGAGGTGCGGTGGCCGCCAAACCTTACCATAGCACCTTTGCAAGTTATACCTGGCCCAAATTGTAATGTTATCTCATGCATATTGTACTGTTGCATTGGTTTTGTACTTACTGAGCTAAGTTGTGAGCTCACCAGATATATCTATGTTCTTTTCAGATTCGGATGCAGGATACACTGTTGACGACTTCGTGACTGCTCCCGCTTATGGTACGGTTGCTGCCATGGATACCCAAGCAGAAGGGGACGAGCATGATGTGTCATGCGAGTGCTCGTTCTGTGTCTACTCACAGTGACTTGGGATTATTTTCTGTTAAATCTTGTAATAAATATTATTTAATTTGATGGATGATGGAATAACTTGGATATTTATTTAAATTATAATTTAGTTCTCGGCTCATTTATTATTTCCGCTGCTATGTATTATTTCTCTGATCATGTTAGATTGCTTGGAAATGATTGGTTGACACGGTCTATTGAGATCCTGGTGTGAACCGTGACTTATAGCCGGTTCACTCACACTTCTGGTTCATCCAGAATTGGGGTGTGACATAGGTGGCCGCCGCACCTCTATACACAAGTGTGTGGATACGCCCAATGACTCCTGCACTATCGCCCACAACACCCAAAATGGCACAATATACACCCCATGAGAACGGCATGGCTGTACCGGTTGATACCATACCAACAAATAAACCCCTGCTGGCTAGGGTTGCAAACTGGGCTCGCAACTAACCAATCCTAATGCCAAACTGTGTATCTAAGGCCTCACCCCAGCTTCCCTCAGAACATCCATAGAGATAGAGCTAAGGCCCCCTGGTAGAGTCAGAGACTACAAGGACCGAGACTACCTCCCCTGATGCTCTACGACATAATAGTTCTGCTAAGGTAATGGCGATACGACGACATCAGTGGACATGACTTGAGTAGACCATAGCACAATATACACCCCATGAATAACGGTCATGGTTGTACTGGTTGATACCATTCCTACCCTCACCATATACACTGGCCAAACACAAACATTCACATGCCTATTCCTATCATCATCATCATCATCATCATCATGTTATAAACAATAAAGTAAATATGCATGAACAAATAATAGAAATATTGGATGACATGTTAAATGCACATACAAGCATACACGCATAGAATCAATATGGCATTGGACTCAAGAAGTAAAACGGTTTATTATTAACCAATTAGTTTAGGTCTTGTTCCCTCACCTTAGCTTGTTAATAGATACTTTTCTAAGCTTTAGAATCACCTTTATAATGTTATTATATTGCTAGATGACCTAACAAAGTCGATAAAATTTAATTAAAATTTATTCAGAATTTAAAAATAATTCTGTTAACTGAGGGTCGGAGGTAGGGTCGAAGTCCTGATCGACCCTGGGTGCGACCCTCCCCAAAATCTGAACTTCCCGAACACTGAGGGTCGATACTCAGGATCACCTAGGGCCGGATGGTCATCGATCCTTTGTGCGACCCTCGGTGTACTTTGGTCAATTTGCCTCTTTTAGTCCATCCTTCGTGTTTGGGGTCCCATGGTTTTCTCCTACAGTCCATTCAACATTCATTCTATGGTCTAGAACCATGAATAATCCACCTAGATAGCTTTCATGTAATCTCTCATGGTTTTCTATGAAAACCTAACCATGGTTGATGGTTTGGGTTTCTCCGAGATCATACTCTCATCATTATCTAACCTAAGGTCTGTAGAAACTCATGGAATTAGTATCCATACCTGAGAAGATTACTCCTTCTCTGTAACTCTTCTCCTTTTGGAAATTCTCTTCCTTGCTTCTCTTCTTCTTCTTTTCCTTCTCTTCTCTTTCTCTCAATTCAGTTAGGGTTGTAAAAGGAGTGAAAGAGGCTTAGGGACGTCCTTTAAATAGAGTAGGAACATCATAAATTAAGTCCCTTTGAGATTAGGAAAGAATCCAAATGAAAATTAGGAAAATTTCCTAATTTTAGTTTCAGCGGCAACGGATCAGGCTCATCTCAAGTTCAGAATGAACTTGCGACTTGCCAGTGACAGGTTGATGGCCGATACATGGCAAGTCGTGAGATCCAATGGCTCTACTCCTAGGTTTCAACTCCCTTATGCTACTCCTAGGTCAACAACTCCCTTATGCAGAACCATTGGATCTCACGACTTGCCATGTGTCGGCCATCAACTAGTCAATGGCAAGTCTGGAGTTCATTTCGAACTTGGTATGAGCTCAATTCCTGTTGTATCATATCTGTCATACGTGCTTTCCTTACCCTGGTAATTCCTACCCATGGGATATCGTGCTATCGTGCGCCAGTAATGGCCCATGCTAGTATTTTGTTCGCGGTATTGAATATATGGTGACGTGGCATACCTTTTTGATATCCTTATCAATCGAGATTGGCTAATATTAGCATGTATCGGTTCCTATAGAAATTCAACAAAATGATACCATATCCACTAGATTCTATATTGATCATGGTCGATACCTATACAAATCGGTTGATACGACCGATACGATATTGATAACTCAAACCATGGTTCAGACTCTAGACCAAGTAAACCAATGTTCAAGGTATTGATATTGGACAGATCGATTTGCATCGGTTTCGATCGATCCTATATACCTTTTCTTTTTTAATATTTTTACTAAGTATTAGCCACATGTCATTCGGCCATTGGCCCCATATCTGATCTGGATTGGTATTAGATCAGTTTTGACATGGCTGAAATTGTATCCGATACCTGGAACTAGAACCTTGATTGAGACTACTCAAGATTACTGATGATTCAAATTCTTCATCCTTTTGGCCTCTTGGGCTTTTGGTGCCCATGAATTTTGCTTTTTCTTTGGAATTGTATATTGTAAAGTTTTATCCTAAAAGTTTGAACCAGTAGGTGAAGGAAATATCCTAAGTATATAAAGGGAGGTTAAAGTTGGTGTGCACGTATTACATACAAATAGAAATTAAAGATGGTGAAAACTAGTTCTGATACCATGCAAAAGTTTCCAAGCAAAAAATTCAAACATGTAAAAGGAGAGACTCGAAGGATCGAAGAATATTTAGTAATTGATGTGTTAATACAATATTTTGCCTGCCAATGATACAATAACACGTGGCTCGATCCAGAAACAACACATGGTCCAACTCAGCGATGACACGGATAGTCACCCAGATTATCTCAGTCATTGACACGTGTGTCTACGTGTGTACCATTTGTCGCAATTACATGCCCCGAGCAGTTCCATACGTGCGAAGGAACACTCCTCCTCGCTCAATAGCCACTACCTCCAATAGTGCGTCATGTACAACTGACCACGATGGCCACATTCAAATCTCATCCTACTGTCAGATCCTTATCTAACAGGAAAAGTTCAACAACTATCCGCATCATCACACTATTTTCAACCTCTTCGATCAGTTGTCCAGAGGTCTAGCACCAAAACACATAAGGCAAGGTAGGTTGAATGATCGGTAACCATCCCCTTGATAAGCTTAAACCTTATCCTACATTCTAAGGAATGTCTCTCTGACATTTTATTCTGCTTGATCTGAGAACTGACTTAAGCATCAGAGTGGCCATCAAACTACCTAGTCCACCTCTTTGTATTTCGTTTTTGTTGTCACAGATATCCCTCAGTAGGTCGGTTATAACAGTGAATAACTCATTTATTACTGTGGTCCATTCTGTTCGTATTGCGTAACTCGTTTAAGCTGTGAAGAACTCTATTGACATGGCGGCTAATTCACACTGTCCAGTTTTCTGCTTCAACATAGTGTAGGATTAAACTCCCAACATGTAGTATTCTAGAATATTGTTACGGATTATGGATTGATGGCTTGTGTATGTTGTTTCCAGAGTATGCATATATGTTATAAGTGGACGAGAAGAGTGATATATACAGCTTTGGGGTAGTGTTAATGGGGATACTGAGTGGAAAGAGATCGGTGGATGCAGAGTTTGGTGATGGAAACATTATTATGGATTGGGTAAGATCTAAGATAAAGATTAAAAATGGCATGGCTGGCATCCTCAACAAGAATGCAAGAGCTTCGTGTGCAATGGTGAGGGAGGAGATGATGCTTCTATTAAGAGTTGCCTTGCTCTGCACTAGCCAGAATCCGGCCGATCGCCCTTCCATGAGAGACGTTAATTGTCTCAATGCTTCATGAAGCTAAGCCCATAAGGATGTTGCCCGCCAGTCTAAGTGGTGGTGGCAATGACGTTGCTGTCCGTGGTGGTGGTCGTGGTCGTGGTCATGGTCGTGGCGGTGGTGGTGTTCCTTTGGCTGAGAAGCCAGACTGTTGATATAACTAAATCCCAAGCTTTACTTTTGTTTTGTTTTGATTTTCTTTTCTTTTCTTTTCTCAAATTGTGGGGATTGGAATAGGACGAAATTTTTTTTTCATTTCTTTATTTATTTTCAATTCAAAATTTTCTTAATGAAATGGAGGGCGGAGGGTGTCTTAGTTATGATTCTGATTTCTTAATAACTTGAATGGTTGTTCAGGAGGATGGATTAAGGAAAGACATGAATGGTGAGCAGTTTTTTTTTTTATCAAAAAAAAAATATAAAAAAAAAGGTTAACATAGTTTTAATAATCGGTATGGGTGCAAGGGATTGGTCCGGTTGATCTCAATTCGGATCGGATGATATTGGCCTGGATAGGTTCTGATAGAACAGAAAATGGTCCATATCATTAAAACGGTTTTTTTTAATCATAGATGATCGACATGTGGCAACAGATTTCCTTGCACAATTGACACTTGTCCAAACACAATAAAATAAAGGATAGATACAATATGAATCAATGGATCCATTACCGATTATTTGGGACTTGTTTATGGGGTCTTAGTTCATCAAAAAAAGGAAAAAGAAGCATCCAAAGAAAATAAAATTCCATTGGGGCTTGGTGAACACAAAAATTGAAAGGACAAGATTATGGGAGAAAGTATTATTAGAATTTCGTAACTATGGTGTAAGATTTTATTCACTTTTGAGTGTTGATGTCAATAGAACATGGTGTCGGTATCTAGTGTAGATGTCGGAAATCATGTAGTCTTCCTCCAAGGTGGTTAGTACCTGCAAGAGACGAGGAAGATAGGCAAGAGGGGACTCCGATGCCTAAGTCAGTATTTTGAAGTGGAAATAGCCACAGAACTCGATCTACTAGGAAAGACGTGTTCCAAGGGTAGTAGAAAGTGATTCTTACGATAAAAGTGAGATGAAGTGAAATGAATAAAAATATTGGGGTTTCATCCTATTTATGGAGTGTGAGTGTCAACTGAGTACGTAAGGTAAGGTTGGATTCTTCCCATGTGAGATCGTTCCAAATAAGGTAAGCTCCGGTAGACTGTTTAAGCAAGATCATACGAGCTCCACAAGGTAAGATTCATCGAATTGTTTTAAGTAAGATTGCATTATTACCAATCTCGGGCCATAGAAGATATCGAAGTCGTCCCTGTTAAAATATGCAGTCAGACAGCTGGAGTTTTTGGTGAGACAACCGTGGGGGTCTTTGCATGGTTCCACATGGCATTCTTTGATAGGCTAGTAGTTTAGCTATCCAAAACCTAGTAAAAATATTATACCCTAGACACAATCATAAACTTGGTATGAAGACCCACCATTGGATAGGTCGAGAGAGGAGGAAGAGAGAGAGAGAGAGCTACACAATGTGTTGTTCGAATAGAATGCTTTTTGTAAATCTAAGGCTGTTTTGGTAAACATACATTCTCAGAATGCAAAATGTGTTCTTAACATAGAATGAGAAAGCGCTAACAAAGTGAGATATATCCATTCTAAGCTCAGGATGTAGAATGGGCTAAAGAGCGCATTCTACAATGGATCGAGTTTTCTAATGCATTCCACAATCAATCCAATAACAAGAATGTATACCAAACATTGTTTTTGTCTCTCAAAATGTGTTTTTGACTTAGAACACATTACAAACGAAGCATAAAAAAACAAAGATAAAGTTTTTCATTATCAAGCATTTTTTTTTTGGCTAATGATTAGAAAATTTTATTAAAATAAGAGGAAATTACAAACTACAGAAAAAAAAAATCATTCCCTAATTCCTTGACCACAACTTTCGGCAATGCCATCAGCAGGAAAGGAACCAAGGTTAACAAAAAAGAAAAATGGTTGCTCTGAAGCATCCCAACTAACATCTCGTTGCATATATATATATATATATATATATATATATATATATATATATATATATATATATATATATATATATGAAGGGCAACAAATCAAAAAATCCAAAGTTTGATTCTTAGCTGCAGATCTCGCCAGACCATTTACAACCATATTCACCTCACGGAAGCAATGCGAAAAAGCCCATACAATTTAATTTATTTTCGTAATTAATGGAGATCTTACTAGGATCTTTCAGTTTCAAATGGAGATCAGGATTCTTTTGTTCCAAAAATAAACCTAAAAATTTATTGATGAAAAAGTAGCAATCGCACCTTTTCCTCGTAGTAGTTGGAGAGAGATTCATCGGTAAGTAGGCTTGAGTGAAGTTGTAGAGAGAAAGGATGGCTGGGAAGGAGGTTTGAGTGAAGTTGCAGGGAGAATTGCCAGTTGGTAAAGAAGTTGATTGGAACGTTGGTAAGAGGTAGGCGACAACTCTCCACGGGACCGTTGGAGACTCATGTGCAAAGCAAAATACGTTGAGCAGATGTCCGACGATTTTACGACAAGTATTTTATGGGCAAATGGTGAGGGAAATTTACAGAGGTTTTTTTTTTTCAAAAAATATGTAGATTTTGGAAAATTTTCCATGGATACAAATTTTACAAATGCTCCGTTTGTTTCAACGTAAAGTTTTACGTGTAATATTTCGTATGTAAAAAAAAATTCAAAATTTGTTTCTAGCAGGTAAACGAAAAATGAAGTTTCTTTTCCATCCCCCATAGAGGTCTCTATATTTTATCTCTTGGAGAAAAACATTGAATTTTTTTTTTCACATCGAAACAGATGGAGCAAAAGTGTAAAACAAACAGTGGCAAAATTGATTTTGCCGTAAATTTTTCATTTTCATCTATTTTACATCAAAACCAACAGAACCTTATTGAAGAAAAGTAGAAGAAGAAATGGGGAAAGGAAAAAAAGAAATTGAGCAGAATGGTTATAATAATGTTTGCCATGAAAGCAAGCCAAACTATGAAAAGACTGGAAATGAAGAAAAAGGAAAGCTGAAGATTGGAAGAATATAGACCCAATGCATCAAAACAGAGAAATATATGTTAGGGATGAACGGGCAACCAAGAGAAAGAGACGAAGATCAAGCAAACACAACACATGATTTGTTGTGGTTCAGCACCCAATCTAGAATGCCTACCTCCATCACAGAGAAACAGAGAAATCTTTATTGCTAAGAAACCTTTACAGCTCTCTCCATTTGACAAAGTGTTCTCCTTTGTTCTGACCTTACCTAGGATTTTTCCCACAGAGATAATATATAAAGATACTTAGAAACCCTAATCCTCATACAATTAAAAGTTTATCCCCATACATGTAATAGACCCAAACCCTAATACAAATACAATTCTATTAACTGTGTGGACCCCACAAAATACAAGACACCAAACCCAACAAATCTCCACTTGGCTTGGATTCTGCAAGCCACCTTGAAAAAAAAAACATGTTGATGTTGATTCTGTAAGTCTGTCTCTGCCAAACCGCTACACCCAAACCAGCATAGCCCACATCTCGTCCTGGTGTCCCACACAGCTCACCGCCATATGATCTAAAGTGACTCCATCTCTCCCACTGCTGCACTACCACCAAAAAGATCACTTCTGCACACAATATCCGAAGCAAAGGAGACTCGCCTCTTCCCAGATCTGCACTTGTTCACAACTTGAACTTCCAGTAGTCTTTGTCTTCCATTTGTACCCCTTGCCTGAGTTCCAATAGAAGCACCATGGGGTATTGAACCACGTAAATCTTCTTGTTTGCACACTCTCTATCCTAACAATATAATAGCGATAAAAAAGAAAGATGAGAAAGATACAGATCTAAGAAAACAAGAAAATGGAAAGGCGCAACGGCGATGCCTTCATCAAAAACAAAATCGACAAAAATCTTTCATCAGAGCTTGAAGGTTGCAGAGAGAACTCTCAATTCTATAAATTTGTACAACATAAGCCAAAAATCTCTCTCAGTCTCTTTCTCTATCCTCTATCTCTCCGGCAATGGCGATGGTTTCGAAACATAAATTAATTTTCAGCTACCATCTAAAATACCGATGGAGAGGAGGGAGCTCAGGAGAAAATTGGCCTGAACCCAACCTTGTTAGGGTTCAAGGCAGGTTTGGGTTGTCAGGGTAAAACTTGGACCTCTAATTGATGCAGCTTTTATACCATATTTATTTTGAAAATTGGTTTTCAAGTGCTGGGCTTAATTGTCATTTAAGACCATTAAAGTTGCTTTTGTTAATAAAAGGGTTATTATGGGTTTAATGGTCTTTTAATATCATTTATGTTGCTTTTAGAAAATAAAAAAAATGTATAGCAAACTGTTATGGGTTTGATGGGTCCGTTTCGGTTTGAATAGGAAACCAGGTCCAATTCAGGCTAGCCCGTATACAGAAACTGGGTCCGGCCCAGATCCGACCCAAAGGTTCCTAGCATAGACCCGACGCTATGGTCCTACCAGTCTCAGTAGGTGTGTTCCACATGGGGTAGACTCATACCCGAACCATTCAGGTAACCCAAGGACTCGAGACCACGCCAAAGTTGGGTCGGCCCAGAACCCAGCAACCCATTCAGGTTAATCAATTTTGATCGAGTCATACCGAGGTTTACCCTTAATTCAACCACCTACCATTATCGGCAATAATGTTAACCGCACCCCTTCATTGTTAAGTTGCTTAAAGAAAAAATTGAAATGAAAACCGTAAAAAAAAAAATAATAGATGGTGGATATAATTAATGTGGTTTTCTACCTCTGGTGGGGTTGGTTGGTTGGGGGGGGGGGTCATTTAAAAATCCAAAATTCCAAACTTTGATTCTTAGTTGTTGATCTCACCAAACCATTTGATTCTTAGTTGTTGACCTAGCGAAACCATCTGCTACCATAATCACCTCACGAAAGCAATGTGAAAAGTGTTGGACTTTATGTTGTCATTGTTGGCAACTTGACTGATGTGACAGTGTTTGTGAGCATACAGTCAAAGAATGAGGAGAGAGAGTATCAGTGTAGGAGAGAGAGTGTCAGTACAATGGCAAAGATGGAGCAACCTCGCATGTGTGTTTTACAGTATTCTATATGTGTTTCTGATGGCTTGCAGCGAGTTAAATGACATTCTACATCAAGTTTAATGAGAGAGAGTGTCAGTGGACCCCACTGGTGATGTGGCACAGTTTCTCTGGTGATGTGGCCGAGTTTTTGATGATGCGACAGTGTTCTTGAAGCTTTTCTGATCATGTTTATGTTTCTCATGTTTCTGGTGTTGTGGCATTGAAGAAAGAAATTCAAGAGAGAGAAAGAAGAGAGAGAATTAGAAGAGAGAGAAAGAGGAGAGAGAAAAAAAATGTGAGTGGGACCCACAGGTGTGGTGGCAAGGTGACATGCCAACACGGCAGCCCACGGCACTTGGTATGCATGCACACAAAGTTTCGGGTTCAAATTCCAAGGTTTGACAGAGTTTTAACTTTGAGCCTATTTTTGGTGGGTCCCGCAGCAGGTCCATGGAAATCTGACAGTGGAAAGATGTAGAGCGTCGAGTTATCTTTCCAACGCAACTTGAATCGCTCAATTCCGACTTCGGATGAGGGAGATATCGCGATTCTCGTCGAAACGGTCGAAAAATGGCAAAAAATAGGAGCTCTCGGTGAGTATATATGATACAGGGGCAGTTTCGGCAATTAACAAAAGTGTAGATGCGAGATCGGCGGCCGAGATGAAGCGTCAAAGTTCAGATTCTAATCTGATGGACCAGATTGAGGCGGGCTCGAATGTGGTGCGGCGGCAACGTCTAGATGCCATCGCGTGCAATATCATTGGCCGGTTGCAACATAATATCTTGAGTCGCAACGCATGAAGAATTTTTTGATTTGGTGTGACGAACGCGTAGTATTATGGAGGATCAGATCCAGATCGTGCGGTCTCGATTGAAGTTGATCGCGTCTGATGGGATTTATGCAGATCCGACGAAGCTAGTGAGATCCCGTCTTTTTGAAGCTGATCTAACGGTGAATGACGATGATTCCGTCTCTGCCAATGGGAACTCGACAGCGCAAAAGGCAGTGGTGATTCAGTGTTGCGCGGGTGTACGATAAGCCTCCGAAAGAAATAAATAATGTAGCCTAGCCTGCCAGGCCGCGCCAAGCCCAGCCGAAGGCAGTCGGGGGGCTAGGCCTAGCCAGCCTGGCCGGGCCAAGCCTAGTCAGGCAAGGGCCAAGCAAGACCAGCCCAGACCGGGTCTGTCAGAGCTGGTCCAGCCCGGCCCGCCAGATCCAGACCGACCCGAACCCGTAAACGCTTTAGGCCCAACCCGGAACTGACCCGATGGGTTGAACCAAACCCGGATTTTCCTGAACATCGGTGGATTAGCCCAAGAACCGTTTTGACCCGAAAACCCGTTTCTTTACCCCACTTACCCGAACATTGAACTGGGCTTGAATCAATGTTGAACCGGTGGTTTGACTAGGTTAACCAACTCTCTGGTTCAAACCCTGCCAGACCAAAACGGTTCGGTTTGAAGGAATAAAAAAAAAAAAAAAAAAGGGGTGGAGAATAAAAAAAAAAAAAAAAAAGAAGAGAATATTCGGTTTGGTTTTTGAGAGAACCAAACCGATTTTGGTCAGACCGAACCAAACCAACCCAGACAGAATTTTTCCTATAAGGGTCTGTTTGGCTTCTGGTTTTGATAAAAAGAAGATTAAACAGTGATTCTGGGAGCTAGAAATGTCGGATTGACCTCCGGTTTGTTTCGTTGGACTCCATTTTTAATGCTCTTCAATCTGGTATATATTTTGGTACATTTTGATACATTGAAAAATATGTTATTATGAAAAAATGCCCTATGGGAACTCGATTTGCAATGTTTTTGCTGATTTTTCTTAAAGTTATTGTACAAAATTGATTGATTGAGCTAATGTGTATGTTCATATGAATGTTTAGACTTGTAAAATTATATTTTAAAGCATTCATGGTTAAATAAATATCCCACATAAGCTGCAGTTTAGGATTTGTTTATATCATGGTGGAACGTGGTGTGACCACCAAAGTGGCAACCTTGTTTTATTATGATGTGTTCAAATTCTACAATATGTGTTTGTAAATGTTTCAATTTTGATAATGTTCACCCAAAGGTGACATTGTCCAAGTTTATTCAAATTATGATTTATAGCTATTGTGTAAGGATTATGGTGTGACCACCAAAGTGGCAACCTTAGTTCTATCATAATATGCTCAAATCTAGCATTTATGCATTTACAAACTACTGTAAGAAAATATAGTGTTCACACAAAAGTGACACTAACATAAACTCTCACTTTTATGGATGCAGCAAAGAATGACACTGTCCACCCAAAGGTGGCGTTGTCTAAGATTATAAACAACGACACTGTCCACCCAAAAGTGGCGTTGTCAAAGAAAATAAAGAACTCATGCACATGGTTGAAGGATTGTGGTTTTAGGGGTCTTCATCCACCCAAAGGTGGTGAGATTTTTGAAAGTCATTATCTCTTCGCAATTATTATACAGATATTGAAAGGACCAGTGCACATATTGTCCCAAAGGATGTGTGTATAGTTCGGTTGACTTTTCAAATATATTAATTAGCTTGCACATGTTATGTATATATATTCTTGCTAGCTAATTTTATTTGGTATTAATCGTAGACTTACAGTTATTTACATTGTTGTGGACATGTAATGATTAAATACCTTAAGATGCCTGTCTTTGGCTACCAGTTTTATGAATTGGCATGGAAACTGCAACTAGTCTAGGATTGTTTAACCTAGATGTACTCAACAGAAAAATTGTATTCTGATCATTAGGGTGTTCAGTCCTTAAGATCAAATAAAGCAATGTTCAGATGAGAAACATTGAAAAAGAATATTTCTTGAGAAATAAAGATTTGATTTTTCAAGAAGGGGCAGAGAGATGTTTTATTACTCAAGTCCATCAGTATCAGTTTTTGATGATAAGAGATGGTATTCGAAATGTGAGAAAATACAAGGTAGAGCTGTTAAGTATTAATGATAAGCTCAAGGATAAGTGAATATTTGCAGGTTCATTAAATACCTATGTAGGTGACATTTTTAGTTTTTTCACTTCCTCACAAGGATTGTATAGTCAGATCCTGGTGATCTATAGTGCTCAAAAATAAAGTGAACCCTAAAGTGAAAGAACTAAGGATAAAAGTTCAAAGAAAAGAGAAAAATATGAATGCCAATGTCATAGTGCATAATATATATACCCAGACAAAGGCAAGTTGTAAAACGGGTAGGAAAACCCATAAAAAGAAAAATAAAATATATATTTTTCATGGAATAGTCAGAAACTTTATGACAAAGAATTAGACATTAACAAACTACAAGATAAAATGGATCTAAGTAGAATAAAATTCTTGTAGAGTGACTCAGAAGGGACATGTAAAGAAAGATTTATATAGCTGGACAGCTTAAGTGAAAAAGGAATAAGGATTATGAAACTTCTGAGCAAGAAGGTGCAAAATATTGGATACTTAAACATTAATCTTTAATTTATTCTATCTTTAGAAGTTAAACTGTATATTGTAATCTTCCACCCTGATCATAAGGGTTTGTGACTGTTGTCCAAAGAAAGATTAGAAAGAATAATATTCTAAAATTCTCCTTCCAAGGTTTATTACATGTATATATGTGAGAATTAATTAAAAGAGTAGATGACAAGATTAAAGTAAGTGAAGGTTATTCACAACAAGGATTTATTGGAATTGGTGGGCATCGAGATTTCATCTAGAACTTCTTGTCATAGTTTAGTCTACGGTTGTTTTTCTAAATAATAAAAATTAAGGTGAAAAAACTTTTATTAAAGGAATTGAAATTATTGGATCTGAATGAGAGAGTTTTGGGAGATCATGTGATACTGGTCTATTCCCTAGTAAATTTAAGCAAGTGTTTACAAAAGCCTAAGAATGTATTTGATCCTGTAAGGAAAGAATTGATATTACAGCCTATATTATCAATATAATGCATAGTTAGTCAGTTTCAGTTTAAGTTATCTTCTTGTTTAAAACTGTAAAACTGACATGATTTCATAACACTCATAGGAGAGTGATTATTTTTTTGGACATTGAATTGTTATATGGGATGTAAATTAGACCTAAAAAACTTGAAGTGTGATGAGACCACATGAAAATGGATGTGAAGTAACCAGTTGATATAACAAAAATGTTACCAGAGTATAATGAAATGATTATAGAAATATTCATTAAGATCGATGCTTCAGCTATAGTAGCAGAGCCTAATGAGGCAATAAAGAGATATACTAGACCACGTAGATCTGTGATTTCATCCAATCACATGTTGTACTTCAAAATAGATATTTTTTTGATGATGGACAAAAATGAAGATCCTAATGATTTTGAGCAAGTTATTAGTAATGAAATTACTCTTGAATGTTTAATGATCATAAAGGATGTGTTGTTGTCTATGAACAATAACGAGACTAGAATTTTGTGCTTTTGTCAATGAGCGGTGTACTCATAGGCTAAAAATGGATATACAAAGAAAATATGTGATTCCAGTGGGAGAATTAATTGCTACAAAGTAAGATTTATAGCAAAGTGGAATCACACAAAGGGAAGAGAAAGAGAACTTCAAATTTTGAGATTTATTTTGGAGTTGCATCAGGTAGATGTAAAGATTGTTTTTGATCATAGAAAATGTTTATATATTTTAATCACAAGGTTTTGTGGTAAGGATAAAGAAGATATGTTTCGTAGACTTATAAAGTCAATCTATGAATTAAACGAGTATCCGGATAATGGTATTTGAAGTTTGACAGAGTTGTATCTTCTTTCAACTTTGTTGAGATTGTCATTGACCATTGTATATATCTATAGGTCATTGAGAGTGGATTTATTTCTCTGTCATATGTGTTGATGGTTTTCATTGGCTTGTAATGACATGGTTTAGTAGTTGAAATCAATGTTTTTTCTGTCTGATAACTTCGACATGTAAAACTGTATGAGCAAATACCTTTGTACCTGGAATTGAGTTTGCTCGTGACAAAAATATATATATATATATATATATATATATATATATATATATATATATAATAAAATAAAATTCTGGATTTATCTCAAAGTATAAATATTGTTCGTGTTTTTGAATGGCTCAATATGCATGTATAACTAGTAAGTTGCGGATGCTAAGATCAGTAAAGGAGATAAATTGACAGAATTGTAAGCAAAGAATGATACTGAGTATTAGCATTTACAATGCAGTAAAGAGCTTGATATATGTTTAAGGTTGTAATATTTTCGTAGCCTTTTTATTGAGTGTCATAGGATGTTTTCAATTGGATGCTGGTATAGTTTACTGGACAATGGGGAAAAGGAAGGTCATGCGGTACATGCAGAGGACCAAAGATCATAAGTTCATTTATAAAAGTAGTGACACTCTAGGCTATTTTGATGTAATTTATAATGATTGTATTGATGATAAGAAATCAACTTCAAGGTTCATTGTCATGATGATAGGGTTTTGTAACTCTAAGTAAAGATAACAAGCAAGATATCTTGTGTGAAAATTTTATTCTCTAATTTGGAGATTGTAGACTCCACTTCTAAATCTATTGAGATGTATTCTGACAGCGGTTCAGCTGTGTTCTTCTCAAAGAATAATATGAAATCTAGTATTTCAAAGTGTAATGGAGATTGAATCTCTTCAAGTAAGAAAGATTTTATATCATTAAAGATTCTCAGACGAAGGTTTTGTCAGTGGGAGTCTTTAAGGGACGATATGTCCAATATAAGAATGGTTGAAAACAAATAATTTTATTAGAGGCTTAAGTGGCCAAAGATCTGGGAATCAGTGGGAGTCTCTAGATATGCTTAATCAGTGGGAGGCTCTTTATGTTTATACTTGTGTTTTCACATTGCTTACTGTGCTTGATTATATTGCTTATGGTTTGATGGTATAGTTTTTTTTTTTTGTAACTATGTTTTTGTTTACATTAGCATTTGCGTTATTGCTATTTTGCATACATAGTTATGTGTTTGACATGTCACAGATATGAGGCAGTATTTAGCCAAAGTTTCAAGGCAGTATTTAGCCAAAGTTTCAAGGCAGTATTTAGCCAAAGTTTCCAGGCAGTATTTAGCCAAAGATTTAAAGGCGGTGTCTAGCCAAAGTGTGGTATTATAATTCCGGAATATTTAAATACCATGTTAAGTTGCCCATAAAGGTTTTGGGGCACTTTGATTAAGGTTTTTTAATCAAGTTTGGACTCGCATGGGAGGTTAGTTTCATGCATTATCTCAGGCGATTCATGTATTGAGTAGACCTCTGTTGTGGCTGACAGAAGTTTATACACCATACGTTAAGGTGTATTATTCGCTGTTGCTCGCATTGGAAAGCTTGATGGATGTTTCAAAGTTAGTGACGATTTAGTGTGTTGGATTCCGTGGCCACACTGGTTGACGATAGTTTTGTAATTAATATAGCCCAAGTGGGAGATTGTTAGATTTATGTGGGCTTAATTAATTACCTAAACTAGTTAATTCAGTGGGAATCTGATTGACACGGTATAACCGGTTTGGTTTGGTTCGTCACACGGTATGAGATAGGTTTGGTAACCCTAATTCTATTGTGGGAAGGGTTTTAGGGTTACATCGTATTCTATAAATCCGGGGGTTAGAGTCCCCACAGCCACGGTTAATCAGTTCTCTGTACCCATTAGCAAGAGACGTCAGGATATCCTCTGGAGGCTGTGGAAGACTGTAGCCGAGGGATTTCGATCAAAGCTTGGAGCGTCGTGGAGCGTATGGAAATTAATCTCTACACAGACAGGTATGTCTTTATATTAATTGTTTATAGTTTCTCTATTGTGTTCTAGGACTACTGTATGGATGGAGAATGAGTTTCTTGAAAACCCTAAACGTATAATATTCTAACAGTTCTTACCTGACAATCCCATCGAACCCATTACTGTGCAATCAACTCTCAAACATGTTGGTTGGAAGATTGCTACGCAAGAGGAAATGACAACATTGGTTGTAAATAATATTAGGACTTTTCTACTATAAAAAATTAATAATACTTGGACCTTAGTTCCTCTAGGCCCCAATTGCAATATCGTGGGTAGTCGTTGGGTTTTTTAAGACCGAGCTAAGGGTTGATGGCTCCTTAAAGCGTCTTAAACCGCAGCTCGTTGCTATGGGTTATAATCAGTTGGAGGGTACTTGTTATATTGAGATTTTCAATCTAGTTATTAAGCCCGGCTCCATTCAGTTGGTCCTTACTATTGCCACGGTACACGTGGGGCGTCAGAGGCTGTTGCTCCGTGGCCAACTCGAAGGGGCTGAAGTTCGACGCAGAGTAAAAAAAAATGGATCTGTAAGAAAAAAGAATTATCCGAAACTTATTCCTACAATTAGATTGTATGTCACCAAAGAAAGCCCTACTCTTCTTATGATTTTATGATTCCGATAAACTAAATACTTGTTCGCCACAAAAAAACTGGATTTAATGCTCTACTTGATTGAAGTTTGATTCAAGGGAAAGAAACCGTGAAGCTGAAATAACTCACTCAGAACGCCTTTTAAAAGATTACGTGGTACGATTGGATCGAATAAGCCCTTATGGAATAAATACTCAGCCACTTGTGAACCATCAGGTACTGTTTTATTCAATGTTTGTTCAATTACTCTTTTACCCGCAAATGCAATGTAGGCGTTGGGTTCGGCAATAATAATATCTCCTAACATACCAAAACTAGCTGTCACCCCGCCGGTTGTGGGAGATGTAAGTATTGATACATAGAATAACTTTTTCTTTGATTGATAATTATATGAAGCAGAAGATATTTTAGCCATTTGACACTCTAGTGTGCATGCAACAACCTTCTAGGTTTGTTGACTCTTCTTAGTCTGATCATATTTGTCTTTTTCAACGAGGGTTATATAGGCTCATACAAGCTCTATTGGCCTTTTTTTTATTTATTGTTTCAGCAGTTTTTTGCTTGACTATGGGTTCTTTTGCAGCATTTCCATCTCCTCCATGTTTATTTACTAGCATAATGGTGCTTTGCTGATTTTAATCCTCTATGTGGATGATATTATTTTCACCGGTAATGTTCCTTCACTTCTTGACTCCTTCATTGCTTCTTTGAGTTGTACATTTGTTATGAAGGATCTCTGCCCTTTTTATCTTCTTTAGGTTTTTCTCATGGGATTTCTCATGAACCCTAACGAACATACCACACAGATTACTAGAATACAATGGACATTAAAAAGAGATGATAAGACACATATCTCTTGCTGTAGATTGATTTTTGACTCTTTCCTTTACTTTGAATGCTTGGATCAAAGTCTTCCACAGTTTGTCGGGATCCCTTGACCTTCTCTCTGCGTATGAGAACAAGAGAAGAAAATAACACCATAGCTATGGGGACCCTAACCATTGATATTTATAATACCACCCTAACCCTGGACCAATTCCACAATGGACCAGGTCCATCTCTAATCATACTTAAATCTGTCTACCTGTAATCAAATTCCCACTGAATTAACTAACCTTATAATTAATTTAGCCCATAAATTATCTTACAAACTCGCACTTGGGTTATATTAATTATAAAGTCACCATTGACCCAGTGTGGCCATGAAATCTAATTACACAAAAAATCATCATTTACTTTGATCCAGTCATTAAGCCTACTAATGTTGAACAACAGTGAAAGTACCCCTACACATCCAGTGTATCCCCTTTCGTCAGCTACATACAGAGGTCTGCTTAATGACATAAATCACTTTAAGATAAATACTTGAATCCAATGATCGAACTACCACGATCCCGTTATCTTAAAATCCTTATAGGTCAATGCACTTTAATATTATCCAACTTATAGGCAAATCGTCTCTAGCTTAGACTAATATCACACTTTGGTTAAATACTGCCTTGCAACTTTGACATGTCTTAAATAATAAAAAATGCATACAAACAATGAAATAAATGTTTACCAATAATCCTATCTACTAAACCATAGGCAATACAAATAATCACAGAAAAACCATCAATTATCAGATCTCCCACTAACCAAGCAGATTTGAATATTCTTACTGACTAAGAGAATCTAAAGACTCTCATTGATAAAATCTTTTTCAATCACTCTAAGAAAACTTCTATAACCTGTCTCTATATTGCCTTAGAGATCAACTATGACTGGTACAACTAGTCGAACCTAAGATTGTACAGTCAAACATGAAAAATTATTTATCACATCATAGAACAAATTCGATCAACATTACATACAGTCATTTACCCTACAACACTATAAGCACCATAACAACATAATTTCTTTCCATTTAGTTGAAAGGAAAAACCTTTATTCCGATATTTCAAGTAACATCAATCACATTTCAATGCAACGAAATAAAATGTTAGTTTAAATAATAACCATAAAATAAAGTAAATAATTAAAATCCAAAGAGCAAAAATCATCTATATCACACCCCAATTCTGGTATAACCAGAATGGTGTGATGAACCGTCAATAAACCAACGATTCACCCAAGATCTCGTATAGGTCGTACCCACCATATCAAATCATACACACATTTCACATTAATAATCAGAGATAATAAACAAATAAGTAAAAGTCTTACAGATAATGAACTGGGAGTCTAACAGTGATAGATAAGTATTTAATCCAATTATCTCCAAATCACAAGACATAAAAATAAATAATCAATTACATACCTGATATTCAAATTATTACTAAACTTAAGCAAAAACAAATTGGTTGCACTCGCATGATGAATCATGCGCATCTTCTTCAGCTTCTACGTCCATCGCAACAACATATCCATACGTCGATGCATTCATATATTCTTCAATAATAGGACCTGCATCATCAACTAAAAATATTCGACGTTGAAAGGGTGAGCACACATCACGGCTGAATGAGTAAACAAAATAATGCAACAAACATATGCATGCATTCAATTCATATATTTGGTCTGGTTTTTAAATTTATAATATGCTATAGAAAGGTTTGGTAGCCACCGCACCTCTATACACGAGTATGTAAATCCGTCCAATGGATCAAACATCATTGTCATCTTATATGCACCCACCATGGAATAAAGATAAAGCTAAAGTGTCTGAATCAAACACCGCCAACACTTCCCCTGATGCCTTATCCATACCAACACGTAAGCCCCTATTGGCGAGGGCTTGAAAATTAGGCTCGCAACTAACCAATCTTAATGCCAAATAGTGTATCCAAAGTCTCATCCTAGCATCCCTCAATACGTCCATAGAGATAGAGCTAAGGCCCCCCGACAAAGTCAGAGACTACACGGTTCGAGACTATCTCCTTTGATGCCCTACGACGTAATAGTTCTGCTAAGCTAATGGCTATACAACGATGTTAGTGGGCAAGACTTGAGTTGAGATAGAGCTAGAGTCTGGTGACGAGGTCGAAGACCACCATGCCATGTCCTCCCCCTAATGCTTCACTCTCATTCAACACACCAACCACACACATACATTCACATGTCTATTCTTAGCATCACCGTCATCATCATGTTATAAATAAATAGAATTAAATATACATGAGCAGTAATAGCAGGAATATTGGATGACATGTGAAATGCACATTACAAACATAAAAGCATAGAATCAATCATGGCATTAGACTCAATAAAAATAAACAGTTTGTTATTACCAATTAGTTTAGGTCTTGTTCCCTCACCTGTTAGCAATACTCGATCTCCTTCCAAGCCTTGAAATTCTCTTTGAATTGATTTAACAACATAAAAGTTATATGAATTTAAGTTAGGGTTCATATGTGACATGTTACAGTAGTCAAAAATCGAAACAGAGCACTGATAGGTATCTAATTAGTCCTATGGTCTCATACTATATCGACCTTACTACCTATGGTCGATACCCTATATGCGACCATAGCTGCAACCATATGGTTTTTGAAATCTTTTCGAATGCCTATGGTCAATCCTCTGGTCATGTTGGTCATGCTGGTCATACTATAGTCGACCGTAGCTACGACCTTGAGATTTCTGGTCACAAACTACATGCAATTCGAGTTCTTCCTGGGTCAATTCTTCTGATCTTCAATGAGGTTTATTCTAAGGTCATCCTATGGCCATCATTAGTGGTTTCTTATCAACCCTAACCATCAAACTCATCCCCCATGGTTATCCTTGGAAATTACACAAGGAATCACATGGATCATGATAAGTTGACATCCCCAATCCTCCATAGAATTCTTAGTACTTAGAATTAACATCTTTAGAGATTAGGTTCATACCTTTGCATGTGATAGAAAACCAATCTCTTCTCAACGAATTCTTTTTCTTAGCTTTTCTTCTTCTCATTTTCTTCCTTCACTTTCTCTAGGGTTTACTAATATTCTATAAGAGTGAAAAATGGCTGAGGGACGTCCTTTATATAGAGGAAAACTCTACATATAGAGTTCTCTTTCAATTAGGAAAGTAATCCCTTAGTTTAGGAAAGTTTCCAAAACTCGGAGTCTGATCTGGAGTCCCACGATAGTTCATACGGTCGCATAAATCGTCGACCATAGAGTCGAAATCATCGACCGTGGGGTTCTAGATTTGAAAATTTTTTTCCCTTCCTTATGGTCGACCATACCTACCCAGGTATGCGACCTTAGGTAGGTTTTCAGTGTTTTTAACTCGATTCTCATACCTGGTTTATGATCTATCTTCACACCCTCGGTCTACTTGATCCAGGAACGATGAGAAGATTTAGCATGACATGGTTAGACCAAGTTAGTGGAGTGCAGGTCTTATAGATAAGGAAACTAAACAATGTTCAAGCCAACAATTTTCAAAACCCTCCTGCCCCAAATACCTAGGGAGTCTTAGAATCTTTATCCTTTTTATAGCTATGTCTATCTGGCTTAACAGTATTTGTTCAAACCACCTATCTTCGGTCAATCTACCCATCTTTAAAAAATTCACCTTGAAATTTCCTAATAATAACCTTATCATTGGTTCTATCTCTCTCCTTTTGATAATGCAAGCTACTAGATCTAAATATATTTTCTAGCAAAGAATGGAATATATAATATATCAATTACTTTGGTCTTATTATTCTTAAACTTTTTCAGTGATAGCTGATAGCTTCCAAAAATACTTCCTCACATTATCATTTTCAACAAAACTGGATCAATAAAATATCTCCTGACCTTTCCAGAAATATTATTACTATCCCTTGGATTTCTCTTAGATAATCATTTCATAATATTTCTCATCTTAATACTGTAAGACCCGTATCGAACTAACTGGTCTTACCACCTTGTACCAGGTCTACCCATTATGGTCGAGCCAAATGGACCAAGTGTGTGAAGAAAATTATGAAACCAGGTACTAAACTGACCCAAAAATAGTAAATTGGAGGGCAGGGTCGCATACTTAGATAGGTAGGGTCGACCCCCCTCACTAAGAAGACAGACCCCTGATATTTTAACTGGGGGTCGGACAACTTAGAACTGAGGGTCGACGGGACCTCCGACCCCCTCATCGACCCCCTATTTGCCGACAGAAACCGCAAATAGAAAACTTTCCAAATTTCAATGGGATTCCTTCCTGATCTCAATGAGACTTATTTTGGGAGATTCTACTTTATAAATAGGACGTCCCTAAGCCTCTTTCACTCCTTTTGAAACCCTAATTGAAGAGAGAAAGAGAAGAGAAGGAGAAGAGAAGGAAAGTTGAAAAAGAAGACCAAAGTGAAGAATTCAGAGAAACCTCTGAATCTCAGCAAACCTAAAGTTATGAGTATGTTTCCATTAATGATTTAAGACCTTAGAATAGCTTATGAAGAGGGTATGATCTAGGAGAAACCCAAATCATCCATCCATGAGAGGATTTCAATGAAATTCATGGAGAAAATCATGATAGGCAAAGTGAGGAAGAAACCTAGAATTTTAAGTCATAGAACAAGTATAGAATGGATTATGGAAGTAAACCATAGGACCCAAACATGAAAGAATGGACTGTAGAATGATATTCTCGACTCAAACCATGGGGGGTCGCACGTGGGTCGATTGGGAATCGACCCTACCAGACCACAGGATCGACCCCCAGTGTTTGGGAAGTCCAAGAAAGGGGTGGTCACACCCAGTGTCGATGGAACATCCGACCCGGGCATCGACCATACCCTGGGGGTCGCAGTAAATTGCTACCCTACCTGCGACCCTCGCTTAAAAACAAGCCTAAAAGTTTCGGAATGACTTCTAACTAAAATCTATCGACTTGCTAGGTTTTTCTATTGATATAAAAGTGGTTTTTAAAGCTTGAAGATGAACTACACTCAAGTAAAGGTGAGGGAACAAGACCTAAACTAATTGGCTAATAATAAACTGTTTTTATTTTCTGGAGTCCAATGCTATGACTAATACTATGCGTGTATGCTTGTAATGTGCATTCAACATGTCATCCAATATTCCTACTATTAATGTTCATGCATATTTAATTCTATTTTATTTATAACATGATGATGATGATGATGCTAGGAATAGACATGTGAATGTTTGTGTGTGGTTGGTGTGCTTGATGCGATTGGGGCATGAAGGGAGGTGTTATGCGGTGTTTGATCTGGGCACTTTAGCTCTATCTCTAACTCAAGTCTTGTCCACTGACATCGTCGTATCACCATTACCTTAGCAGAACTATTACGTCGTAGGGCATCAGGGGAGGTGGTCTCGGACCGTGTAGTCTTCGACTCTGCCGGGGGGCCTTAGCTCTATCTCTATGGACGTATTGAAGGATGCTGGGGTGAGGCATTGGATACACTGTTTGACATTAGGATTGGTTAGTTGCGAGCCCAGTTTGCAAGCCCTCGCCAGCAGGGGCTTACGTGTTGGTATGGGTAGGGCATCAGGGGAAGTGTTATGCGGTGTTTGATCTGGATATTTTAGCTCTATCTCTATTCCATAGTGGGTGCATGTGGGACGATAATAAACGTTAATCTTTGGGCGGCTTCACACACTCATGTATAGAGGTGAGGCGGTCATCGAACCTTTCTATAGCACATTGCAAACTTATAAACCAGACCACAGATATGAATTGAATGCATTCATATGTTTGTTACATTGTTTTGTTTGCTCACTGAGCCGTGATGTGTGCTTACCCTTTTCACGTCGAATATTTTTAGTTGATGATGCAGGTACTATGGTGGAAGACTATATGAATGCTTCTGTACACGGGCACGTTGCTGCGATGGAGGCTGAAGACTTAGTGGAAACGCATGACTCTTCATGGGAGTGCAACGCATGCGTTTTCAATTAGATTTTATTTGAACCATTAAGGAAATATAATTTGATATTTTATTTACTTATGTCTCGGTTGATACAACATAATTTGATATTTTATTTATGACTATCACAGTTAGATTCCTCAGTTCATTTAATATTAAGACTTCCGCTATTGCGTATTTATTCTGATTATGATTGTGGATATGTATGGTTTAATTTCAACGGACACAGCCTATTAGAGATCCTGGTTGAACCGTTGGTTTATTAGCGGTTCATCACACCATTCTGAAAAGTACGAAATTAGGGTGTGACAAATACTACTACACTTAACCTCAATAGTAAAATTCCTCACAATTAATGTAAACTACTATGAAAGATACATCTAGGTCAAACGATCCTAGACTAATCTCCAATCTTTTCATAACAAATTTTATCCTTTGTCCCAGATAGAGTAAAAAATTAAAAATTACCATACCATCTTATACATTCACTGAGAAAAACATCCTAGGAGACATATGTAAGATTTTTTAGATCCCCTCTGGGTTTTTTTTCATGAGATTTATAATGAATCCTAATGAACACACCACACAGATTTCTAGAATACCATGAGAATTAAAAAGAGATGATAAGACACATACCTCTTGCTGTAAATTGATTTCGATCATTTTCTTTACTTTGAATGCTTAGAATGCTTAGATCAGAGTCTTCCACAGCTTGTCGAGATCCCTTGACCTTCTCTCAGTGTATGGGAACAGGAGAAGAAAATAACACCGTGACTATGGGGACCCTAACCATTAGTATTTATAATACCACCCCCAACCCTGGATTAGTCCCACAATGGACCAGATTGGTCCATCTCTAATCATACTTAAATCGATCTACCTATAACTAGACTCCCACTGAACCAACTAACCTTATAATTAATTTAGCCCATAAAATATCTTACAATCTCCTACTTGGACTATATTAATTATAAATTTACCATTGATCCAATGTGGTCATGAAATCTAATTACACCAAAATCATCCTTTACTTTGATCCAGTTATTAAGCCTATCAATGTCGAACAATAGTAGAAAGTACTCCTACACATCCGGTGTATCCCCTTTTGTGAATCACATACAAATGTCTACTTAATGACATAAATCACTTTGAGATGAATACTTGAGTCCAATGATCGAATTATCACGATCCCGTTACCTTAAAAATCCTTATAGGTCAACACACTTTGATATTATCCAACTTATATAGGTAAACCACCTTCAGTTTGAACTAATATCATACTTTGGTTTATCGTCTTCTTTGGCTAAATACCGCCTTAAAACTTTGACATGTCTTAAATAATCAAGAATACATATAAGCAATAAATGCTCACTAATAATTCTACCCATTAAATCACATGCAGAATAAATAATCACAGATAAATCATTAATTATCAGATATCCCACTAACCAACCAGATCTGAATACTCCCACTGACTAAGAGAATCTAAAGACTTACATTGATAAAATCTTTCAACCATTCCAGTAAAACTATCTTAATCTGTCTCTACATTGCCCTAGAGATCAACTATGACTGGTACAACTAGTCGAACATATGATTGTACAGTCTAATCTTGAAAATCTATTCACCACTTTACAGAATAAACATAGTCAATATTATAGGCATTCATTTACTTTACAACAATATAAGCACCATAACAGCATAACTCCTTTTTATTTATTTGAAAAGAAAAATCTTACATTTTGGTATTTCAAATAACATCATTACATTTTCAATATGAGAAGCGATATGTTGAGTCAAATAATAAACATAAAAATAAAGTAAAATCAAAAGCAAAAAAACCATTTGAATGTAAAAGGAAACTTTACAATGAAAAGCTTAACAATTTCAACTCGTATTCAAGCCAACAATCTTCAGAACCTTCCTACTCCAAATACCTAGGGAATTCTAAAATCTTTATCTGATAACAGTATTTGGTCAAACAATCTATCTTTGATTAATCTACTTAAATTTGAGCAATTTACCTTGAAGTTAGCAAATAATAACCTTATCACTGGCTTTATCTCTCTCATTTTGATAATGCAAGCCACTAGACCTGAATATATTTTATAGTAACGAATGGGATATCTAATATATCAATTACTTTGGTCTCATTGTCCTTGAGTTTTTCAGTGATAGTTGATAGTTTTCAAAAATACTTTCTCACATTACCATTTTCAACATAATTGGTACTAGAGAGCTAGGTCAATAAACTATCTTTCGACCGCTTCTAAAATATTATTCTTATCCTTTGGATTTCTCTTAGATAATCCCTTTGTAATATTTCTCATCTTAATACTGCTACACATAACCTCAATAGTAGAATACCTTACAACTTATGTAAACTACTATGAAAGATACATCTAAGTCAAATAAGCCTAGATTAGTCTCCAATATTTTCATAACAAAACTTATCCTTTGTCCTAAGAAGAGTGAGAATTAAAAACTACCATGCCATTTGGTATATTCACTGAGACGGACATCCTGGGAGATACAAACTATTATCACCATATAAGTTCAAGCAAAAATATCAAGTAATAGAAAAATCATGCGAAACTCATACAAATACATGCAATTATATTTACTTCTACTTTGTCCCAAATAAAAATAAATAGACATCAAAACCCTCTTTGGGACAGCCATACTTAGATGAAAACATCAATGCATGAGTTTAAATACATATCAATCAACAGAAAGTTGATATATACATCATTTACTTGCATTAACCATATCAACCATTTATGTAAATAAATATAATTTTTTTAAGAGTTAACCAACTACACATTCTCCTTTGGGATAAACATGCAGTGGTCTTCTCAGTTTCTGTGTAGTGACTGCGAAAGAATAATGACTCTCAAAAATCTCACCACCTTTGGGTTGATGAGACCCCCTAAAGTTAAAACTCTTTCAACTCATGTGCATAAATATACCTTTAACTTTCACAATGCCACCTTTGGGTTAACACTGTCTTTCTTAGCTATTTTTCACACCATGGAGAATAGTGTATTAAAAATATATCCTTTATTATATATGTAAATACATAAATTTAGGTTTTGAGGACCACCATGTTGGAACTGAGTGTACCACTTTGGTGGATTTCACCCAATCTTCACATGACACCCACAAATTTTAATTTGAATAAAACTTGACAATGTCACCTTTGAGTGTACATTGTCCTTACACAAGCATTTACAAATACATGAACTTTGAATTTGAAGACATCATGATGAAACTAGGTGTACCATTTTGGTGGGTTCCACTCAATTCAACAATGATATCCCCAAACCCTATTTTACAGCATCATGTAGGTCAATAAATAAAATCTCATGCATACATAACCTTCTACATGCATCTGGTACAAAAATAACTGACAAACAAACAGAAAACTACAAACTGAACTAATTTGGGGCCCCTTTTAGTCAAAAATAAATTCCTTAAATCACCAAACTATGTCAAACTATGTACCAAACTGTAGAGCACGAAAATACAAATACAGCGCAAAAAATCGCATTAAAATTTGATGCTCCTAGCGCCCACAATCTCAGATCAGAGTTAGCTTACCTTTTATATAACTTGAACCGGTTGGGGCGGTTCTTCCTTGCTCGATTCGGTTATGGGCGGACCGAACCCACTATTTAAACTTTTTTTTTTTAAATGCTTTGGTCCTGGTCTTAAACCGAACCACAGACCAGTGGTTCAACCATCGATCCAACCAACCCACCCATCCAGGTTTTTGGGTCTAGTTCGCCGTTCGTTAGGTCGGGTTATTGGGTCCGTAGGTCAGGTTCAGGTCATAATTTAGGTTAGGTAAACACCATTGATCGGGTATTAGGGTCACACATGCTGAACCACACGTATGCCCCTGGGCGATCTGGTCTTGGGTCGGTCTTGGTCCGGGCTTGGATTGGGCCTGATCCTTGGATCCGGGCTCGGTTCTAAATCGGCCCAGATCATAGTTCCGGGTTGACACTGAGTCAACCCGCTAGGGTTTACGAGTTGACTCAGTGACGTCATCCCTTCCTCCTATTTTTTTAAATAACCACCGACGAGTGAATCTCACTCACTTTTTCAAGCGGAGCTTGAGGGCGCGTTTGGTCACTTCTGGCGACAGACCTTATGTCATGGCTCCGTCACTCCAAAACCTATAATCCTATAAAATATATTTTATTTTTTAACAATCCGAAAAAATTTTCGCGGATCCAAACTCTAGACAGGTTCGTACGAAAAATTTGAGAGAAAAATCTCTCTTTTTTTCAATCCAAACATAAAGTTTTTACAATGCTTTCTCATCGATCCTAATCTATGTAAGTGGCTCTGATACCATTGTAAGATTTTTTAGATCCCCTTTGGGTTTTTTTCATGGGATTTTCCATTAACCCTAACTAACACACCACACAGATTTCCCATTAACCCTGTCGCAATGAGATCTTGACGCACTGTGTGAGAAGCACTATAGCCCGCCTTGATTTAAGCCTTCGGATTCGAATTTGTGATGCGTGGCTCAACTCTAGCCCTCCATTTTGAATCCTCTATTTTCTAACGGACCAAAACTACCCCTGAACAAACGTCAAACACTTGGTGGGCATATGGATTAAGCCTCCTTGCGGGGGAGCAGCCTTGCGCCCGCGGGCAGTGTGCCTTGTAGGCCTGCACACTTGCGATGCTTGTGGGCCTGCGGCAGGGTGCTTGCGGGCCTGTTGGCTTGTGGGTGTGGTAGGCTATGCTGTGCGTGTGGCTGCCTTATTGTGTTGTGCGCGCGGCATGGCCTACTAGGCATGGCTTGCTGCCTTGGGACATGGCCGAGTGGCCTTGGCTGCTTGGTTGTGCTTGTATGGCTGTGGCCCTTGGCTGCTGTTGTGCTTGCATGGCCGTGGCCCTTGGCTACTGCTGTGCACCAGCATGGCAGTGGCCAGGTGCCATGACTGGTTGCCATGGTGGCATTCCACCTCTTCAGTGGGTCCCACCCACACTCTTTCTCTCTCCTCCTCTCTCCACTTTCTCTCTCCTCATCTATCTCTTCTTTTTTTCTCTTTATCTGTTAGGCTCTCACATCAACTACTCTCAGTGCACCAACCTAGTAGCCACCTCATCAGTGGGACCCATAGTAGGACCCACTGATATTCTCTCTCCTCTACTTTCTCTCCATTTCTATTGTTCATTTCTCTCATCAGATTGCCTCAACTACTACCACTGCATGTCTCTCTCCACAACTGGTCTCTCTCATCATCTATTGTACCACACCATCAGTGGAACTTCAGTAGGGCTCACACACTCTCTCTCCTCCACAACACTGAACAAGTGTCCCAACAAGTGTTCCAAACACAACTATGCTAACTGAGACTTTTCCATCTAACCAGAACCATTCAGAATGCGTTGCCAACAATGAAAACAACTCAACAACCTTGCCAAGGTTCCAACTATATGGATCAGGCTCATCTCAAGTTCAGAATGAACTTGCGACTTGCCAGTGACAGGTTGATGGCCGATACATGGCAAGTCGTGAGATCCAATGGCTCTACTCCTAGGTCTCAACTCCCTTATGCTACTCCTAGGTCAACAACTCCCTTATGCAGAACCATTGGATCTCACGACTTGCCATGTGTCGGCCATCAACTAGTCAATGGCAAGTCTCGAGTTCATTCGAACTTGAGATGAGCTCAATTCTTGTTATATCATATCTGTCATACGTGCTTTCCTTACCCTGGTAATTCTTACACATGGGATATCGTGCTATCGTGCGCCAGTAATGGCCCATGCTAGTATTTTGTTCGCGGTATTGAATATATGGTGACGTGGCATACCTTTTTGATATCAGTCACTTATCAATCGAGATTGGCTAATATTAGCATGTATCGGTTCCTATAGCAATTCAACAAAAAGATACCATATCCACTAGATTCTATATTGATCATGGTCGATACCTATACAAATCGGTTGATACGACCGATACGATATTGATAACTCAAACCATGGTTCAGACTCTAGACCAAATAAACCAATGTTCAAGGTATTGATATTGGACAGATCGATTTGCATCGGTTTCGATCGATCCTATATACCTTTTCTTTTTTAATATTTTTTACTAAGTATTAGCCACATGTCATTCGGCCATTGGCCCCATATCTGATCTGGATTGGTATTAGATCAGTTTTGACATGGCTGAAATTGTATCCGATACCTGGAACTAGAACCTTGATTGAGACTACTCAAGATTACTGATGATTCAAATTCTTCATCCTTTTGGCCTCTTGGGCTTTTGGTGCCCATGAATTTTGCTTTTTCTTTGGAATTGTATATTGTAAAGTTTTATCCTAAAAGTTTGAACCAGTAGGTGAAGGAAATATCCTAAGTATATAAAGGGAGGTTAAAGTTGGTGTGCACATATTACATACACATAGAAATTAAAGATGGTGAAAACTAGTTCTGATACCATGCAAAAGTTTCCAAGCAAAAAATTCAAACATGTAAATGGAGAGACTCGAAGGATCGAAGAATATTTAGTAATTGATGTGTTAATACAATATTTTGCCTGCCAATGATACAATAACACGTGGCTCGATCCAGAAACAACACATGGTCCAACTCAGCGATGACACGAATAGTCACCCAGATTATCTTAGGCATTGACACGTGTGTATACGTGTGTACCATTTGTCGCAATTACATGCCCCGAGCAGTTCCATACGTGCGAAGGAACACTCCTCCTCGCTCAATAGCCACTACCTCCAATAGTGCGTCATGTACAACTGACCACGATGGCCACATTCAAATCTCATCCTACTGTCAGATCCTTATCTAACAGGAAAAGTCCAACAACTACCCGCATCATCACACTATTTTCAACCTCTCCGATCAGTTGTCCAAAGGTCTATTAAAGCACCAAAGCACATAGGGCAAGGAAGGTTGAATGATCGGTAACCATCCCCTTGATAAGCTTAAACCTTACCCTACATTCTAAGGAATGTCTCTCTGATATTTCATTCTGCTTGATCAGAGAACTGACTTAAGCATCAGAGTGGCCATCAAACTACCTAGTCCACCTCTTTGTATTTTGTTTCTGTTGTCATAGATATCCCTCAGTAGGTCGGTTATAATAGTGAATAACTCATTTATTACTGTGGTCCATTCTGTTCGTATTGCGTAACTCGTTTAAGCTGTGAAGAACTCTATTGACATGGCGGCTAATTCACACTGTCCAGTTTTCTGCTTCAACATAGTGTAGGATTAAACTCCCAACATGTAGTATTCTAGAATATTGTTACGGATTATGGATTGATGGGTCGTGTATGTTGTTTCCAGAGTATGCATATATGTTATAAGTGAACGAGAAGAGTGATATATACAGCTTTGGGGTAGTGTTAATGGGGATACTGAGTGGAAAGAGATCGGTGGATGCAGAGTTTGGTGATGGAAACATTATTATGGATTGGGTAAGATCTAATATAAAGATTAAAAATGGCATGGCTGGCATCCTCAACAAGAATGCAAGAGCTTCGTCTGCAATGGTGAGGGAGGAGTTGATGCTTCTACTAAGAGTTGCCTTGCTCTGCACTAGCAAGAATCCGGCCGATCGCCCTTCCATGAGTGACGTTAATTGTCTCAATGCTTCATGAAACTAAGCCCATAAGGATGTTGCCCGCCAGTATAAGTGGTGGTGGCAATGACATTGCCGTCCGTGGTGGTGGTCGTGGTCATGGTCATGATCGTGGTGGTTGTGGTGCTCCTTTGGCTGTGAAGCCAGACTGTTGATATAACTAAATCCCAAGCTTTACTTTTGTTTTGTTTTGATTTTCTTTTCTTTTCTCAAATTGTGGGGATTGGAATAGGACGAAATTTTTTTTTTCATTTCTTTATTTAGTTTCAATTCAAAATTTTCTTAATGAAATGGAGGGCGGAGGGTGTCTTAGTTATGATTCTGATTTCTCAATAACTTGAATGGTTGTTCAGGAGGATGGATTAAGGAAAGACATGAATGGTGAGCAGTTTTTTTTTTTTATCAAAAAAAAAAAATATAAAAAAAAAGGTTAACATAGTTTTAATAATCGGTATGGGTGCAAGGGATTGGTCCGGTTGATCTCAATTCGGATCGGATGATATTGGCCTGGATAGGTTCTGATAGAACAGAAAATGGTCCATATCATTAAAACGGTTTTTTTAATCATAGATGATCAACATGTGGCAACAGATTTCCTTGCACAATTGACACTTGTCCAAACACAATAAAATAAAGGATAGATACAATATGAATCAATGGATCCATTACCGATTATTTGGGACTTGTTTATGGGGTCTTAGTTCATCAAAAAAGGAAAAAGAAGCATCCAAAGAAAATAAAATTCCATTGGGGCTTGGTGAACACAAAAATTGAAAGGACAAGATTATGGGAGAAAGTATTATTAGAATTTCGTAACTATGGTGTAAGATTTATTCACTTTTGAGTGTTGATGTCAATAGAACATGGTGTCGGTACCTAGTATTGATGTCGGAAATCATGTAGTCTTCCTCCAAGGTGGTTAGTACCTGCAAGACACGAGGAAGATAGGCAAGAGGGGACTCCGATGCCTAAGTCAGTATTTTGAAGTGGAAATAGCCACAGAACTCGGTCTACTAGGAAAGACGTGTTCCAAGGGTAGTAGAAAGTGATTCTTACGATAAAAGTGAGATGAAGTGAAATGAATAAAAATATTGGGGTTTCATCCTATTTATGGAGTGTGAGTGTCAACTGAGTACGTAAGGTAAGGTTGGATTCTTCCCATGTGAGATCGTTCCAAATAAGGTAAGCTCCGGTAGACTGTTTAAGCAAGATCATACGAGCTCCACAAGGTAAGATTCATCGAATTGTTTTAAGTAAGATTGCATTATTACCAATCTCGGGCCATAGAAGATATCGAAGTCGTCCCTGTTAAAATATGCAGTCAGACAGCTGGAGTTTTTGGTGAGACAACCGTGGGGGTCTTTGCATGGTTCCACATGGCATTCTTTGATAGGCTAGTAGTTTAGCTATCCAAAACCTAGTAAAAATATTATACCCTAGACACAATCATAAACTTGGTATGAAGACCCACCATTGGATAGGTCGAGAGAGGAGGAAGAGAGAGAGAGAGAGCTACACAATGTGTTGTTCGAATAGAATGCTTTTTGTAAATCTAAGGCTGTTTTGGTAAACATACATTCTCAGAATGCAAAATGTGTTCTTAACATAGAATGAGAAAGCGCTAACAAAGTGAGATATATCCATTCTAAGCTCAGGATGTAGAATGGGCTAAAGAGCGCATTCTACAATGGATCGAGTTTTCTAATGCATTCCACAATCAATCCAATAACAAGAATGTATACCAAACATTGTTTTTGTCTCTCAAAATGTGTTTTTGACTTAGAACACATTACAAACGAAGCATAAAAAAACAAAGATAAAGTTTTTCATTATCAAGCATTTTTTTTTTGGCTAATGATTAGAAAATTTTATTAAAATAAGAGGAAATTACAAACTACAAAAAAAAAAATCATTCCCTAATTCCTTGACCACAACTTTCGGCAATGCCATCAGCAGGAAAGGAACCAAGGTTAACAAAAAAGAAAAATGGTTGCTCTGAAGCATCCCAACTAACATCTTGTTGCATATATATATATATATATATATGAAGGGCAACAAATCAAAAAAATCCAAAGTTTGATTCTTAGCTGCAGATCTCGCCAGACCATTTACAACCATATTCACCTCACGGAAGCAATGCGAAAAAGCCCATACAATTTAATTTATTTTCGTAATTAATGGAGATCTTACTAGGATCTTTCAGTTTCAAATGGAGATCAGGATTCTTTTGTTCCAAAAATAAACCTAAAAATTTATTGATGAAAAAGTAGCAATCGCACCTTTTCCTCGTAGTAGTTGGAGAGAGATTCATCGGTAAGTAGGCTTGAGTGAAGTTGTAGAGAGAAAGGATGGCTGGGAAGGAGGTTTGAGTGAAGTTGCAGGGAGAATTGCCAGTTGGTAAAGAAGTTGATTGGAACGTTGGTAAGAGGTAGGCGACAACTCTCCACGGGACCGTTGGAGACTCATGTGCAAAGCAAAATACGTTGAGCAGATGTCCGACGATTTTACGACAAGTATTTTATGGGCAAATGGTGAGGGAAATTTACAGAGGTTTTTTTTTTCAAAAAATATGTAGATTTTGGAAAATTTTCCATGGATACAAATTTTACAAATGCTCCGTTTGTTTCAACGTAAAGTTTTACGTGTAATATTTCGTATGTAAAAAAAAAATTCAAAATTTGTTTTTAGCAGGTAAACGAAAAATGAAGTTTCTTTTCCATCCCCCATAGAGATCTCTATATTTTATCTCTTGGAGAAAAACATTGAAATTTTTTTTTCACATCGAAACAGATGGAGCAAAAGTGTAAAACAAACAGTGGCAAAATTGATTTTGCCGTAAATTTTTCATTTTCATCTATTTTACATCAAAACCAACAGAACCTTATTGAAGAAAAGTAGAAGAAGAAATGGGGAAAGGAAAAAAAGAAATTGAGCAGAATGGTTATAATAATGTTTGCCATGAAAGCAAGCCAAACTATGAAAAGACTGGAAATGAAGAAAAAGGAAAGCTGAAGATTGGAAGAATATAGACCCAATGCATCAAAACAGAGAAATATATGTTAGGGATGAACGGGCAACCAAGAGAAAGAGACGAAGATCAAGCAAACACAACACATGATTTTAGTGTTCTAAGCCTACCCACAGGAGAAACAGAGAAATTTATTGCTAATAAACCTTTGGGTCTCCATTTGACAAAGGTTCACCTTAAGTTCAGACCTTACTTAGGGTTTTTCCCACAGAAATAATATATAAAGATACTTAGAAACCCTAATCCTCATACAATTAAAAGTTTACCCCCATACATGTAATAGACCCAAACCCTAATACAAATACAATTCTATTAACTGTGTGGACCCCACAAAATACAAGACACCAAACCCAACAAATCTCCACTTGGCTTGGATTCTACAAGCCACCTTGAAAAAAAAAACCTGTTGATGTTGATTCTGTAAGTCTGTCTCTGCCAAACCGCTACACCCAAACCAGCATAGCCCACATCTCGTCCTGGTGTCCCACACAGCTCACCGCCATATGATCTAAAGTGACTCCATCTCTCCCACTGCTGCACTACCACCAAAAAGATCACTTCTGCACACAATATCCGAAGCAAAGGAGACTCGCCTCTTCCCAGATCTGCACTTGTTCACAACTTGAACTTCCAGTAGTCTTTGTCTTCCATTTGTACCCCTTGCCTGAGTTCCAATAGAAGCACCATGGGGTATTGAACCACGTAAATCTTCTTGTTTGCACACTCTCTATCCAAACAATATAATAGCAATAAAAAAGAAAGATGAGAAAGATACAGATCTAAGAAAACAAGAAAATGGAAAGGCGCAACGGCGATGCCTTCATCAAAAACAAAATCGACAAAAATCTTTCATCAGAGCTTGAAGGTTGCAGAGAGAACTCTCAATTCTATAAATTTGTACAACATAAGCCAAAAATCTCTCTCAGTCTCTTTCTCTATCCTCTATCTCTCCGGCAATGGCGATGGTTTCGAAACATAAATTAATTTTCAGCTACCATCTAAAATACCGATGGAGAGGAGGGAGCTCAGGAGAAAATTGGCCTGAACCCAACCTTGTTAGGGTTCAAGGCAGGTTTGGGTTGTCAGGGTAAAACTTGGACCTCTAATTGATGCAGCTTTTATACCATATTTATTTTGAAAATTGGTTTTCAAGTGCTGGGCTTAATTGTCATTTAAGACCATTAAAGTTGCTTTTGTTAATAAAAGGGTTATTATGGGTTTAATGGTCTTTTAATATCATTTATGTTGCTTTTAGAAAATAAAAAAAATGTATAGCAAACTGTTATGGGTTTGATGGGTCCGTTTCGGTTTGAATAGGAAACCAGGTCCAATTCAGGCTAGCCCGTATCTAAACCGGGTCCGGCCCAGATCCGACCCAAAGGTTCCTAGCATAGACCCGACGCTATGGTCCTACCAGTCTCAGTAGGTGTGTTCCACATGGGGTAGACTCATACCCGAACCATTCAGGTAACCCAAGGACTCGAGACCATGCCAAAGTTGGGTCGGCCGAGAACCCAGCAACCCATTCAGGTTAATCAATTTTGATCGAGTCATACCGAGGTTTACCCTTAATTCAACCACCTACCATTATCGGTAATAATGTTAACCGCACCCCTTCATTGTTAAGTTGCTTAACGAAAAAATTGAAATGAAAAAATCCAAAATTCCAAACTTTGATTCTTAGTTGTTGATCTCACCAAACCATTTGATTCTTAGTTGTTGATCTAGCGAAACCATCTGCTACCATAATCACCTCACAAAAGCAATGTGAAAAGTGTTGGACTTTATGTTGTCATTGTTGGTAACTTGACTGATGTGACAGTGTTTGTGAGCATACAGTCAAAGAATGAGGAGAGAGAGTATCAGTGTAGGAGAGAGAGTGTCAGTACAATGGCAAAGATGGAGCAACCTCACATGTGTGTTTTACAGTATTCTATATGTGTTTTTGATGGCTTGCAGCGAGTTAAATGACATTCTACATCAAGTTTGATGAGAGAGAGTGTCAGTGGACCCCACTGGTGATGTGGCACAGTTTCTCTGGGGATGTGGCCGAGTTTCTGATGATGCGACAGTGTTCCTGAAGCTTTTCTGATCATGTTTATGTTTCTCATGTTTCTGGTGTTGTGGCATTGAAGAAAGAAATTCAAGAGAGAGAAAGAAGAGAGAGAATTAGAAGAGAGAGAAAGAGGAGAGAAAAAAATGTGAGTGGGACCCACAGGTGTGGTGGCAAGGTGACATGCCAACACGGCAGCCCACGGCACTTGGTATGCATGCACACAAAGTTTCGGGTTCAAATTCCAAGGTTTGACAGAGTTTTAACTTTGAGCCTATTTTTGATGGGTCCCGCAGCAGGTCCATGGAAATATGACAGTGGAAAGATGTAGAGCGTCGAGTTATCTTTCCAACGCAACTTGAATCGCTCAATTCCGACTTCGGATGAGGGAGATATCGCGATTCTCGTCGAAACGGTCGAAAAATGGCAAAAAATAGGAGCTCTCGGTGAGTATATATGATACAGGGGCAGTTTCGGCAATTAACAAAAGTGTAGATGCGAGATCGGCGGCCGAGATGAAGCGTCAAAGTTCAGATTCTAATCTGATGGACCAGATTGTGGCGGGCTCGAATGTGGTGCGGCGACAACGTCTAGATGCCATCGCGTGCAATATCATTGGCCGGTTGCAACATAATATCTTGAGTCGCAACGCATGAAGAATTTTTTGATTTGGTGTGACGCACGCGTAGTATTATGGAGGATCAGATCCAGATCGTGCGGTCTCGATTGAAGTTGATCGCGTCTGGCGGGATTTATGCAGATCCGACGAAGCTAGTGAGATCCCGTCTTTTTGAAGCTGATCTAACGGTGAATGACGATGATTCCGTCTCTGCCAATGGGAACTCGACAGTGCAAAAGGCAGTGGTGATTCAGTGTTGCGCGGGTGTACGATAAGCCTCCGAAAGATTCCATTTTGAATTTTCTGAATGGCCGAACTTCATACCGACATAACTTCTTCATCCGGACTCCAAATCAGTCCATTCAAATTGCAGTTTTCATATTTTTTGATGCTCTATACATTGGGCGCCGTTGGGAGTCGTAAAAACTTAGAGAAAAATTGAAAATATCATTTTGAAGGCAGAGAGAAGTTTTTCTAGGGTTTCGTGCCCTGTGGGAGTGATCAATCACCAACTGCCTCTTCTTTGTGCATCAATAGAGTGCTAAATCCCTATGAGAGGTCAGTAGAGCTTTTATTTTCATATTCATGGTGATTATGGGTTGTGTGGAAGAGATTGAAAGCTTGTGGACAAGGTGTGCTCTGTGAATCGATCTCTATCAACATTGAAGGCTGTTGAAGAGTACCTGAGGTCAGTGTGAAGCTTCAGAGAGATTGTTGGCCATTCGAAAGCATTGTTTGTGAGATTCTCAATTCCTTATCTATTTATGCTTTCAATTTATTGTATGCTAGTGTAGGTGCAAATTGTTGAATACCTAGCTAGTGGGAGAAAATTGTAAGGCAAATTTATAAGCCAAAAAAATTATTATTTGCTTCTCGTAGGTGCGGGTTAAGCGTGGTGTGCAGCGTGTGCTGAACACTGGTACTTGATACCTGAATTCCTGGCACATGTGTGCCCTCCTAGTTTTATGCTGGGTAAATTGGGTGTATGTACTCCTTGCTGTGTAGACAGCAAAAAGAAGTGTATTGAGTATATACGAAGCCCGTTGGGCATTACTCCGTAGATTAGCCATCACACACTGTGTTGATGAACCACGTAATATCTTTGTGTTCATTGTGTTTACTTTCTATTATATTTTGGAGTGCGTGGAATGGCTTGCAGGATGGGTGTGCAAATCTGGTAGACCTGACCACTCAGTGGTAGCGAGGTAGATTTGCATACGCTTGTGTGTGTGTAATAGAATATATCTCCATCAGCTCTGGGCAGTAGTAAATAATCAGAAAAAATTTTCAGACACTGATTCACCCCCCCTCTCAGTGTCATATCAAGTTCATCAAAAAGCACATATAATTTAATTATTTTCTTTATTTAATATTTAAAAGTTCATTATTAAACTATATAAAAACAGTTAATTTGAGGTACATTTTCATTTATCTCCATAAACATTAAGTTGCACTCCCTGATTGCAGTATTTTTGGACTACAGCAATCTAGTAGTTATTTCCTGGACCTATTTGAATCTGATCATGCCCCAAATCATATATCTTTGCATCTGGGTCTGTTATGCAACTATAGTACCCCTTCTCATCCACCACTGCTACACGATAGTCTGGGTTCTCGTAACTGAATACTGTCCAAAAATTCATCAAGAAATTATAAACATGATACATGAGACTATTTAACACCCAATTTTTAATGAAAATCACACCCCTTTTTTTTACAAGTTCTTTTTTTTTTTTTTTTAAGATTGGGAATAATATGCTTACGTTAAACCTTATGGCTTTGATCGGTTGCAAGTAAAGTTATGGAAATTGATTTTGGTTTAAAAAAGGAAAGGGACAATTTTGTAATCTACATAAAAATTTGATCATATTGGTAATTATACTTTCAAATTAAAGAGATATGATTGCAAAGTATGGTAAAATTTATAGGACAACGATCTCTATTCCCTCTCGCCTCCTAATTATGTGAGATCCGTCAAACCCATGATCTTTGGTTCCCTCTGGATGCATGTACTCAATAATCAATAGGCAAGACACCTACCAACTATGCAAGACAGAAGAGTATACTGGTACAATACTAAACAAAACGAAACAGTATTGAAAAGCAGTATAAAAATCTGTATAAGAATGATATCTATAGTTGGTATATTGGTAAAATACTGTACCGTATCGAATAAGCATACGGTATCAAAACTTAAACAATTACCATACCAAATAGAATGGTATAGTCGATATCGATATAAATAGTACAGTACTGGTTTCAATATCAAAATGACACCCATACCAATCTGTTTGTTTTCAAAAAAATTATTTTGTAAGATAAGGTTTTTTTTTTTCTTTTGTTTTACTTTTACCATAAAAGATAAAAAAAAAATAATTTTAAAAAGTTACATGGAAAAAAATTCAAGAAAAATATCATTTATATGAAAAATTTTAGAAAATCTTCAGCGATAAGATGGAAAGGATTTGCGGTATAGATTGCATAACTAGAAGGGGTATCATATGTTGAGAAAATATAATACCTAATAAATCCCAGTCTTAAAATCCTTCCCTTTGGTCCATAGTAAAAGATCCGAATAAGGACCCCATCCGTTGCCACCATTAACAATATAAGTCTTCCGGTAGCAGAGAACGATCTCCCATTTGAGAAGTAAAAACAGAATAACAATCCCTAGTGCAGCAGTTGGACTAACTCTTCCTAATTTTGTTTGAGCCATCTTCAAGCAGAGCTCTTAAACAACAGACCTGAAGAAGATGGGTAACACAGTGATTGATGCAACTTTTATAGTTGATGAATTAGTATATTGCATTTAACGTAGTATAGTTGAATGATATGCATTTAGCATATTAAAAGTTTAAAAAGGTTTAAAAAAGTAAAAATTAAAAATTAAAAAATTAAAAAAATAAATAAAAAATAAAAAAACCTTCACATATGCGTTGAATGATTTAATGAGGTAAATCCATGGAGTGATTTTAGGAAAGAAATCAATGAAGTGATTTTAGAAGATAAATCAATGGAGTGATTTAAAGGATAAATTAATTGACCTGATTATTTCCTCTACTGATGCAGCCCCATTATCTCTAGTGAACCGATCCATTCCACCAACTCTGGTTTCATCACATCCCATGGTAACCGTCGCAAATCTGGTATATGCAAACCTAATCTGTGATATGATGTTCTTACCTAACATTCCCATTGAACCCATTATTGTGCAAACAGCTCTCAAACATGTTGGTTGGAAGATTGCTATGCAAGAGGAAATGACAACATTGGCTGTAAATAATACTAGGACTTTTCTATGAAAAAAAATTAATAATACTTGAACCTTAGTTTCTCTAGGCTCCAATCTGAATATCGTGTTGATCACAGGTTGACACTGAGAAAGGGGGGGGGGGGGTGAATCATTGTCTTCAAAAATTCTTCCCAAATATTTCCTTTGAAGACAGACGCTGCCTTGAACTGATGCTTCACTTACTAACCACAACTACACAACCACTGAAACTCAATCACTCACACACATAGTCGTATGCACGACCACTTTGCTACCATAGAGTGGCCAGGACTACCATGTTGTGCACACCCATCCTGTAGGTCATTCCACGTATTTCACAATATGCAAAATATAAACAATTACACAGCATCCACAACACAGAGATATACGTGGTTCACCACCATAGTGTGTTGTAAGACCCGTGTCAATCTAACCCGATCTTATCACCTTGAACCAGGTTTACCCATTATGGTCGAGTCAAATAGACCAAGGGCGTGAAGGAGATCGAGATCTTAGGTATCAAATCGACCCAAAAACACTTAAAATAGGGGAAGGGTCGCATACCCAGCTAAGCAGGGTCGGACCTCCCAAAGTAGAAAGTCAGACCCTCAGTTTTGAAGGGAGGGTCGGACAGCTTAAGACCCTAGGGTCGACTGGATCATCGACCCTCCCATCGACCCTCGGATTCTGCCGAATATAGAAATTAAGAAATTTCCTAATATACGATTGTGATTCTTTCCTAATCTCAGAGGGACTTATTTTAGGATGTTCCTACTCTATTTAAAGGACGTCCCTAAGCCACTTTCACTCCTTTCACAACCCTAATTGAATTGAGAGAAAGAGAGGAGAAGGAAAAGAGGAAGAAGAAAGGCAAGGAAGAGAACTTAGCAAAAAGGAGAAGAATTTCAGAGAAAAAGTAATCTTCTCAGGTATGGATACTAATTCCATGAGTTTCTACAGACCTTAGGTTAGTTAATGTTGAGAGTGTGATCTCGGAGAAACCCAAACCATCAAGCTATGGTTAGGTTTTCATGGAAAACCATAGGAAAGTGCATGAAAGTTATCTAGGTGGGTTATACATGGTTTCAGACCATGGAATGCATGTAGAATGGAATGTAGGAGCAAGCCATAGGATTTCAAACACGAAGAATGGATTAAAAGAGGGAATTGGACCAAAGTACACAGAGGGTCGCACCGAGGGTCGATGACCATCCAACCCTAGGTGTTCCTGACCATCGACCCTCAGTGTTCGGGAAGTTCAGAGTTAAGGGAGGGTCGCACCCAGGGTCGATCCTGACTCCGACCCTACCTCCGACCCTCAATTAACAGAGTAGTTTTTAAATTTTGAATAAATTCTAATTAAATTCTATCCACTTTGTTAGGTCTTCTAGCAATATAATAACATTGTAAATGTGATTCTAAAGCTTGAAAAAGTATCTATTAGCAAGCTAAGGTGAGGAACCAGAACTCCAAACTAAATTGGTTAATAACAAAAACTGTTTTCTATTTCTTGAGTCCTATGCCATGCTTGATTCTATGCGAATATGTTTGTAATGTGCATACAGCATGCCATCCAATATTTCTATTACTTGTTCATGCATATTTACTTTATTGTTTATAACATGATGATGATGATGATGATGATAGGAATAGGCATGTGCTTGTATGTGTGTGGTTGATGTACTTGATGCGAGCGAGTATCAGGGGAGGTGTGATGAGAACGTCAATAAACGTTAACCTTTGGCGGGTCTTAGCACTTTAGCTCTATCTCTAACTCAAGTCTTATGCATTAGCATCGTCGTATCGCCATTACTTTAGCAGAACTATTATGTCGTAGAGTATCAGGGGAGGTGGTCTCGGTCCTTGTAGACTCTGACTCTACCGGGGGGCCTTAGCTCTATCTCTATGGACATTCTGAGGGATGCTGGGGTGAGGCCTTGGATACATTTTGGCATTAGGATTGGTTAGTTGCGAGCCCAGTTTGCAGCCCTCGCCAATAGGGGCTTACGTGTTGGTATGGCACTATATAACAATAAACGTAACCTTTGTTATATAATGTTCATGATTGGGTGCATGTGAGTTGACGATAAACGTGATCTTCGGGTAACGTCACACACTCGTGTATAGAGGCGGGGTCAATAAACGCGACCTTTGGCTACTTAAACCTTTCTATTGCATACTGTAAACTTTAAACCGGACCAAAGATATAAATTGATTTGCATGCATATGTATTGTTGCATTATTTTGGCTACTCACTGAGCCGTGATGTATGCTCACCTCTCGACGTCGAATATTTTTAGTTGATGATGCAGGTTATACCGTTGAAGACTATGTGAATGCGTCTGCGTACGAAAACGTGGCAGCGATGGAAGCTGAAGCTGAAGTGGATACACACGACTCCTCTTGCGAGTGCAACTTGTGTGTATTTGATTAGATATTTTATAGGTTTCTTTATTGGATTTATTAAGACATGTATTTGGTATTTAAATATTTATGTCTCAGTTGAAAACAGAATAATTTGCTATTAAATTAATGATATCATCTTAGTTTCTCAGTTCATGTTATTATAAGACTTTCGCTATTGTGTATTTACTCTGATTATGATTACAGATGTGTGTAAGTTTAGATAACGCGGGGATAGCCTATTTGAGATCCTGGTTGAACCGTTGGTTTGCTAGCGGTTCATCACACCATTTTGAACAGTACGGAATTGAGGTGTGACATGTGTGATGGCTAATCCACGGAGTAATGCCCTACGGGCTCCATATATACTCAATACTCTATTTTTAATATTTTACAAGATAATGATGTAAACCCTATGTTTTCCCAGTATAAAACTGAGATGGCATAACAACTAGTATTTAGACTATAAAATGTCAGTGTTTAGCACACGCTGCACAACACACTTAACCCGCACCCACAAGAAGCAAGCAATATAATTTTGGGCTTATATCATTGTCTTTACAATTTTAGCACAGGCTAGTTAGGTATTCAACATAATCACCTACCTAGCATACATGTAAATGGAAGTAATGTAAACATACAAGGCACATAAATTCTTACAACCATTGTTTTCGAAAATACAGAGATGTCTTTGGCACTCTACATAGCTCACTGAAATCTTCAACTAACTCAACACATCTTTCAATACTTCCAGTGACTCACTTTAACCTCCAACAACCCCCAATATTAGGAGAATACTATTCTTCAAGCAAACAAATGCTCACATGCATTTTCCCTTTTTCACACAAGCTAATAACAACCAAGAATACTCCATGAAAGCTCTACCAACCTCAAGTCCCTCTTTAATGCATCAAAGAAAACCAAAATGAGGTTGGTGAATGGTTGAATGCTCATTCACCAAACAAAAACCTAAAAACCCTTATGTCCCTCTTCTTTTCTCTGTTTTTCCATTTCAGCTAGACTTTGGGCTCCATTAATGGTTTACCACCATTCTTGTTCTAAGCTTATCCTGTAGCTTATACATCGTTTGAAAGCTACTCCAAGGATCCAACGAATAGCTAAGGTTTGTTGATGATCCCTAGCTACAATCCCAGGGACATCATAAAGAGTACCTCCGACTCCTACTTTTTCCACTTCGCACATGAGCTTTATATTCTCTACGGCGTCAACCATAAGTTTGATTATATCACGTTCAGTTCGAGCTGGGCGATGAAAAGTTTGATAAACAATAGCACGAACTCTCATTCTTTTACCTTCTTTCATGCGAAAGTTGACAAACTTCTTGATCAATTGCTTTTGCTCACCATCCGAGCCCCCCATATAGCTGAGAATTTCCGACCAATTGGAAGCTGCTTTCGATGACGAGGCCGATAAATTGATATTATCGTTATTGTCCATCTTTATCAGCCAACTCCCTTGTTTCCATCTTTCACTGTCCCATAGCTTTCAACTGAGCTGTAACTAATCCGTAAGCTGTCTTCTTATGATGGGCTGCAGGAGCCACTTATTCTTCTAAATCTCCTGCAGCCATTCGCATAGGGTTGTGGCATTTGTGTCAGTGTCGACAGAGAGTTCCAGATCATTTGAAAGAATGTTGTCTGCAATCTGGGAGTAGATTTCTTTCATTTCAGGAAAACGAACGGATAGCCACCTTTGCCACAGTTGCCGCCACTGTGTTGTCGAGTTATGGTTGGTTGGTCAGAGAATCTATGATAATGGCTGTTGGATCCATTACAAAAGGTAGAAATGAATGTCAGCCTTTGGATTTGAATCATCGTGTCATTTACAATTGGATTTATTGTAATCCGTTGGATTTGGATCATCGCCAATTCCGCCATGTACGTGTGCCACACCAAAACTCTGTCACCGTTGATCAGTCAAATGTGGTTGTCGAGTTCCGATTGGTGTAGAGAATCTGAGAGAAGTGGCCGTCAGATCTCATATGAAATGGCGGGATCAGATATTGTCCGTTGGATCAACCCACATCACGTCAACGAAAATTGACTCAAATCATCGCCGTTAGATCTGGATCCATCTCGCCGTTCCACCGTAGCCGCACAACACGGAATAAAAAGGAATCTTCAATGCAACCGAAACTATTATAATACCTTATATCGAACAATGAGATCTCTCGTGGGAGCACATATTTTCGTCCGCCGAGAAACACAAGATACCGCACTTTTAGGATCCGTTAGATCTGTATCTTCTAGATGAGATACAATCCAAGCCATTTATTTGGCTTCTTTTCTTTCTGTTTTTCAAAAATACCCTAAGTAACTGATGAATACCCTTTGTAACCGGTAGCCAAAGTATCAGTTCAAGGAAAAATTCCAGAGAGCTTTTCTCTCTCCTCACAAAACATCGAGCACCTTGCGTGCGTGTGACTGGGCTTATGGGAGGGGCTGCTTGTGGGAGAGCCATGGGCGTGCGTGCGCTACTACTTAGATGCATGGCCATGGGCCTTCTTGCCGGGTTGGTTTGCTGCTGCCTTGCTTGCGGCCTGTGTTGTGTGCCTTACGGCATGCCTTGCTGCCTTGGCTGTTGTGGCATGCACCTGCCCAGCCTAGCCTACCTTGCTACTGGGTGGCACTGCTGCTGTCTGGTGGCATGCGGCCATGCTACTAGGTGCCTTGGCCATGTTGCCATGGTGGAAAGCCACTGGACCCATAGGTCCCACCCACAATCTCTCTCCTCTTTCTCTTTCTAGTTTTTCTCTCTTCCTTCTCTCTTTAGCTTCTCTTTCTTCATTCTCTCTCTTCAGCTTCTCTCTCTTCCATCTATGATTGCCACATCATCACATCAACTACGATTGCCACATAGTCAGTGGGACCCACACTCTCTCCTCTTTCCACCATTCTCTCTCTAGAGTTTCTCTCTCTTATTTTTCTCTTCTTTTTCTCTTTATATTTTCTCGCTCATCAAACAAGCCACATCATTAGTGAGACCCACTCTGTAGAACATTGTAGAGCACGTCCAAGGCTTCTTCATTATTGTCACTTGCACAGACACTCTCTCTCTTACATTGACACCCTCTCTCCTTATTTCTCTAACTGTAAGCTCAACTATGCTACCACCTCAACCAAGTTGCCAACAATGACAACACATGGCCAACATATCGTGGGTAGCCATAGGGTATTTTAAGACCGAGCTACAGGTTGATGGCTCCTTAGAGCGTCTTATACCGCGGCTCGTTGCTAAAGGTTATAATCAGCTGGAGGGTACTTATTATATTGAGATTTTCAGTCTAGTTATTAAGCCCGGCTCCATTCAGTTGGTCCTTACTATTGCCACGGTACATAGTTGGCCTATATGGCAACTTAACGTACAAATATCTCTTTCTTCATGGATTTCTTGACACTTCAGTGTACATGCAACAACCTTTTGGGTTTGTTGACTCTTCTTAGTTTGATCATATTTGTCCTTTTCACCGAGCATTGTATGGGCTCAAAACAGGCTCTGCTGGCCTTTTTTGAATGTCTCAGCACTTTTTTGTTTGACTATGGGTTGTTTTGCAGCATTTTCAACTCCTCCATGTTTATTTACTGATTTTAATCCTCTACGTGGATGATATTATTCTCACTAGTAATGTTCCTTCACTTCTTGACTCCTTCTTTGCTTCTTTGAGTTGTACAGTTGTTATGAAGGATCTCAGCCCACTTTCATTATTTCCTTGGAGTCGAAGTTTGGAGCCGAAGTCATGCATACATCGCAAGGTTTATTTTTGTTAAACAGTACACATGTGTCTACTTATTTTTTTGTTATTTCCTTTATGTATTTTTTTTTCCTTTATACATCTCTATACTATAAATAGGTGTACTCTATAGCTTTTCCAGTTACATACATACATTTTGAGATCCTAGAATTTTCTGTTCTTGCGCACTCTCCCTATTAACATGGTATCAGAGCAACAACCTTTGATCGTTCATCGTTTCTGCTAGTTTCTTCGGTCTTTGTTCAATGATCAATTCAGTAATACTTCATCTCTCTGGTATTTTCTTTGAGATTCTAGTTTTCGATTTCGATTTCGTCTTTCTTGAAATTAGGGTCTTCTCCAAATCTTGATCCCTAATTTCGATTTCCATTTTTTTGGCGATTCCTCATTGTTTCACTCTGTTGCTTCAGTGATCTGTATCTCTATGAGATCATTTCTCTCATTTTCTTTCTTTCTTGGTGGATCTGCAAATTTTTTTTCTCATTTCTGTGAATCTGTTTGTTAGGGTTTGGTCATTTCTTGTTCTGTTTTTTGAACTCTTTGTTCATGGATTTGAATCAGCAGTCTTCTTCTCTTCCCTCCATCTCCCCATCGACTCTTTATCCCTTTGATAATCTTGGTCACATTCTGGTGCCCAAACCACTCGATGGAAACAATTATCCCACCTGGTGTCGTGCTATGCGAGTCACGCTTGGTGCCAAAAATAAATTTGGATTCATCGATGGAACGTTTCCTCGCCCTGATGCTTCAGATACCTCGGCGGTTGCTGCCTAGGACCAATCCAACCTCATGGTCATGTCCTGGCTAAATAATAGCCTCAGTCTTCAGTTACATGATACTGTTTTGTATGCAAAAACTTCTAGAGAACTATGGGTTGATTTGGAGAATCGATTTTCCCAAACCAATGGACCAAGAATCTATGAACTCAAACGGCAACTGGCACTTCTTCGACAAGATTCTTTGTCAGCCTCAAGCTATTATTCTTCTCTCAAAATACTCTGGGAAGAGCTTTCTCTCACACCAAGCAACCGGAGTGTAGTTCTGCTACCTGTACTGTTGTTCGTCAATCTACTGCTAATGCTGAAACACAAAAGGTCTTTCAATTTCTTCTTGGTCTCAACGACACATATGGCCCTGTTCGGACCCAGATTTTGACCATGGACCCTCTTCTTGTTATTGGTAAGGCCTATTCACTTGTCATACAAGAGGAACGACTCCGTGGCCTCTTCAATCCTCAGGTAACATCTTCTGATTCCATGGCATTGGTTGCTGCTCGACTCCCTCGTTTTACTTCCACTGATTTTTCAGGTCATCGCCGACCCTTCTGTACCCATTGCAATAAGCATGGGCATTATAAAGAAAATTGTTACAAGCTTATTGGCTATCCCCCAGGTCGTCGACCACACCGAACCACTACATTCAGTCCTTCATCAACCAAAATTCATGCCACTGCTCATCAAGTCACCACTCCATCTTCCTCACATACCGTTGCCCCTTTACAATCAGCCATTGCTTCTAATGCCACACCACCACCTGTCCTTGAGGATAGTGTTGACACTTCCCCACCATACTGTTTGGTTCCTCTCACCTCTGCCCAGTATCATCAATTCATTCAACTCCTAAACACTACTGCTTCTAATGCCAATTTTGTAGGTATGCACCGTTGTCTTTCTGTGAATCTTTCTTCTCATAAAACTTGGATAATAGATTCCGGGGCTTCTCACCATTTCTCTTCTACTTACACTAATTCTTTGATTCCTATTACTACTGCACAATCTGTTATATTGCCTGATGGTTCCACTTACCCTGTTACACACATCAGTTCTCACTGTCTTACACCCTCTGTTCATTTACAGGATGTTTACCACACACCAAATTTTAGTTTTAATCTTCTTTCTGTTAGCCAGATAACTGCTTCTCTTCATTGCTCAGTGACCTTTTATCCTGATTCTTGTGTGTTTCAGGACTTGTCAACGAAGAAGGTGATTGGCCAGGGACAGCTCTATAATGGATTGTACCACTTTATCACCGAGGCATCTCCTTCAGCTTTCTCCTGCAACTCTATTTCTTCAAAAGTTTGGCATTCCCGGTTTGGCCATCCCTCCCCCTCTACTTTTCATTTGCCCATTTCCAACATTTCTTCTAAAAATAATAAATGTACAGTGTGTCCATAAGCTAAACAGACCCGCAAGCCATTCCCCACTAGTACTTCACATTCTACTACTGTGTTTGAATTGATACATTGTGATATCTGGGGACCATTTTGTGTTCCTTCACATTCTGGTTATAGATTTTTTCTTGCCATTGTAGATGACTTCTCCAGAGCAACATGGATTTTCTTAATGCAATTTAAATCTGAAACTTGTTCTATTCTTTTTAATTTTTTTCAAATGGTTCTGACACAATTTTCTGTTTCTCTTAAATCAATTCGTATAGATAATGGTTTTGAATTTCTTTCCAAACAAACTCAATTTTTTTTATCAAAAGGCATACTTCATCAACTCACTTGTGTCTACTCCCCTCAACAAAATGGAATTGTTGAACGAAAGCATCGGCATCTTTTAAAGTTGCCAGTGCTTTACGTCTTCAATCCCATCTTCCATTAGCTTTTTGGTCCGATTGTGTTCTTACTTCCTGTTACTTGATTAACTGGTTACCCACTCAGCTCCATTCCCAGAAATCTCCTTATGAAATACTTTTCAAAAAGCCTCCCTCCTATACACATTTTCGTGTTTTCGGCTGTCTTTGTTATGCTAGGAATCCCATCCCGAAACACAAATTTTTCCCTCGGTCTTCTGCTTGTATTTTCCTTGGATATCCTCACAATCGGCATGGCTATCGTGTCTATGACATTCAATCTCATAGCATTTTTGTAAGCCGTGATGTTATTTTTCATGAGTCTGTTTTTTCTTACCAACATTCACTTCATGCTATGGATGATTCTTCCCAACATAATACCTGTCTCCCTCATCCCATTTCACAATCGGATATTCTTCCACAATCAACTTCACAATCTGATCTTAATCCACAGTCCACTTATATGTTAACAATTTTGTCACGGTCCAAGTATGTTGCTGATATACCGAATCGAGCCCATATGACTATTGTTAAGCCCATTTCCACTCCGATGGGGGTTGGTTCAGTTGTTGTTTCTATGCAACCATTGTTATCACCTTTTGATGTATATTTGTATCGTAGTTTGGTTGGGGATTTATAGTATCTGACTATGACTAGGCCTTATCTCTTTTAGGCTGTAAATCATGTTTGCCGATTTCTGCATGCATCTACTGCAGCCCATTTCAAGCTTGTGAAGCGGATTCTTTGCTATGTGCGGGTACTTTGGTTATTGGCACTAGATTTTTTGTTAGAGTTCCCTTACTTTGTGTACTTACTCCAATGCCAATTGGGCTTCTATTATTGGGTTTTTTTTTCCCCCTTCCTTGCGGCTAATCTGATTTCTTGGAGTGCTAATAAGCAGTCTACGGTAGCTAAATCAAATACTGAAGCCGAATACCATGCCATGGCCTCCACTACAGTTGAACTTACTTAATTGTCTTTTCTTCTTCGTGATATTGGCATTGTTCAACGACTGCTGGCTATTTTGTTTTGTGATAACCTCAGTGCCTTACACATGACCATCAACCATGCATTCCTGTACTAAACACATTGAATTGGATTATCATTTTGTTAGCGGGAAAGTGGCTCTTGGTGTTCTTCAAACACAATTTGTTCACTCCTCTACAACTTGCTTAGTTTTTTACCAAGCCTTTGGCACGGGCTGCCTTTTCCTCTCTGTGTATCAAACTGGGTCCTGTCCTTGTCAGGATAGTTGTTAGTCTTGGTTCGGTGTAATGAGTTCTAACCTTACCAGTATGACTATTTGTTATTTTTAACTCATATATAAAGAGGTAAAAGCAATTACAATTTCTTTCTGGCTGGGCCGGTCGTTGTCAGGTTTGGGCATTAGTTGAGATATCCCAACCGGACCTAAGGCTAGGTTAAGCCTGGCTGGGTTAAAAAGAACCTAGAATTGGGTTGGAGTTTTAAAACAACTTGAGTTGAGATATCCCAATTCAGATCGGTTGGCTTTGGCTTGGATAGGTTTGGATCGAATGGAAAATGATCCGTATCATTAAAACATTTTTTTTAATCGTAGATGATCAACATGTGGCAATAGATTTCCTTGCATGATTGACACTTGTCAAAATAGAAAAACAAAAAAAAAAAAACTATTGAATGGGACCAGCCTCAACTCTCAACTAATACAATACAAATCTACTGATGCAATACTGATTACTTGAACAGTGATGGTGAGCCAGCTCTTCGAGTTAAAGTACTTGTTTATGGGCCCTAGTTCACCAAAAAAGCAAGAAGAAACATTCTTTGAAAATAGAACTCTGTGGGGGCATGGGGAACACAAAAATCAAAGGGACAGGAATATGGAAGGAGGTATTATTGAAATTTCATAAATAGGGTGTATGATTTTTTAACTTTTGGATGTGAATGTAAACAGACCACATCGTTAGATACCTAGTAAAATCTTATACCCTGGACAAATAGTCATAAACTTGGCATGAAGAGCCACCATCCAATGGGTCATGAGAGATGAAAGACCAAGAGATACCCACGAAATGTATTCTTTGAATAAAATGGTTTTTGTAAATATAAGGCTGCATTGGGTATGAATACATTCTCAGAATGCAAAATGCATTCTTCACATAGAATGAGAATTGGCTAAAAGTGATAAACTTCCGTTCTAACTTTAGAATACAGAATGGGCTAATGAGTGTCTTCAGAGTGCACATATATATGAAGGGCAACAATTCAAAAAACCAAAGATTGATTCTTAGTTACTAATCTCACCAGGCCATCTGCTACCGTATTCACCTCACAGAAGCAATGCAAAAAGCACATACAATTTAATTCATTTTCGTAATTAATGGAGATCTTACTAGGATCTTCCAGTAGCAAATGGAGATCAGGATTCTTTTGTTCCAAAAATAAACCTAAAAATTTGTTGATAAAAAAAGTAGCAATTGCACCTCTTCTTCATAATACTTGGAGAGAGATTCATCAGTAAGTAGGTTTGAATGAAGTTGTAGAGAGAAAGGATGGCTAGGAAGGAGGAGTGAGTGAAGTTGCAGGGAGAAATGCTGGTTGGTAAAGAAGTAGATTGGAAGGGAAACGTTGGTAAAAGGTAGGCGACAACTCTCCACGGGACCGTTGGAGACTCATGTGCAGAGCAAAATATGTCAAGTAGATGTCCGACAATTTTACAACAAGTATTTTACGAGCAAATGGTGAGGAAAATTTACAGAGGTTTTTTCTTAAAAAAATATGTAGTTTTTGGAAAAATTTCATGGATACAAATTTTACAAATGCTTCGTTTGTTTCAATGTAAAATTTTACATGTAATATTTCATATGTAAAAAAAAAAAATTCAAAATTTATTTCCAATAGGCAAATGAAAGATGAAGTTTCTTTTCCATCCCCCATAAAGATCATTATATTTTATCCCTTGGAGATAAACATTGAAATTTTTTTTTTACATATAAAATTTTACGGTAACATTTTACATCAAACAAATGGAGCAAAAGTGTAAAACAAACATTGGCAAAATTGATTTTACCGTAAAAATTTTCATTTTCATCCATTTTATGTCAAAACAAACGGAACCTTGTTGAATAAAAGTAGAAGAAGAAATGGGGAAAGGAAAAAAAGAAATTGAACAGAATGGTTTTAATAATGTTAGCCATTAAAACAAACCAAACTACGAAAAAACTGGAAACAAAGAAAAAGGAAAGCTGAAGATTGGAAGAATATAGACCCAGTGAATCATAACAGAGAAATATAATAGTGATAGGAAACAAAGATGAGAAAGATACAGATATGAGAAAACAAGAAAATGGAAAGGCGCAATGGAGATGCCTTCATCATAAACAAAATCGACGAAAATCTTCCATTAGAGCTCGAAGGTTGCATAGAGAACTCTCAATTCTATAAATTTGTACAACATAAGCCAAAGATCTCTTTCAGTCTCTTTCTCTATCCTCTATCTCTCCTACAATGGCGATGGTTTCGGAGCATAAATTAATTTTCAGCTTCCGTCCAAAATACCGATGGAGAGGAGGGAGCTCAGGAGAAAATTGGCCCTAATCCGGCCCTGTCAAGGTTCAAGACGGGTTTGGCTTTGTTTGGATTCAGAGTGAGTTCGAATTGTCAGAGTAAAACTTGCACCCTTAATTGATGCAGCTTTTATCGCATATTTATTTTGAAAATTGGTTTTCAAGTGCTGGGCTTAATTGTCATTTAAGACCATTAAAACTGCTTTTGTTAATAAAAACGTTATAATGGGTTTAATGGTCTTTTAATATCATTTATGTTGTTTTAAAAAAATAAAAAAAATGTATAGCGAACTGTTATGTGCTTGATGGGTCCGTTTCGGTTTGAACAAGAAACCAGGTCCAATTCAGGCTGGCCCAAATAGAGAAACCGGGTCCGGCCCAGATCTGACCTGAAGGTTCCTGTTACAGACCAGACGCTATGGTCCAACCAATCTCGGTCAGTGCGTTCCATATGGGGTCGACTCAAACCCAAACCATTCAAGTAACCCGAGGACCCGAGACCACCCCAAAGTTGGGTCGACCTGGAACCCAGCAACCTATTCGGATTAATCAATTTTGACCGAGTCATACAGACCCTGAGGTTTATCTTTAATTCAACCATCCACCGTTATCGGCAATAATGTCAACCGCACCCCCTCACTGTTAAGTTGCTTAACGGAAAAGTTAAAATGACAACTTTACCCTTGTACTAAAAACACTATTAGATCAGAGATTTTGTTAACCGTGGTTCATTCCCTGCTGATTGCATTGTTGATCTTGCCAGGCCATCTAACTTACCCAAAAAAAAAAAAAAAGAATTCCAAAATTCCAAAGTTTGATTCTTAATTGTTGATCTCGCCAAATCATCTGATTCCTAGTTGTTGATCTAGCCAAACCATCTGCTACAATATTCACCTCACGGAAGCAATGCTACAATTTAATTTATTTTCTTGCTTAATGTTTAAAAGTTTATTATTAAACTATATAAAAGCAATTAATTTCAAGTACATTCTCATTTATCTCCATAAACAACAAGTTGCACTCCCTTATTGCAATATTCTTGGACCGCAGCGATGTAGTAGTTATTTCCAGGCCCTATTTGAATATGATCGTGCCCTGAATCATATATCTTTGCATCTGGGCCAGCTGTGCAACTACCATACCCATTCTCGTCCACCACTGCCACACGATAGTCTGGGTTTTCGTAGTTGAATACTGTCCAAAAGTTCATCAAGAAATTATGAACATGATACATGACACTATTTAACACCCAAATTTTAATTAAAATCACACCTTTTTTTCTTACAAGTTTTTTTGAAGATCGGGAATAATATACTTACTTTAGACCTTATGGCTTTATTTGGTTGCAAGTAAAGTGATGGAAATTGATTTTGATTTAAAAAAGAAAAGGGAAAGTTTTATAAATTACATAAAAATCTGATCATATTGGTAATTAAATCTGATCATATTGGTAATTATACTTTCAAATTAAAGACATATGCATGATTGCAAAATACAGTAAAATTTATAGGAAAAAGATCTCTATTCCCTCTCGCCTCCTAATTATGTGAGATCCGTCAAACCCATGATCTTCAGGTCCCTCTGGATGCATGTACTCAACAAGCAAGACACCTGCCAACTATGCGAGACAGGAGAGTATACCGGTACAATACTAAACAAATCGGTAGTAGTATAGAAAAGTAGTATAAAAATCTGTATAAGAATGATATGAACTGTCGGAATACCGGTAAAATACCGTACCGTATCGAACAAGCGTACAATATCAAAATTTGAACAATTACCGTACCAAATAGAACGATACAATCGATATCGATATAAAAAGTACAATATATGTTTCGATATCAAAATGATACCCATACCAATCTATTTGTTTTCAAAAGAAAATTTATTCTGTAAGATAAGATTTTATTTTATTTTCACCATTTGTTTTACTTTTACCATAAAAGATAAAAAAAAAATATTTTAAATATTTTACATGGAAAAAAATTCATGAAAAATATCATTAATATGAAAAATTTTAGAAAATCTTTGGCAATAAGATGGAAAGGATTTGATGGTATAGATTGCATAACTAGAAAGGGCATCATATGTCGAGAAAAGATAATACCTAATATATCCCCAGTCATAAAATCCTTCCCTTTGGTCCATAGTAAAAGATCCGAATAGGGACCCCAGCCGTTGCCATCATTAACAATATAAGTCTTCTCGTAGCAAAGAACGATCTCCCATTTGAGAAGTAGAAACAGAATAACAATCCCTAGGGCAGCAGCTGGACTAACTCTTCCTGATTTTGTTTGAGCCATCTTCAAGCGGAGCTCCTAAACAACAGACCTGTAGAAGATGGGTAACACAGTGATTGATGCAACTTTTATAGTTGATGAATCAGTATATTGCCTTTAACGTAATATAGTCGAAGGATACACATTTAGCATATTAAACGTTTAAAAAAGTTTAAAAAGTAAAAAAAAAAAAAAAAAAAAAGCCTTCACATGATTCAAATCGTCTCCTCCCTGTACTTCAGGGAGGAGGGGCGGCGACCCCAGTGGATGGTCGCCGTGTGGCGGCCGGATGAATCTGACCCCTCCGTTCGAGCCAACACTTCCTTATCGGCTCGGCTTATCAGCTCGAACGGAGGGGTCTGATTCATCTGCCCCCCACGCGGCGACCATCTACTGGGGTCGCCGTCCCTCCTCCTGAACTACTGGGATGAGACGATTTGGATCCTATGTGTTGAATGATTTAATGAGGTAAATCTGTGGAGTGATTTTAGGAGATAAATCTGGAGTGATTTAAGGAGATAAATCAATGGAGTGATTTAAGGAGATAAATTAATTGAACTGATTATTTCCTCTACTGATGCAGCCCCATTATCTCCAGTGAACCAATCAATTCCACCAACTCTGATTTCATTACATCCCATGGTAGGATCCAAATCGTCTCCTGTTGGGGTATCAACAGGAGACTCGGCTGAGTAAGGCTGATGCGTGCCATGTGGCGATTCTTTTATCAGACGGTGATTAACAGCACTGGTGCATAAGATCTAAGGTACTCTCCATTTCAGTCGATCAAATACCATTTTTGAATCTGATAACGTAACTGAAGCCCGCGAATTCACATTTCATTTTTCCAATCGAAATGAGTTTTCAATTTTTCATTCTTCTGATTCCCTCTGCTCCCTCTACAAATCTTTCTCTCCAAAGAGTTGGACCTCTGCAAATCTTTCTTCTCGATTGGAAAGACTTCTTCATGCGGTAGATAACTCTGCAACTTTTCTCGCGGCCATTTTCCCTCTTTCTTGTTCCGAAAGCAAACCCAGAAAACAAATTAAATCAATCATCGGGTAGGACTACATCTGAAGTGTTGCGGTGTTAGTAGTGTTCCTATTAGTGTTACTGTGTTACAGTCTGAAAAAAAAAAAACAAAAAAAATGAAGCGAAGAATATTGCAGTTTGGTATTTAGTTTCAGCCTAAAGAGCAACGAGACAGTGGATCAAATCCCTGTTTAGAATGTAGCTAGGTTGTCAATTGTTGTAACCTTTTTCTCCATCGATCTAAACTCCCTTATAAAATCACAACAAGCACAAGTGCTCAAGTGCTCAACTCCTTTACAGAAGAAGAGAACAGAAATTTTTTCCTTGTGTCGCTTCATTGGTTCTCTTGATCGATATTCTATTTTGTTTAAATCTCATGGGTATATTTTGATCTGAGAAGATTGCCAGGTAAAGCCCTTTCTTCTTATTTTTTCTGGCTTGATATTGTGATTTTGGATTCTTCGCCTTTTGGGGTTCAGCTGATTCTTAACTTTCTGTTCAGTCTTTATAAAAGATAAGAAAATTTTGGGGCTTGATATTACTTGATGGGAGTTGCAGAGGGAGAGAGGGACGAAAAAACCACTCGTGGGCTGGGAAGAAGAGATATGCAGAGGGAGAGAAGAGATTTGCAGAGGAGGAGGGAGGGAGAGGGACAAAAATACCACTCGCGGGCTAGGAAGAAGAGATATGCAGATGGAGTTGCAGAGGGAGAGAAGAGATTTCCAGAGGAGATGGGAGTAGCAGAGGGAGAGAAAGATTTGCAGAGGGGACTCGGCTTTCGGTTTAGAGGGGACTCGGCTTTCGGTTTACCTGACAATCCCATCGAATCCATTACTGTGCAATCAGCTCTCAAACATGTTGGTTGGAAGATTGCTACGCAAGAGGAAATGACAACATTGGTTGTAAATAATATTAGGACTTTTCTACTATAAAAAATTAATAATACTTGGACCTTAGTTCCTCTAGGCCCCAATCGCAATATCGTGGGTAGTCGTTGGGTTTTTTAAGACCGAGCTAAGGGTTGATGGCTCCTTAGAGCGTCTTAAACCGCAGCTCGTTGCTATGGGTTATAATCAGTTGGAGGGTACTTATTATATTGAGATTTTCAATCTAGTTATTAAGCCCGGCTCCATTCGGTTGGTCCTTACTATTGCCACGGTACATAGTTGGCCTATACGGCCACTTGACGTAAAAAAAATGTAGTTCTTCATGGATTTCTTGACACTCTAGTGTACATGCAACAACCTTCTAGGTTTGTTGACTCTTCTTGGTCTGATCATATTTTTCTTTTTCAACGAGGGTCATATAGGCTCAAACAAGCTCTATTGGCCTTTTTTTTTTTATTGTTTCAACACTTTTTTGCTTGACTATGGGTTCTTTTGCAGCATTTCCATCTCCTCCATGTTTATTTACAAGCATAATGGTGCTTTGCTGATTTTAATCCTCTATGTGGATGATATTTTTTTCACCGGTAATGTTCCTTCACTTCTTGACTCCTTCATTGCTTCTTTGAGTTGTACATTTGTTATGAAGGATCTCAGCCCCTTTTATCTTCTTTGGGTTTTTCTCATGAGATTTCTCATGAACCCTAACGAACATACCACACAGATTACTAGAATACAATGGACATTAAAAAGAGATGATAAAACACATATCTCTTGCTATAGATTGATTTTTTACTCTTTCCTTTACTTTGAATGCTTGGATCAGAGTCTTCCACAGCTTGTCGGGATCCCTTGATCTTCTCTCTGCGTATGGGAATAGGAGAAGAAAATAACACCATAACTATGGGGACCCTAACCATTGGTATTTATAATACCACCCTAACCTTGGACCAATTCCACAATGGATCAAGTCCATCTCTAATCATACTTAAATCTGTCTACCTATAATCAAATTCTCACTGAACCAACTAACCTTATAACTAATTTAGCCCATAAAATATCTTACAATCTCCTACTTGAGTTATATTAATTATAAAGTCACCATTGACCCAGTGTGGCCATGGAATCTAATTACACAAAAAATCATCATTACTTTGATCCAATCATTAAGCCTACTAATGTTGAACAACAGTGAAAGTACCCCTACACATCCGGTGTATCCCCTTCCGTCAGCTACATACAGAGGTCTGCTTAATGACATAAATCATTTTAAGATGAATACTTGAGTCCAATGATCGAACTACCATGATCCCGTTACCTTAAAATCCTTATAGGTCAATGCACTTTAATATTATCCAACTTATAGGTAAATCATATCTAGCTTAGACTAATATCACACTTTGGTTAAATACTGCCTTGCAACTTTGACATGTCTTAAATAATAAAAAATGCATACAAACAATGAAATAAATGTTCACCAATAATCCTATCTATTAAACCATAGGCAATACAAATAATCACAGAAAAACCATCAATTATCAGATCTCCCACTAACCAAGCAGATCTGAATACTCTTACTGACTACGAGAATCTAAAGACTCTCATTGATAAAATCTTTTTCATTTACTCTAAGAAAATTTCTATAATTGATCTCTACATTGCCTTAGAGATCAACTATGACTGGTACAACTAGTCAAACCTAAGATTGTATAGTCAAACATGAAAAATTATTTACAACATCATAGAAAAAATACGATCAACATTACATACAGTCATTTACCCTACAACACCATAAGCACCATAACAGCATAATTTTTTTCCATTTAGTTGAAAGGAAAAACCTTTATTCCGATATTTCAAGTAACATCAATCACATTTCAATGCAATGAGATAAAATGTTAGTTTAAATAATAACCATAAAATAAAGTAAATAATTAAAATCCAAAGAGCAAAAATCATCTATGTCACACTCCAATTCTGGTATAACCAGAATGGTGTGATGAACCATCAATAAACCAACGATTCACCCAGGATCTCGTATAGGTCGTACCCACCATATCAAACCACACACACATTTCACATTAATAATCAGAGGTATTAAACAAATAAGCGAAAGTCTTACAGATAATGAACTAAGAGTCTAACAGTGATAAATAAGTATTTAATCCAATTATCTCCAAATCACAAGACATAAAAATAAATAATCAATTACATATCTGATGTTCAAATTATAACTAAACTTAAGCAAAAACACATTGGTTGCACTCACATGATGAATCATGCGCATCTTCTTCAGCTTCTACGTCCATCGCAGCAACGTATCCATACGTCGATGCATTCATATATTCTTTAATAGTAGGACCTGCATCATCAACTAAAAATATTCGACGTCGAAAGGGTGAGCACACATCACGGCTCAATGAGTAAACAAAACAATGCAACAAACATATGCATGCATTTAATTCATATCTTTGGTCTGATTTATAAGTTTGCAATATGCTATAGAAAGGTTTGGTAGTCGTCGGACCTCTATACACGAGTATGTAAATCCGTCTAATGGATCAAACACCATTGTCGTCCCACATGCACCCACCATGGAATAAATATAGAGCTAAAGTGTCTGAATCAAACACTGTCAACACTTCCCCTGATGCCCTACCCAAACCAACACGTAACCCCCTATTGGCGAGGGCTTAAAAATTAGACTCGTAACTAACCAATCCTAATGCCAAACAGTGTATCCAAAGTCTCACCCTAGCATCCCTCAATACGTCCATAGAGATAGAGCTAAGGCCCCCCGACAGAGTTAGAGACTATACGGTTCGAGACCATCTCCCCTGATGCCCTGCGACGTAATAGTTCTGCTAAGTTAATGGCGATACGATGATGTTAGTGGGCAAGACTTGAGTAGAGATAGAGCTAGAGTCTGGTGACAATGACGAAGACCACCATGCCATGTCCTCCCCCTAATGCTTCACTCTCATCCAACACACCAACCACACACATACATTCACATGTCTATTCCTAGCATCACCATCATCATCATGTTATAAATAAACAGAATTAAATATGCATGAGCAGTAATAGTAGGAATATTGGATGACATATGAAATGCACATTACAAACATAAAAGCATAGAATAAATCATGGCATTAGACTCAATAAAAAAAAATAATTTGTTATTACCAATTAGTTTAGGTCTTGTTCCCTCACCTGTTAGCAATACTCGATCTCCTTTCAAGCCTTGAAATTCTCTTTGAATTGATTTAACAACCTAAAAGTTATATGAATTTAAGTTAGGGTTCATATGTGACATGTTACAGTAGTCAAAAATCAAAATAGAGCACTAATAGGTGTCTAATTGGTCATATGGTCCCATACTATATCGACCTTACTACCTACGGTCGATACCCTATATGCGACCGTAGCTGTGACCATATGATTTCTGAAATCTTTTCGAATGCCTATGGTCGATCCTCTGGTCATGCTTGTCATGCTGGTCATACTATAGTCGACTGTAGCTGCGACCTTGAGATTTCTGGTCACAAACTACATGCAATTCGAGTTCTTCTTGGGTTAATTCTTCTGATCTTCAATGAGGTTTATTCTAAGGTCATCCTATGGCCATCATTAGTAGTTTCTTATCAACCCTAACCATCAAACTCATCCCCCATGGTTATCCTTGAAAATTACACAAGGAATCACATGGATCATGATAAGTTGACATCTCCAATCCTCCATAGAATTCTTAATACATAGAATTAACATCTTTAGAGATTAGGTTCATACTTTTGCGTGTGATAGAAAACCAATCTCTTCTCAGTAAATTCTTTTTCTTAGTTTTTCTTCTTCTCCTTCTCTTCCTTCTCTTTCTCTAGGGTTTTACTAATATTCTAAAAGAGTGAAAAATGGCTGAGGGACATCCTTTATATAGAGGAAAACTCTCCATATAGAGTCATCTTTCAATTAGGAAAGCAATCCCTTAGTTTAGGAAAGTTTCCAAAACTCGGAGTCTGATCTGGGGTTTCACGGTAATTCATACGGTCGCATAAATCGTCGACCATAGGGTCAAAATCATCGACCGTGGGGTTCTGGATTTGAGATTTTTGTTCCCTTCCTTATGGTCGACCATACCTACCCAGGTATGCGACCTTAGGTAGGTCTTCAGTGTTTTTAACTCGATTCTCATACCTGATTTGTGATCTATCTTCACACCCTCGGTCTACTTGGTCCAGGAATGATGAGAAGACCTAGCACGACATGGTTAGACCAAGTTAGTGGAGTGCGGGTCTTATAGATAAGGAAACTAAACAATGTTCAAGCCAACAATCTTCAAAACCCTCCTACCCCAAATACCTAGGGAGTCCTAGAATCTTTATCCTTTTTCTAGCTATGTCTATCTGGCTTAACAGTATTTGTTCAAACCATCTATCTTCGATCAATCTATCCATATTTAAGCAATTCACCTTGAAATTGCCTAATAATAACCTTATCATTGGTTCTATCTCTCTCATTTTGATAATGCAAGCTACTAGATCTAAATATATTTTCTAGCAAGGAATGAAATATATAATATATCAATTACTTTGGTCTCATTGTTCTTAAACTTTTCAGTGATAGCTGATAGCTTCCAAAAATACTTCCTCACATTATCATTTTCAACAAAATTGGATCAATAAAATATCTCCTGACCCTTCCAGAAATATTATTACTATCCCTTGGATTTCTCTTAGATAATCACTTCGTAATATTTCTCATCTTAATACTATTACGCTTAACCTCAATAGTAAAATTTCTCACAATTAATATAAACTACTATGAAAGATACATCTAGATCAAACGATCCTAGACTAATCTCCAATCTTTTCATAACAAATTTTATCCTTTGTCCCAGATAGAGTAAAAATTAAAATTACCAAACCATCTTATACATTCACTGAGAAAAACATCCTAGGAGACATATGTAAGATTTTTTAGATCCCCTATGGGTTTTTCCCATGGGATTTCTAGTGAATCCTAATGAACACACCACAAAGATTTCTAGAATACCATGGCAATTAAAAAGAGATGATAAGACACGTACCTCTTGCTGTAGATTGATTTTCGATCATTTTATTTACTTTGAATGCTTAGAATGCATAGATCAGAGTCTTCCACAGCCTGTCGAGATCCCTTGACCTTCTCTCTGCGTATGGGAACAGGAGAAGAAAATAACACCGTGACTATGGGGACCCTAACCATTGGTATTTATAATACCACCCCAACCCTGGACCAGTCCCACAGTGGACCAGATTGGTCCATCTCTAATCATACTTAAATCGATCTACCTGTAACTAGACTTCCACTGAACCAACTAACCTTATAATTAATTTAACCCATAAAATCTTACAATCTCCTACTTGGGCTATATTAATTATAAATTCATCATTGATCCAATATGGTCATGGAATCTAATTACACCAAAATCATCCTTTACTTTGATCCAATTATCAAGCCTATCAATGTCGAACAATAGTAGAAAGTACTCCTACACATTCGGTGTACCCCCTTTTGTCAATCACATATAGAGGTCTATTTAATGACGTAAATCACTTTGAGATGAATACTTGAGTCCAATGATCGAATTACCACGATCCCGTTACCTTCAAAATCCTTATAGGTCTCCAGTTTGGACTAATATCATACTTTGACTTATCGTCTTCTTTGGCTAAATACCGCCTTGAAACTTTGACATGTCTTAAATAATCAAGAATACATATAAACAATAAATGCTCACCAATAATTCTGCCCATTAAACTACATGCAGAACAAATAATCACAGATAAATCATTAATTATTAGATTTCCCACTAATCAAGCAAATCTGAATACTCCCACTGACTAAGAGAATCTAAAGACTCACATTGATAAAATCTTTCAACCATTCCAATAAACTATCTTAACCTGTCTCTACATTGCCTTAGAGATCAACTATGACTGGTACAACTAGTCGAATCTATGATTGTATAGTCTAATCTTGAAAATCTATTCACCACTTTACAGAATAAACATAGTCAATATTATAGACATTCATTTACTTTACAACAATATAAGCACCATAACAGCATAACTCCTTTTTATTTATTTGAAAAGGAAAATCTTACATTTTGGTATTTCAAATAACATCATTACATTTTCAATATGAGAAGCAATATGTTGAGTCAAATAATAAACATAAAAACAAAGTAAAATCAAAAGCAAAAAAACCATTTGAATGTAAAAGGAAACTTTACAATGAAAAGCTTAACAATTTCAACTTGTATTCAAGCCAATAATCTTCAGAACCTTTCTACTCCAAATACCTAGAGAATTCTAAAATCTTTATCTGATAATAGTATTTGGTCAAACAATCTATCTTTGATTAATCTACCTAAATTTGAGCAATTTACCTTGAAGTTAGCGAATAATAACCTTATCACTGGCTTTATCTCTCTCATTTTGATAATGCAAGCCACTAGACCTGAATATATTTTATAGCAACAAATGGGATATCTATCAATTATTTTGGTCTCATTGTCCTTGAGTTTTTCAGTGATAGTTGATAGTTACCAAAAATACTTTCTCACATTATCATTTTTAACATAACTGGTACTAGAGAGCTAGGTCAATAAACTATCTTCTGACCCCTTCTGAAATATTATTCTTATCCTTTAGATTTCTCTTAGATAATTCCTTCGTAATATTTCTCATCTTAATACTACTACACATAACCTCAATAGTAGAATACCTTACAACTTATGTAAACTAATATGAAAAATACATCTAAGTCAAATAAGCCTAGATTAGTCTCCAATATTTTCTTAACAAAATCTTATCCTTTGTCCCAGGAAGAGTGAGAATTAAAAACTACCATGCCATTTGATATATTCACTGAGACGGACATCCTGGGAGATACAAACCATTATCACCATATAAGTTCAAGCAAAAATATCAAGTAATAGAAAAATCATGCGAAACTCATATAAACACATGCAATTATATTTACTTCTACTTTGTCCCAAATAAAAATAAATAGACATCAAAACCCTCTTTGGGACAGCCATACTTAGATGAAAACATCAATGCATGAGTTTAAATACATATCAACCAACATAAATTTGATATATACATTATTTACTTGCATTAACTATATCAACCATTCATGCAAATAAATATAATTTTTTCAAGAGTTAACCAACTACACATTCTCCTTTGGGATAAACATGCAGTGGTCTTCTCAGTTTCTGTGTAGTGACTGCGAAAGAATAATGACTCTCAAAAATCTCACCACATTTGGGTTAATGAGACCCCCTAAAGTCAAAACCCTTTCAACTCATGTGCATGAATATACCTTTAACTTTCACAATGCCACCTTGGATTAACACTGTCTTTCTTAGCTGCTTTTCACACCATGGAGAATAGTGTATTAAAAATATATCATTTATTATATATATAAATACACAAATTTAGGTTTTGAGGACCACCATGTTGGATCTGAGTGTACCACTTTGGTGGATTTCACCCAATCTTCACATGACACCCAAAAATTTTAATTTGAATAAAACTTGACAATGCCACCTTTGAGTGTACATTGTCCTTACACAAGCATTTACAAATACATGAACTTTGAATTTGAAGACATCATGATGAAACTAGGTGTACCATTTTGGTGGGTTCCACTCAATTCAACAATGATATCCCCAAATCCTATTTTACAGCATCATGTAGGTCAATAAATAAAATCTCATGCACACATAACCTTCTACATGCATCTGGTATAAAAATAATTGACAAACAAGCAGAAAACTACAAACTGGACTAATTTAGGGCACCTCTTAGTCAAAAATAAATTCCTCAAATTACCAAACTATGTCAAACTATGTACCAAACTGTAGAGCATGAAAATACAAATACAGCGCAAAAAAATTGCATTAAAATCTGATGCTCCTAGTGCCCACAATCTCAGATCAGAGTCAGCTTACCTTTTATATAACCTGAACCGGTCGGGGTGGTTCTTCCTGGCTCGGTTCGGTCTAGCCGAGTTCGGTTATGGGCGGACCGAACCCACTATTTAAACTTTTTTTTTAAATGCTTTGGTCCAAACCAAACCAAATGGTTTGGTCTTAAACCGAACCACAGACCAGTGGTTCAATCATCGATCCAACCAACCCACCCATCCAGGTTTTCGGGTCTAGTTCGCCATTCGTTAGGTCGGGTTATCAGGTCTGTAGGTCAGGTTTTCAGGTCATAATTTGGGTCAGGTCAATACCATTGATCAGGTATTAGGGTCACACGTATTGAACCACACGTATGACCCTGGGCGACCTGGTCTTGGGTCGGTCTTGGTTCGGGCTTGGATTGGGCCTGATCCTTGGATCCGGGCTCGGTTCTAAATCGGCCCAGATCATAGTTCCGGGTTGACACTAAGTCAACCCGCTAGGGTTTATGAGTTGACTAAGTGACATCATCCCTTCCTCCTTTTTTTTTAAATAACCATCGACGAGTGAATCTCACTCGCTTTTTCAGGCGGAGCTTGAGGGCGCGTCTAGTCACTTCTGGCGACGAACCTTATGTCACGGCTCCGTCACTCCAAAACCTATAATGTCACACCCCAATTCTGCACTATTCAGAATGGTGTGATGAACCGCTAACAAACCAACGGTTCAACCAGGATCTCGAGTAGGCTATATCCGTGTTATCTGAACCCCATGCATCCATAATCAAAATCAGAGTAAATACACAATAGCAGAAGTCTTATAATAAAATGAATTGAGAATCTACTGTGATATTAATATTTAAATAAAAAATTATTCTGTATCAACTGAAACATAAATAAATATCAAATACATGTCCATAATAAATCCAAGTAAAGAAACCTAAGAAAAATATCTAATCGAATACACATGAGTTGCACTCGCAAGAGGAGTCATGTGTATCCACTTTAGCTTCAACTTCCATAGCCGCTACGTTCCCGTACGCTGGAGCATTCATATAATCTTCAACTGTGAAACCTGCATCATCAACTAAAAATATTCGACGTCGAGGGGTGAGCACACATCATGAGTCAGTGAGCAAACAAAACAATGCAACAGTACATATGCATGCAATCAATTCATATCTTTGGTCTGGTTTATAGTTTGTAATATGCAATAGAAAGGTTTAGGTAGTCAAAGATAACGTTTATGGACCCCGCCTCTATACACAAGTGTGTGACGCCGCCCGAAGGTAACGTTTATCGTCGACTCACAAGCACCCAATCATGAACATAATATAGCAAAGGTTAACGTTTATTGCTATATAGTGTCATACCAACACGTAAGCCCCTGTTAGCGAGGGCTGCAAACTGGGCTCCCAACTAACCAATCCTAATGTCAAACAGTGTATCCAAGGCCTCACCCTAGCATCCCTCAGAATGTCTATAGAAATAGAGCTAAGGTCCCCCGGTAGAGTCAGAGACTACAAGGACCGAGACCACCTCCCCTGATACTCTACGACATAATAGTTCTGCTAAAGTAATGGCGATACAATGATGCTAATGCACAAGACTTGAGTTAGAGATAGAGCTAAAGTGCTGAGACCCGCCAAAGGTTAACATTTATTGACGTCCTTATCACACCTCCCCTGATACTCGCTCGCATCAAGTACACCAACCACACACATACAATCACATGCCTATTCCTATCATCATCATCATCATGTTATAAACCATAAAGTAAATATGCATGAACAAGTAATAAAAATATTGGATGGCATGTTGTATGCACATTACAAACATAGTCGCATAGAATCAAACATGGCATTAGACTCAAGAAAATAGAAAACAGTTTGTTATTAACCAATTAGTTTAGAGTTCCGTTTCCTCACCTTAGCTTGCTAATAGATACTTTTCCAAGCTTTAGAATCACCTTTATATTGTTATTATATTACTATAAGACCTAACAAAGTCGATAAAATTTAATTAAAATTTATTCAAAATTTAAAAACCATTCTGTTAACTGAGGGTCGGAGGTAGGGTCGGAGTCATGATCGACCCTGGGTGTGACCCTCCCCAATCTGGACTTCCCGAACACTGAGGGTCGATACTCAGGATCACCTAGGGTCGGATGGTCATCGACCCTCTGTGCGACCCTCGATGTACTTTGGTCAATTTCTCTCTTTTTAGTCCATCCTTCGTGTTTGGGGTCCTATGACTTTCTCCTACAGTCCATTCAACATTCATTCCATGGTCTAGAACCATGAATAATCCACCTAGATAGCTTTCATGTAATCTCTCATGGTTTTCTATAAAAACCTAACCATGGGTTGATGGTTTGGGTTTCACCGAGATCACACTCTCTTCACTATCTAATCTAAGGTCTGTAGAAACTCATGGAATTATTATCCATACCTGAGAAGATTACTCCTTCTCTGCAACTCTTCTTGTTTTGGCTTTCTTATCTACCTTGTTTCTCTTCTTCTTCTCTTCCTTCTCTTCTCTTTCTCTCAATTCAATTAGGGTTGTAAAAGGAGTGAAAGAGGCTTAGGGACGTCCTTTAAATAGAGTAGGAACATCCTAAAATAAGTCCCTTTGAGATTAGGAAAGAATCCCAATCGAAAATTAGGAAATTTCCTAATTTCAGTTTCGGTGACAACTGAGGGTCGATGATCCTGTCGACCCTAGGTTTCTAAGTTGTCCGACCCTCCCTTCAAAACTGAGGGTCTGACTTTCTGTTTTAGGGGGTTGTCACACCCCAAATTCTGATCCAACCGTAACGGTGTGAGCGAACCGCCATTGAACCAACGGTTCACACCAGATCTCGAACAGGCCGTGGTCCACCCATACAAACCAATTACACATAACCACAATCGTAATATAAATATACAAATGGAAGACTTTAAATAGAATGAACCGAGTATCTATTGATAATTTAAATAAATATCCCATTATTCAAATTCAAACACATAAAATAATAATCTTTTACATCTCTTAATAACAAAACAAAAATAACCGAAACAAATAAATAAAATCCATCACCGTACACGCTAGAAAAGGGCACTCGCATGAAGCGCCATGCTCGCCCCGGCCCCGCCTCGGACGCCCAACGCCGCAAGCACCACCATACGCCGGAGCGCCCACGTAGTCGCCCACGCGGTAACCCGCATCCACATCTAAAAACAATGTATATACAAAGGGTGAGCACACAACACGGCCCGAAGGCAACCGGCGCTTCACAAGATTATGCATGAGTAACAATCATTTTATGCCGTGGTCCGGTTTTAAGTTTGCAATGTGCTATAGAAAGGTTTGGTGGCCCCCGCGCACCTCTATACACGAGCGTGCGGCGCCGCACAAGCAATCACACAACCACCAACCCACATACACCCATCATGGAATAGAGATAGAGCTAAGGTATACCCGCACCTCCCCCGACACTCTACCCATACCACGCACCTAAGCCCCTATCGGCCGGGCTCGCAAACCCGGGCTCGCAACTAACCAATCCTATATGTCAACAATGTATGCTCTATCCCAAAGACAGCCGCCCACGGCATAGAGATAGAGCTGGAGCGCGCGGGCCGGGCCGGAGACCTCCTAAACCTCACCTCCCCCGACACCCCATCCGCAACTAACCCACTAGGATAGAAACAATACGCAGTAGACCCTATCCCAACACGACACCCCACGGCAAAGAGATAGAGCTAAAGCATCGCGGACAAGGCAGCGTCCGACCGAATCCTCGCACCACCCAACGATGGCCCGGGACAACATCAATATCGGAGACCAACGCACCACGATCTTCCCCCCGATACCCCACCCGCACTCAAGCATGTTAAGATAGAATACTACAAAAGGTGCCCGCGCGAAGAGCGATCCCGTGCCCATGCCCCACTCCACACACCAACGAAAAACAATCACATGCCTAACAATCACATCCTATGAATGCATGAACAATAATAATAGCCGAAAGTAAAGGATGGCATGCGAATATGCACAAACATCACATCACAGATATTCAATGATTAACAACGATTTATCGGCCCATTAATTATTAGGTTTAGGTCGATTCCCTTACCCGACGCCGCTCGATAACTTGCTCCACGCCACAAGATCCAAACGATAAGTCACAAGGCCCCACATAATATTAGGGTTTCATTAGAATATATTATTTAGGGTTTCATGTTGGCCGGAAACCAACATGGATCACAAAATACCCTCACGGAGCCGACCGGGGGCATGTACCGGCCGCAGCCTCCGAGGGAAAGACCGGGCGACCGGTATGGTCAGCCGGTCCCCCACGCATAACCTCCCGAGAGGTAGCGGTCGCAACATACCGGGCCGCACTATGTGCAACCGGTATAGTCGACCGGCATGTCTCCTAAGACCATACATGGGTTCTTCGACCGCCGCCGATCATCCTCCATGGATTTTCGTGGTTTCTCCTATCCATCCTAAGTCTAGGCTTTGAGTTAGAGCTATCCCCAACTCATTCAAGTCTCGCTTTCGACGAATATCATCTCGAAACTCGAATCTAGGGCTTGACGGCAACTTAGGGTTTATTGGCCAATTTAGGGTTTTAGATCAATACCTACTTTGCATGGTATTGATCCACCCACACAACTAACATAGGGTAAGAAGAGGGATCCAAACACTTACCGCCGACTGTGCGTAGCGAGAGCTTCGCCAAACGGAAATGGCGGCACCTCCTTCTTCTTCCTAGCTCCTTCTCCTCTCCAAGCTCTTTCTCTTCTCTAGGGCTTGGGAAAGACAATGGAAAGGATTTGAGGGGTTTAAGGGTGTATTTATAGGCTAGAAATAGGGTTTAGTAACCCTACTAGGATTAGGAAACTTCTAGGATTCGAAATCGGGAAAGTGGGACCCGCAGAGACCACCTTCCAAATTCCCGCACATAGCCGGGCGGGCCATACCGGGCCGACCGGTACCATCATCCGGTACCATCGACCGGCATACCTAAAATCAGGTATAATTGGCCGACTTCGGTCCGATTCCGCACTGCTTGTTATCCGCTTGCCCCGTCCCGCTCTCGGCGATGACCTAAGACCTGCCACGACACAAAACCAAGGTTTAGACCGGGGTTTTCGGAGTGCGGGTCTTACAACTCCACCACCTTAAAAGAAATTTCGTCCCGAAATTTACATGTAGGTACTACAACTCCCCCACTCCTTAAAAGAAATTTCGGCCTCGAAATTTGAACGCACCTTGATCGCCAAAAAGGTTAGGGTACTCCTTCCTCATCGCGCTCTCTTCTTCCCAAGTAATTTCCTCCACATTTTGGCTTCTCCAATGCACCTTTACATAGTGGATATCCTTGGTTCGAAGTTGCCGAACTTTTCGGCTTGAGAGCATCACGTGCACCACTTCGAAAGTTAAGTCTTCGGCCAAGTCCCGGAGGATCAGCGCTCAAGATATGCGATGGATCTCTCGACATACTTCTTCAGGAATGATACATGGAACACATTATGAACGCTGGACATGGATGGTGGTAGAGCCAATTGATATGCTACATTACCACGCCGATTCAATATCTCATATGGTCCCACATACCGGGGCATAGCTTCCCCCTCTTACCAAAACCGCCCTGCGGACCTCGCACCGGTGACACCTTCAAGAACACTTTGTCACCCACCGCAAACCCGCATCTCGACGCCGAACATCCGCATAGTGCTTCGCCGAACTTGAGCTGTCTTTACTCTCTCTTTGATCCGATCAATCACTCGGCAAGTTTCTTCAACAAACTCCGGTCCTACAATCCGCCTTTCCCCCACTTCATTCCATAACAGAGAGGTGTACGACATTTTCTCCCATAGAGAGCTTCATATGGGGCCACTCCGAATTGTAGCCCGATAACTATTGTTGTAAGCAAACTCGATAAGTGATAGCTTCTCATCCCAAGCTCCTTTGAAATCTAATGCACAAGCTCGAAGCATATCTTCCAAAATTTGAATGGTTCGCTTCCGACCGGTCCGTCCGGCCCGAGGATGGAAAGTCCGTATCGAACTTCAACTTTGTTCCCATAGCTTTTCGTAATCCTTCCCGCACTTCGATGTAAAACGGGGATCTCTCGCCGACACTATACTTTCTCGGAACGCCATGAAGTCCGACTATATTATCAACATATAACTTGGCCGCTTCTCCATGGTATACCGAGGTCCGACCGCAATAAATCGAGCCGCCTTGGTGAGCCGATCTACTATAACCCAAACCGCATCCACCGACCTTGGTGTCAAAGGTAGGCCGCTGACGAAATCCATAGTGATACAATCCCACTTCCATGCGGGTTCCGTAACGGCCGTAGTAAACCTCGCGGGTCTTTGTCTCTCCGCTTTAACTTGTTGACACTTCGACATTGAAACACCGAAACGAGCTATATCGCCTTTCATACCCCTCCACCAATAGAGTCTTCTTAGATCATGGTACATCTTGGTACTTCCCGGATGTACCGAATATGGAGTGTAATGAGCTTCGGCCATAACTCGGCCTCCGATATCGCAGCCTTCGCTCTCGTGCATACATACCCGTCCGCGATACTTGAGTACTTTGTCTCGATTCCAAGGTAAAGTCGGGATTACACGCACCCTTCTCTAAGTCTTCCCGCACCGTCCCGAGATATGGATCCCGTAGGGATTGCTACCTTGACTTCATCAATTAGGCTCGGCGAGATCTTCAATGCGGCGAACATCATAGTGAACTTATGAATCAAGCCTTGCTCAACCGGATCTTCCCGCAGCTTCGATAATATGGTCTTCATCAATTTCCATCGAACTCGAGGCCGCAAAGCACACAATGCGGCATTTGTACCGGGCCCCGCCTCGTGCTCGATGCCCACTTTCCCGCTTAAGGCGCCGGCCACCACATTTGCTTTACCCGGTGGTACCGGATGTCGCAATCATAATCTTTTAACAATTCCAGCCACCTTCTCTCGCCTCATATTCGCATCCTTCCGAGCGAAGAGATACGTTAAGCTCTTGTGATCCGACTTGATCCGAAACTTCTCACCGCACAAATAGTGTCTCCAAGTCTTGATTGCATGAATAACCGCCGCTAGCTCCAAGTCATGCGTAGGGATAGTTCTTCTCGTGCTCTTTTAACCGCCTTGATGCGTAGGCGATCACCCGCTCTCCTTGCATCGTAACACACCCAATACCCAACCCCGAAGCATCCGTATATAGAGTAAACGGTACGCTTGGTTCGGGAATGGTTAGGATAGGTGCGGAGACAAGTCTTGACTTCAAAGTCCGGAAGCACTTCTCACACTCATCCGTCCATATAAATTTCTCTCCCTTCTTGGTCAATCCGGGTGAGTGGAACCGCGATCCCGGGAGTAATCTTCCACGAATCTTCTATAATAACCAGCCAACCCAAGGAAACTACGAATCTCTCGCAACGGATTTTGGTGCTTCCCATCCTACTATAGCAGCTATCTTGCTTGGATCAACCTTGATACCGCCTCCGGACACAACATGGCCCAAGAAAGCCACTTCCTTCAGCCAAAACTCGCACTTCTTGAATTTTGCATAAAGCCTCACGTCCCTCGCCGCTGTAGGGCTGCTCTCAAATGCGCCGTATGAGTCTCCATGTCCTTAGAGTAAATCAATATGTCGCCGATGAATACGATGACCGAAGTGTCCAACATGTCATGGAACACTCGGCTCATCGGCCCCATAAACGACGCCGGAGCATTGGTCAACCCGAAAGACATAACCGTAAACTCATAATGCCCATACCTCGCCCCGAAAGCGGCCCTCGGAATATCTCCCGGCCTTGATCTTCAATTGGCGATACCCCGATCGGAGATCGATCTTTGAGAAAACCTTTGCACCCCCGCAGCCTGATCGAACGCATCATCGATCCTAGGTAAAGGATACCGATTCTTGATCGACAACTTGTTCAAGCTCACGATAGTCAATACATAGCCGTACACTTCCATCTTTCTTTTGACGAACAACACAAGTGCTCCCCAAGGCGAAATACTAGGTCGTATGAAGCCCTTATCCAGCAATTCTTGTAATTGGGTCTTCAACTCCTTTAACTCGGTTGGGGCCATCCCGTATGGCGCTTTAGACACCGGAGCCGAACCCGGTATAAGGTCTATCACAAATTCCCGTAGCCCCGTCTGGTGGTAAGCCCGGAAGATCCTCCCGAAATACATCCGGAAACTCCCGAACCACCTCTATATCCTCCATCTTGAGTGACTCGCCGCGAGGCCGACTACGGATACGAGATAACCCACTCCCCCTTTCTCCAAGCATCTCTTAGTCTTTAGGGCGGAGAGGATCAACTTTCGCTTCCTAGATAGCTTAATTCCAGCTAAACTATATTCCTTTCCCTCTCCCTCCGAAGCATAAGCTTCCTTTCACCACATAAAAGGATCGGCCGAACGATGGCCTAGCCAATCCATTCCTAAAATGACATCAAAATCCGCCATCTCAAGTATTACTAGGCTTGCTTCTAGGTCTCGCCCTCGATACTTACAAGACATGGTCCATAATACTTGGTCAAAGCCACTTCGACTCTAGCGGAGAGCGAACTATCAAGCTTGGGTTCAATTGCTTGATTGGTAACTCCATTCGCTTCCCAAAAGAAACGTAAAACAAAGGAGTGCGTGGCCCCGCAGTCAAATAATACTGGCGGGTAAACCGGCTACATTTACAATTCCCGGAATATATTGTCCCTTAGTTCTATATGCTCATGCAACCGAAAGAGTAAACCAAATAGTAAGGGATAAAGTCGCACTCGCTAACCACATCGTGATGCGGCCGCCTCTTCGGGCGGGACCGCATAAACTCCGGCTTGCCGGGGAGCTTGCTTCCTAGGTAGCGCGCGGCTCCTTGCAACATGTCCCCGCTTGCCGACGCTATAACACTTAATATTCGGGTTGGGCCTGGTTAACTGGGGCACCGTGGTGCCAAGTTGTTTCTCGCAGTGCCCGTAGCGCCCGCCCCCCGTATGGGCGGAATGGTCTAGTATTACCGCCACCCGAGTTCTCTCCAGGCGGTCTCTTCACTCCCTTGTTTTGAGCGAAGAAGCCGTCCCTCCGACCGGACTCCCATCACCCTCGCAACCCGCACCGCCCTCGCTGTAGGTCTTCTTATCCGCACTCCAAAAGATGCTCTCTAATGCTTCCACGTAGTCCCATGGTGAACCCACGTATCTTTGTCTCCTCCTCCCGCATACCGACCGGGTGCGAAGAAGAATAGCTCTTCGCACTCTCTCGCCGATAAGCATCTACAAATGACCGACCCCGGCCGCAGGCCGAGAAACTCTCTCTCCATTGAATCCCTCAGGCTCTTTGGGAAGTATTTGTCGAAGAAAGCCGCTTTAAACACTTCCCGGCCAACTAGTGCATACTGGTTCTCCAAATATGCCCGCGTGGAATTCCACCAAGCATTCGCGCCCTCCCTCAGATGCGAGTGGCAAATAGAACCTTCTCCTCCTCGGCACACGCCATCAACCGGAAGTTCTTTTCCATTCTCCGAAACCCACCGGGCGGGCCACAATGGTTCCCCGTCCCGCCGGGGAATGATGACGGTTTCAACTTCAAGAACCCGTCCACCGACCGCTAAGATCGCGGCCGGCCCCCGGGTATCCGCCTCCGCACCACGGTGGTGGATACGGATATGCCCCCGGATACGCGGAAGGCGACGGAAGCGGTGCGGTGGTGGTACATTCTCGTGCTTGGGCCCTTGGCCTTGGGCTACTCGCACCCGCTGGAAGACATTTTCTCTCCGCACCTGCGTATTACCGCCGGGAACGGAACCCCGCCGACCGAGCATCGCTAGCACCTCACCGTAGAAATTCCTTCCGTTGAGCTTGCATCCGATAGACCAAGTTTGTAACTATGGTCTCGAATCCCCCGTGAGGTGGTCCCGGCACTCGCCGGCACTTCCGGACCCGCTCCTCCTCCCTCTTCGGGGCTGGTTTCTCTAACCCGGGTCCCGCTCGCCTTGCTCTTCCTCCGGGCGCTTCCCGGCATGATGATGCTTTCTACCCCTTCGACCGCTTTCCACCCGCCATCTCGGGCTATTTATTTGGATCCGAGAAGAAGACATAACACGTGAGAATCATCAGTAATAGTAGTGTTAGTCTTGAATAATGCGGGGAATAGTCGGGAAGTAACATTTCAATTTGCACAATTTTGTAAATTTTTAAATTTTTCTCGCCTTTTGGGGCGCACCGGCCGCAACATACCGGCCGCACACCGTAGAAATATGCCGCGGCCGGTATAGTCGACCGGGTCAAAATTAAAATTCTGGCCGAGACATACCGGGTCGCATGTCCAGGAGATACCGGTCGCCACTCAGAGACAGGCTGTTGCGACCGGTATAGTCGACCGGGTCGAAAAATTTTCTGGCCGAGACATAGCGGTCGCGACACTGGGCCGATACCGGTCGACCGGTATAGGCATAACCGGCCGACCGGTATGCCCAAAATGGCTTTAAAATCGCGAAAAAGTGAGATTTTTCTCACTTTTCCTTTCTCCTTCTCTCCCGGGGCGATTCCTCTCCGGCCCCGAGCCGCTACAGCCCGACCGGCGCTACTTGAGGCCGATTCCTTCCATTCAAGACCTAGCATATCGCTCCGTGTAGGTCTCTACCCCTCTCTCTCATATTTTTAGGAAATTTTCCATATCGCCTTTATGTAGAATTTTAGGTTTTTCTTTGTTCGAGATGTTTTAACCGTAGGGAATTCTTTTCCTTCGGCTTAGAAAGGGTTTAGGGACCCCCAAGAGCAAAAAAGCCCTCAACTAATTTGGGGTTCCACCGAACGGTTTTCATAAAAATCGAATTTTTCATCTTTTTGACCTAGGTTTTCAAAAAATTTCGAAAATTTTCTAATTTTTCTTAATTCTTGAAATTTCTTGAAATTGCTTGTTATAATTGCTTGCGATTGGCTTATGGAAGAGTGTGGGGTTACGTAAGTCCTCCTCCCCATGTTTTTGGGTGAGTTCGAGGCTTTTTCCCAATTTATAGCCGAAAGGCCGCCGAAATTTCGAAAATTTCTAACCTTTTATCTTGTTTTCTTTTGTTTTGCGGATTCTAAATGGCTCCTAGACGCAACCCCGGGAAGCGATCACATGGTTCCAGCCCCCGGGTTCCCTCTCCACCTATCCCCCGCCTAGATGAGCCCCCCGGTCTCGCTCTTTGGAAGCCTCGTGCCCGGCTTCCCGGGTTTGATGACAAGGGTATTATATCCGGCGACGGGTCAATGTGGGACGCTTGCACCGGCTCAATGTAGAGACGGCTTTTGGCGCTCTAGGTTGGCCGCCGGTTATCTCCTACACCGTAGACCACACGCCCTAACCCGGTCAAGCATTTTTATGCAAACTGAGCTCGAAGGGGATGTCGAAGACCCGAACCAGCTGTAGGGATCTGCGCATCACCGCCACGTCCGGGTGTACATATCTCCTTCAACACCCACCCGCTGGCCGGTCCGCTTGGGGTTCCCAATGATGGAGATTTGGCATACCGCGCCCCAAGGCGAAAGGTTATTTGACCCGAAGATTTGCGCCGGGAGATAGCGCAATCGATACTCAACCCCGGGGCTCCTATGAAGGCAGCTAGCTTGAGACCTATACCCCTCGGGCCCACAGCCGGATCATCCAAAGACGATATAGTGCCACGGAGCGGTCACTACAACGAAGTTGTCCCGGCTCACCCAAGACGCCACCTATTGCGCCCGCACCGAGAGCGGATCTCACTTCCATACCTCATCATCCGGACTATGCATCGAGCGGCCGCGGGCCGATCGGGCCAAGCAACCTTCCCTAGGGCCGCCTCGCCACTTTCCTTCTTCGCCGCCCGGGCGTGAGTTTCGGAGGAGAGACAGCCGCCGAGGACTCCATGACTTTCCGACATCGACCGGGATGCGATAAACAGGATGCGGATGGTTGATCTCGCCCGCTAGCGATGACGAGCCGGAGGCTCGCCCGGTCCACTTGGGAGAGAGCAGCAAAGCGGCAGCAGCAGCGGCCGGCGGCCGCGGCCAACGCGGCCTATGCGGCGGAGATGGGGGATGATGATGATGACGATGTAGTTGGGGAAGCACCGCGGCCCGCCCACGCGCCTCCACCCGCACTCACCACCATCCGCTCCCACGGCCGGACCATCTCAGCCCCTCCCGACTCGCCGCTGGGTATGTTTATCGAGATCGTGGACACCCGCAGGGTCATCCCGGAGTCTCGCCGAGCGATGGGTCGGGAGTTGGGACGCCCGGCTCGTGGTCTACGAGTGACTCAGACCGGGTGCACCGGCTTAGGGTCGCATACGAGCGGGACTACGACATAGCGGACCCCATTCCTCCCGTGCCTCCTACCCCATGATTTTCCATTTACTTTTCATTTGACCGCTTATATAACAGGTAACTTTCCGGCTTGTGGACTGCACTCGTAGCACTATTACATTTGATACTATTTTTCCCATTTAATGAAAGTTTCATGGTTCACCTATCTAGCGTATGTGCACGCATTAAGTTTCACATTTAGAATAGTACATTATTCTCTTCTTAGTCCGCCTCGTGTATCAAACAATGCTTAGGGTGTGTTTGTATTAAGATTTTTAAACTTCCTAACTCGCCCATCGACCCCATTATGCGAAGCATGGTTTGTTGGAACAGAGCCCGAGAGCTCGATACCAAGTTGTCACACCCCAAATTCCGATCCAACCGTAACGGTGTGAGCGAACCGCCATTGAACCAACGGCTCACACCAGATCTCGAACAGGCCGTGGTCCACCCATACAAACCAATTACACATAACCACAATCGTAATATAAATATACAAATGGAAGACTTTAAATAGAATGAACCGAGTATCTATTGATAATTTAAATAAATATCCCATTATTCAAATTCAAACACATAAAATAATAATCTATTACATCTCTTAATAACAAACAAAAAATAACCCAAAACAAATAAATAAAATCCATCACTGTACACGCAGTAAGGGGCACTCGCATGAAGCGCCATGCTCGCCCCGCCCCGCCCGCACGCCCAACGCCGCAAAGCACCACCATACGCCGGAGCGCCACGTAGTCGCCCACGCGATAACCCGCATCCGCATCTAAAAACAATGTATATACAAAGGGTGAGCACACAACACGGCCCACGAAGGCAACCGGCGCTTTCACAAGATTATGCATGAGTAACAATCATTTTATGCCGGGGTCCGGTTTTAAGTTTGCAATGTGCTATAGAAAGGTTTGGCGGCCCCCGCACCTCTATACACGAGCGTGTGGCGCCGCACAAGAATCACACAACCACCAACCCACATACACCCATCATGGAATAGAGATAGAGCTAAGGTATACCCGCACCTCCCCGACACTCTACCCATACCAAGCACCTAAGCCCCCATCGGCCGTGGCTCGCAAACCGGGCCTCGCAACTAACCAATCCTATATGTCAACAATGTATGCTCTATCCCAAAGACAGCCGCCTCACGGCATAGAGATAGAGCTGGAGCGCGGCTGCCGGGCCGGAGACCTCCTAGACCTCACCTCCCCCGACACCCCATCCGCAACTAACCCACTAGGATAGAAACAATACGCAGTAGACCCTATCCCAACACGACACCCCACGGCATAGAGATAGAGCTAAAGCATCGTGGACAAGGCAGCGCCGACTGAATCCTCGCACCACCCAACGATGGCCCGGGACAACATCAATATCGGAGACCAACGTACTCACGATCTTCCCCCGATACCCCACCCGCACTCAAGCATGTTAAGATAGAATACTACAAAGGTGCCAGCGCGAAGAGCGATCCCGTGCCCATGCCCCACTCCACACACCAACGAAAAACAATCACATGCCTAACAATCACATCCTATGAATGCATGAACAATAATAATAACCGAAAGTAAAGGATGGCATGCGAATATGCACAAACATCACATCATAGATATTCAATGATTAACAACGATTCACCGCCCATTAATTATTAGGTTTAGGTCGATTCCCTTACCCGACGCCGCTCGATAACTTGCTCCACGCCACAAGATCCAAACGATAAGTCACACGGCCCCACATAATATTAGGGTTTCATTAGAATATATTATTTAGGGTTTCATGTTGGCCGGAAACCAACATGGATCACAAAATGCCCTCACGTAGCCGGCCCGGGGGCATGTACCGGCCGCAGCCTCGGAGGGAAAGACCGGGCGACCGGTATGGTCAGCCGGTCCCCCACGAATAACCTCCCGAGAGGTAGCGGTCGCAACATACCGGGCCGCACTATGTGCAACCGGTATAGTCGACCGGCATGTCTCCCTAAGACCATACATGGGTTCTTCGACCGCCGTCGATCATCCTCCATGGATTTTCGTGGTTTCTCCTATCCATGCTAAGTCTAGGCTTTGAGTTAGAGCTTGTCCCCAACTCATTCAAGTCTCGCTTCGATGAATATCATCTCGAAACTCGAATCTAGGGCTTGACGGCAACTTAGGGTTTATTGGCCAATTTAGGGTTTTAGATCAATACCTACTTTGCATGGTATTGATCCACCCACACAACTAACATAGGGTAAGAAGAGGGATCCAAACACTTACCGCTGACGGGCGTAGCGAGAGCTTCGCCAAACGGAAATGGCGGCACCTCCTTCTTCTTCCTAGCTCCTTCTCCTCTCCAAGCTCTTTCTCTTCTCTAGGGTTTGGGAAAGACAATGGAAAGGATTTGAGGGGTTTAAGGGTGTATTTATAGGCTAGAAATAGGGTTTAGTAACCCTACTAGGATTAGGAAACTTCTAGGATTCGAAACGTTGTACTAACCTCTCCTTGCGATTTTATCATTGCCTTTCTGCTTAACGCATCCGCTACAACATTCGCTTTTCCGGATGATACTGGATATCACAATCATAGTCTTTCAGTAGTTCCAACCATCTTCTTTGTCTCATATTCAATTCCTTCTGATTAAATAAATAAGTAAGACTTTTATGGTCCGACTTAATCTGGAATTTCTCTCCGTATAGGTAATGTCTCCATATCTTGACAGCATGTACTACTGCCGCTAACTCCAAATCATGAGTGGGATAATTTTTCTCATGTATCTTAAACTATCTCGAGGCATAAGCAATTACTTAATTTCCTTGCATAAGCACACATCCTAATCTCAGTCCTGACGCATCCGTGTATAAGGTAAATGTCTGTCCTGGAATAGGAATAGTCAAAATTAGAGCGGATATCAATCTGGTCTTCAATGTCTGGAAGCTCTTCTCACATTTATCCGTCCGCACAAACTTTTCACCTTTCTTAGTCAAACTGGCAAGAGGTACGGCAATCCAGGAATAGTCTTCCATAAATCTCCGATAATAACCAGCAAGACCCAGAAAACTTTTAATTTCTGTAACGCTCTTTGGTGCTTCCCACTTTACAATAGCCTCGATCTTGTTGGGGTCCACTTTGATTCCTTCAGCGGATACTACATGGCCTAGGAAGGCGACTTCACTTAGCCAAAACTCGCACTTGGTAAATTTGGCATATAACTTCTCTTTCCTTAAACGCTGTAGGGCGACGTTTAGGTTCTTGATATGGGTTTCCTTGTCCTTGGAGTATACCAATATATCATCAATAAATACTATAACCAACGTATCCAAAATATCGTGGAAGACCCGGTTCATAAGTTCCATGAAATTTGTTGGTGCGCTTGTTAATCCAAAAGACATGACCAAGAACTCATAGTGTCCATATCTGGTCCTGAAAGCTGTCTTAGGAATATCACCTTCTTTAATCTTCAACTGATGATAGCCTGATCGAAGATCGATCTTTGAAAATACTTTTGCTCCTTGCAACTGATCGAACAAGTCATCGATCCAAGGTAGTGGATATCGATTCTTGATTGTCAGTTTGTTCAGCTCTCGATAGTCGATGCATAATCGAACGCTACTGTCCTTCTTTTCCACAAATAATACCGGCGCTCCCCATGGTGATATACTGGGTCGAATATAACCCTTGTCCTGTAGTTCTTGTAGTTATACTTTCAGTTCCTTCAGTTCAGTAGGAGCCATTCTATAAGGTGCTTTTGATACTGGTGCGGCTCCAGGCATAAGATCTATCACAAACTTTGTGGCTCGGTCGGGTGGTATACCTGGTAGTTTCTTCGGAAATACGTCGGGATAGTCCCGCACTACATCAATATCTTCTATTCATGGTGCTTCCTTGGTTAGGTCGACCACTGATACCAGATACCCGACTGCCCCCTTCTCAAGGCACCTCTTAGCCTTTAGTGCTGAGAGTATGAGCTTGCGTCTATGGGGAAGTTTGGTTCCCGCAAAACTGAATTCTGCTCCTTCTTTGTTCTTAAATGTTAGCTTCTTTTCGGCGCATAATAGGTTTGCAGAATGCCGAGCTAACCAGTCCATTCCCAAGATGACGTCAAAGTCTGCCATCTCAAGTTGTATCAAGGTTGCATCTAAGGTTTTCTCGCCAATGAGAACTGGACATGGTCCATAACCTTTCTCTAATTCCACTTCTAACCCCATTGGTGACCGTACAAGTAAATTGTAGTCTAATGTTTTGATGGGTAAATTTAGCTTCTTTCCGAATGACACCGATATAAAGGAATGAGTAGCTCCTGAATCAAAGAGTAGTCTGGAGGGTACGTAATTTATAGGTACGATACCTATGATTTATTTTACTTAATCTATATGCTCATACAATGTAATTACAATTTTAAAAGGTTTCAGTCATACCAACCACATCGGGTGATGCGGCAGCATCCTCGGATGTAACAGCATATACTCGTCCCTGATGTAACTGCTTCTTGGGCTTAGGGCACTCCCTTGCCATATGTCCCGTTTGGTTGCAGTTAAAACACTTTGGGCCTTCAGAATTTGGCTTTGGCTGATGTTATGGTACTGGAGTAGTCCTGGGTGTAGCAGTAAAGCCCTGAGCGCGGAAGGATTTAAATGTCTTGTTGTTCCCTCCATTGTAATTATTTTCAGCTGGCCTTTTCATACCTCTGTTCTGGGTAAAATAACTCTCCTTCTGGCTCGATTCTATAACTCGAGCAATTTAGACAGCTTCATTATATATATTCTTTTCCAATCCTAGAACGTGCTCTCTGATACTTCCTCTAAGTCCCGTGACAAACCTACGGGTCTTAGTGTCTTCTTCTGGCATACTGAGTGGTGCAAAGAAAAACAGCTCTTCGTAACGCTGTTGATATGCATCTACTGACATCTGCCCCTGATATAAACTCAGGAACTCCTTCTCCACAGAATCTCTGAAGCTTCGTGGAAAATACTTCTCAAAAAAAACTTCTTTATAAATAGCCCAAGTCAGTAGGGCGTGCTTGGTCAATAGATAGGCCCGGGTAGATTTCCACCAATGATATGCATCAGTTTTGAGCATGAAGGTGGCACATAATACCTTTTCTTCTTCGGTAATAGTCATCATAAGAAAGTTTCCCTCCATCTCGTCGATCCAGTGTGCTGGCCATAACGGATCAGATGGTTTGCCGTTAAATTCCATGGGCTTCATCTTCAAAAATCTCTCAACCAGTCGAGAGTGATCCATCTGATTTTGGGGGTATGCCCCAAACATAGGTGGTGGATACTGATAGTTATTCTGAGCTGCTTTCGGACCTGGTACTGGAATCTGTGCAGCTGGTGGTTGAGGTGTTTGAGGTGCTGGGTGGTTACCCACCGGTGCTGCACTGGCTTGTCCGGTCTGCATGGGTGTAGCATGTGCGGCCTGGAACATAATCCCCATTGCAACTTGCATTTGAGCCTGTGTGTGTTGCATTTGTTGCAGCTGTTGTGCTAGATTCATTACCACAGTTGCTAACTCCGGGGGTGGAGGTGGCAAGTTGGTAGGATTTGCCTGGTCTAGATTTCCTGGTACATATACATTTTCCTGACTGGTCTCCTCTACAGGTGGTGGTGGTGGAACTGCATTCCGACTCTGCCTGATCACTCTACGTCCAGACATGTTTGTTTTCTGAGATTGGTGGTGCCTGAAAATCATCAAATAGGTGAGACAATCATTTATACTTCATGTAGGCACGCTAATCGATGTAAAATTTCAAAATTTTTAGATCATTCTGTGAAAAATACTATCTTTTCTATGCAGGGTCGATGGTGAGGGTCGATGGTATGTCCGACCCTTAGTATCAGACCCTGGGAATGACCTGTTCTTCCCGAGAGCTGAGGGTCGATGTGAGGGTCGATGGGTATTCGACCCTCAGTATCCGACCCTTAGTTTTCTGTCAGATTCCCGAGAGCCGAGGGTCGATGGGAGGGTCGATCCGAGGGTCAATGGTTCTAATCGAATTGTCCGACCCTTAAACCAAAAATCAGATTTTTAAGATCCGATTCTGAGTTCATTATTTGTTATTTTCCCTCCCATTTCGACTCGTCTCTCCCCTCTGAGTTGCTACAGTGCCACTCCACTATTTTGGTCAGTTTGGATCCGGGTTTCGACGTCCATATCATCTCTACAGGTATTGTAAGACCCGTACTCCGTAAACCCGGTCTAAACCTGGGTTTTGTGTCGTGACAGGTCTTCCGATCATCACCGGGCCAGACGAGACGAGCGGATGACAAACAGGTATGAAATCGGATCAAAGACGATCGAATCAACATAATTTTATGTTGACCGGTCGATGGTACCGGTCTTGGTACCGGTCGACCGGTCAAGTCTGCGCAGCTAAGTGTGGAAATCCAAAAATTGACTTCTGAGGGTCCCACTTGCCTGATTTCGAATTCTAAGACTTTCCTAATCCTAGTAGGGTTACTAAACCCTAAATCTAGCCTATAAATACACCATTAAGCCTCCTCAAATCCTTTCCATTGTCTCTCGTAAACCCTAGAGAAGAGAAAGAGGTGGAAAGGAGAAGGAGCTAGGAAGAAGAAGAAGGTGCTGCCATTACCGTTCGACGAAGCTCACGCTACACCAGTCAACGGTAAGTGTTTTAACTATTCTTCTTATCCTATGTTATTTGTGTGGGTGGATCAATACCATGCAAAGGAGGTATTGATCTAAAATCCTAAATTGGCCAATAAACCCTAAGTTGCCGTCAAACCCTAAATTCGAGTTTCGAGATGATATTCATCGAAACGAGACTTGAATGAGTTGGGGATAACTCTAACTCCAAGTTTAGACTTAGAATGGATAGGAGGAACCTTGGAAATCCATGGAGGATGATCGACGGCAGTCGAAAACCCATGTATGGTCTTCCAGAGACATACCGGTCGACTATACCGGTTGCACATGGTGCGACCGGTATGTTGCCACCGGTATCCCTCGGGAGGCTGGTCTATGGGGACCGGCTGACCATACCGGTCGCCAGTTTTTTCCACAGAGCTGCGACGGGTACATGCCACCGGTCAGCTCTGTGAGGGTGTTTTGTAACCGTGTTGGTTTTCGACCAACATGAAACCCTAAACAATATATTCTAATGAGACCCTAATAATATTGTAGGACTTTGTGACATATCGTTTGGACCTTGTGACATGGAGCAAGTTATCGAATGAGCGTCAGGTAAGGGAATCTGACCTAAACCTAATAATTAATGGACAGTAAGTCGTTGTTAATCACCTGATTATATGAGATGTATTGTTTGTGCATATTCACATGCCATCCTTTACTTTCAGTTATTATTACTGTTCATGCATTGGTAGGATGTGATTGTTAGGCATGTGGTTGTTTTCGTTAGTGTGTGGAGTGGGGCATGGGCCTGGGATCGCCCTTCACACTAGCATCTTTTTATAGTATTCTGTCTTAACATGCTTGGTACGGGTGGGGCATCAGGGGAAGGTCGTGGTACGGTGGTCTCCGATATTGATGTTGGCTTGGCCATGGTTATGTGGCACTGTGGTCTCCGAGTCGACGCTGGCTTGTCCACGATGCTTTAGCTCTATCTCTATGCCGTAGGGAGTTATGTTGGGATAGGGTCTACCTGCGTATTGTTTCTATCCTGGTGGGTTAGTTGTGGATAGGGCATCAGGGGAGGTGTGGGAATGCCCTAGCTCTATCTCTATGCCGTAGACGGCTGTGCTGGGATAGAGCATACATTGATGACATGTAGGATTGGTTAGTTGCGAGCCCAGTTTGCGAGCCCTGGCCAGTAGGGGCTTAGGTACTGGTATGGGTAGAGTATCAGGGGAGGTACGTGGGTATCTTAGCTCTATCTCTATTCCATGATGGGTGCATGTGGGCCAATGGGGGTGTGAACCATGAGGTGCCACACACTCGTGTATAGAGGTGCGGGGGCCACCAAACCTTTCTATAGCACATTACAAACTTAAACCAGACCACAGCATAAAATTGATTGTTACTCATGCATAATATTGTGAAACTGTTTGATTGCCTTACTGAGCTGTGTTGTGAGCTCACCCTTTGTGCACATCTTGTTTTAGATATGGATGCAGGTTATACTATGGACGATTATGTGAACGCTCCTGCGTATGGAGGTGTAGCTGCTCTGGATGTACAAGCAGGGGAGGACGAGCATGATGCTTCATGTGAGTGCCCTTTCTGCGTGGTACCTGTGATGGATTTTTATTTATTTGTTTCAGTTATTTTCGGTTAGATTAAAGTGATGTAAGAGATATTATATTATGTGTTTGATTTGAATAATTGGGTATTTTATTTAAGTTATCAATAGATACTCAGTTCATTCTATTTAAAGTCTTCTGCTGTACTACGTATATTCTGATTGTGGTTATGTGTAGTGGTTTGTATGAGTGGACACGGCCTATTCGAGATCCTGGTGTGAACCGTTGGTTCAATGACGGTTCACTCACACCATTCTGGTTGGATCAGAATTGGGGTGTGACAACTTGGTATCAGAGCTCTCGGGCTCTGTCCAACAAACCATATTGCACTTAACTAAGTCGATGAACTGAGTTAGGAAAAATTTAAAAATCTTAATACAAACACACCCTAAGCATTGTTTGATACCTGAGACTGATTAAGAAAGAGAATAATGTACTATTCTAAATATGGAACATAACATGTGCACATACACTAGTTAGGTGAAACATAAAAACTTTCATTAAATAAGAAACAAGTATCAAATGATGTAGTGCTACAGGGTACAGTCCACAAACCAGACAGTTACCCTGTTATATAAACAGTCATATGCAAAAGAGATGAAAATAAAGAGGGACAATCATGGGGTAGGGGGCCTGGGAGGAATAGGGTCTGCTATATCATAGTCTCGCTCGTAAGCAACCCTGAGCCAATGCACATGATCCTGTGTGACCCTGAGACTGTGAGCCAACTGCGCCAAGTCTCGGCTCATCTCGCGCTGAGTGTCCCTGATCTCCATCATCATACTCATCATGGTGTCGGAGGGAGGCTGAGATGGTCCAGCGGTAGAGGTAGACGGAGGTGCTGCTGGTGTAGGCTGTGGAGCTGGCACTGGTACATCCTCGGCCCTATCCTCATCATCATCCCGCTCGAGCTCGGCTGCATAGGCCGCATTGGCTGCTGCTGCTGCTGCCGCCGCGGCTGCTACCCTCCCAAGTGGGCGAGGGCGAGCCTCCAACTTGTCATCGCTAACTGGCAGATCAACCATCTGCATCCTCTGAATGGCGTCCCAGTCTATGTCGGACGTCATAGTATCCTCAACGGTCACCTCGCCTCTCAAGCTCACGCCTAGACGACGTAGCAAGGCGGTAATGAGACGATCGTAGGGAAGGTTACTGGCCTGATCGGCCAGGGTCGCCTGATGCATGGTCCTAATGATGAGGTATGGGAGAGAGACCCACTCCCCAGTGCAGACGCAATAATTAATATACTGAGTGAGCTGGGATAACTCATTGTAATGATCGCTCTGGGGAACGATGTTGTGTTGAATGATGCGACTGTAGACCCGGGGTATAGGTCTCAGGCTAGCCGCCTTCATAGGAGCTCCAGGGTTCAGTATCTGATGTGCTATCTCTCGGCGCAGGTCCTCAGACAGATAGCCCTTCGCTTTGGGAGGGCAATACACTAGGTCCCCATCATTTGGAACCCCTAGAAGGTCGGCCAACTGGTGGGTGTTAAAGGAAATAGGTACACCCTTGACGTAGCTGGAGATGCGCAAGTCCCTACCCTGGTTGGGATCGTTGACATCCCCATAAAGCTCTAGGTTAGCATAAAAATGATTAACCAGGTTGGGACGAGTGGTTTCTGTGTAAGAGATTACAGGCAACCACCCAAGCGCGTCAAAAGCTGCTCGCACATCGAACCTCTCCAACTGATCCAAGTTAACTCGATGCCCAGATTCGATGTTTTTACTGTCAAACCATGGGAAATGAGCTTGTGCCTCCAAGGAACGAAACCAACGCTCGTCGAGTTGTGGAGCTGGGGACTGAGAAGCGCGTACGCTCGAGCCATGTGGACGTTTTCCAAGAGCACGTCGTGGAGCCATTAAACTGCAAAACAAAAGAAAACAAGACAAAATGTTAAAAATTATCAAAATTTCCGCAGCATAACGATTGTAATTCAAGAAAAAGCCTCGAACTCACCCAAAAACATGGGGAGGAGGACTTACGTAACCCCCACTTTCTTCAACAAACCAATCACAAGCATTTACAACTTGAAATTTCAAGAAATTTAAGAAAAATCAGAAATTTCGAAAAAATTTGAAAACCTAGGTCAAAAGTTGAAAAAAATTCAATTTTTTATGAAAACCGTTCGGTGAAACCCCAAATTGGTTGAGGGCTTTTGCTCTTGGGGGTCCCTAAACCCTTTCCAAGCCGAAGGAAAAGAGTTCCTACGGTTGAAACATCTCGAACAATGAAAAACCTAAATTTCTACATATAGACGATATGGAAAATTTATTAAAACATGAGAGAGAGGGAAGAGACCTACCTGGAGACGATGTTCTACGCTTGGAACGGAAGAAATCGGCTTCAAATAGCACCGGTCGGACTGTAGCAACTCGGAACCCAGAGGAAAATCGCCACCGGAGAGAAGGAAGAAAGAAAAAGTGAGAATTTTCTCACTTTTTCGTGATTTTAAAACCAATTCTGGGCATACCGGTCGACGGTTTTGCCTATACCGGTCAACCGGTATCTCTCCAGACATGCGACCGCTATGTCTCGGTCAGAATTTTAATTCTGACCGGCCGACTATACCAGTCGCACCCCTGTATACAGAGGTACGACCGGTATGTTGCGGCCGGTATGCACCAGAAAAGTTGGAAAATTTTCTAAAATTTTTTTTTTAAATTGTGTAAATTGAAATTTTACTTCTCGACTATTTCCCCTGTATTATTCAAGACTAACACTACTATTATTGTGGTTCTCACGTGCTATGTCTTCTTCTCAGATCCAAACAAAATAGTCTGTGATGGTGGGAGGAAACGGTCGTAGGGGTCGGAAGCGTCATCAGGCCAGGATGCGCCTAGAGGAAGAACAGGTCGAGCAAGACCATGTTAGAGAGCCAAGTCCAGAAGTGGAGGAGGAACAGGTTCTAGAAGTACCAAAAAATTTACCTGGACCACCTCACAGGGATTCTGAGACCATTGTTACAAACCTGGTCTATCAGATGCAAGCTCAACAGAAGGAGTTCCTGAGCGAGGTACTGAAGATGCTCAGGCCAATAGGTTCTGTTCCCACTGGAGATACGCCTGAGTCTGGAGAGAAAATGTCTTCGCAACCGATGCAGGGTAGCCCAAGACCGATGGGCCAATCTCAGAACGTACCACCACCGCATCGGTTTCCGTCGCCTTCTGTTTACCCGGGACCTTATCCGTATCCACCACCATGGTACGGAGCAAACACGCAGGGACAGCATGATCTGAGTAGGGCGGTGGATAGATTCCTGAAGTTGAAGCCTTCATCATTCACTGGTAGAACGGGGAAACCATTGTGGCCAGCACAGTGGGTTGCAGAGATGGAGAAGAAATTTCGTCTGATGACATGTAGAGAGGAGGAAAATGTCTTATTTGCTACTCAAATGCTCAGAGAAGATGCAAATGCTTGGTGGAATTCTACACGGGCATATCTGGAGACTAAGTATACATTGGTGGGTTGGGAAGTGTTTAAAGCTACCTTCTTCGATAAATACTTTCCGAAGAGTGTCAGAGATGAAATGGAGAAGGAGTTCCTCAACCTACAGCAATCTCAGTCGACCGTGGATGCCTATCAACAGAGGTATGAAGAACTATTCATCTTCGCACCGGCAAGTATGCAAGAGGAAGAGACCTAGACACGTAGGTTCACCATGGGACTACGTGGGAGCATCAGAGAGCACATCTTGGGTTTGGACAAGAAAATCTACAATGAGGCTGTGCTAGTTGCGAGGGTGATAGAGTCCAGTCAGAGGGACAACTTCTTTGCTCAGAACAGGGGAGTGAAGAGACCCGCTAGTGAGAGTTCGGGTGGCGGTAATACTAGGCCATTCCGCCCATACAGGGCTCCGACCGCTGCAGTGCCTGCAAGGAACAATGCGGCACCACCTGTGCCACAGAATGTCGGATACAACCCAAATATCAAGTGTTTCAACTGCCAGCAAGTGGGTCATATTGCAAGGACCTGCACTCTACCTAAGAAGCAATCACCCCAGCAAGGAAGAGTTTATGTGGTCACCACTGAAGAGGCAGCTGCATCACCTGATGTGGTCACTGGTACGACTCTATCCCTTACTATTTGGCTTATCTTTATCATTTGTGTGTATGCGCATATAGACTAAGGGACGATAGAAAATTTCAGGAATTGTAAATGTAGCTGGTATACCTGCCAGAGTACTATTTGACTCTGGGGCCACGCACTCCTTTGTTTCTATTTTCTTTGGGAAGCGAATGGAGTTACCTTCCTGTTGATAGTTCGCCTCCACTAGAGTCGGGGCTTTGCGTATTATGGACCATGTACTGTATGTATTGAGGGCCGAGACTTAGAAGCAAGTCTGGTACTACTCGAGATGACAGACTTTGATGTCATCTTGGGAATGGATTGGCAAGGCCATCATTCAGCTATCCTATTATGTGGAGAAAGGAAGCTTGTGCTTACTGACAAAGAGGGAAGGGAGTATAGTTTTGCTGGAATCAGGCTATCTAGGAAGCGGAAGCTGATTCTCTCTGCCCTAAAAGCCAAGCGATGCTTAGAGAAAGGGGGAGTGGGGTATCTAGTATCTGTAGTCGACATCACGGCAGAGTCACTCAAGATGGAAGATATAGATGTGGTTCGAGAGTTCCCAGATGTATTTCCAGAGGAGCTTCCAGGTCTACTGTCGGACAGGGCTACAGAATTTGTAATAGATCTTATGCCAGGTTCGGCGCCGGTGTCCAAAGCACCATACAGGATGGCCCCTACTGAGTTAAAGGAGTTGAAGACCCAATTACAAGAATTGTTGGATAAGGGTTTCATACGACCTAGCATATCGCCTTGGGGAGCACCTGTATTATTCGTCAAGAAGAAGGATGGAAGTGTAAGGCTGTGTATTGACTACCGGGAGCTGAACAAATTAACGATCAAGAATCGGTATCCTTTTCCTAGAATCGATGATTTGTTCGATCAGCTGCAGGGTGCAAAGGTTTTCTCGAAGATTGATCTCCGATCAGGGTATCACCAACTGAAGATCAAGGCCGGAGATATTCCGAAGACTGCTTTCAGGACAAGGTATGGGCATTATGAATTTCTAGTTATGTCTTTCGGGTTGACCAATGCCCCAGCGTCGTTTATGGAACTGATGAACCGAGTGTTTCATGATATGTTGGACACTTCGGTCATCGTATTCATCGATGACATATTAATCTACTCTAAGGACATGGAGACTCATACATCGCACTTGAGGGCAGCCCTATAATGGCTGAGACAGGAGAAGCTTTATGCGAAGTTCAAGATGTGCGAGTTTTGGCTGAAGGAAGTGGCTTTCTTGGGCCATGTTGTATCTGAAGACGGTATCAAGGTTGATCCAAGTAAGATAGCTGCTATAGTAGGATGGGAAGCACCAAAATCTGTTACGGAAATTCGTAGTTTCCTTGGGTTGGCTGGTTATTATAGAAGATTCGTGGAAGATTACTCTAGGATCACTGTTTCACTCACCAGATTGACCAAGAAGGGAGAGAAATTCATATGGACAGATGAGTGTGAGAAGTGCTTTCATACTTTGAAGTCAAGACTTGTCTCCGCACCTATCTTGACCATCCCAGAACCAAGCGTACCGTTTATTTTATATACGGATGCTTCAGGGTTGGGTATTGGGTGTGTTCTGATGCAAGGAGAACAGGTGATTGCTTACGCATCAAGACAGTTAAAGGAGCATGAGAAGAACTATCCTACGCATGACTTGGAGCTAGCAGCGGTTATTCACGCAATCAAAACTTGGAGACACTACTTGTACGGTGAGAAGTTTCAGATCAAGTCAGATCACAAGAGCTTAACTTATCTTTTCACTCAGAAGCATCTGATTATGAGGCAGAGGAGATGGCTGGAATTGTTAAAAGATTAGGATTGTGACATCCAGTACCATCCGGGTAAAGCAAATGTTGTGGCTGACGCCTTAAGCAGGAAGTGGGCATCGAAACCTGAGGCTGGACCAAGTACAAATGCTGCATTATGTGCCGCAACTTCAAGTTCAATCGAAGTTGATGAAGAGTATATTATAGAGACTGCAGAAGATCCAGTTGAGCAAGGCTTAATTCATAAGTTCACCATGATGTTTGCAGCTTTGAAGATCTCACCGGATCTAGTTGATGAAGTCAAAGTAGCAATCCTATAGGATCCTCATCTCAAGACAGTGCAAGAAGATTTAGAGAAGGGTTCGAGCAATCCTGATTTTACCTTGGATTCAGACAAGGTACTCAGGTATCGTGGACGGTTATGTATACCTGAGAGTGAAGACTGCGATATCAGAGATCGAGTTATGACTGAAGCTCATTACACTCCATATTCGGTACATCCAGGAAGTACCAAAATGTACCATGACTTTAGGAGATTATATTGGTGGAGGGGTATGAAAGCGGATATAGCTCGTTTTGTGTTCCAGTGTCTGAATTGTCAACAAGTTAAAGTTGAAAGGCAGAGACCCGCAGGTTTACTGCAGTCATTACCGGAACCTGCTTGGAAGTGGGATTGTATTACTATGGATTTCATCACTGGCCTACCTTTGACACCAAGGTCAGTGGATGCAGTTTGGGTAATAGTCGATCGACTCACTAAGACAGCTCAATTTATTGTGGTCAGACCTCAGTTCACCATGGAGAAACTGGCCAAGTTATATGTTGATAATATAGTCAGACTTCATGGCGTTCCAGAGAGTATAGTATCTGACAGAGATCCCCGTTTTACATCAAAGTTCTGGAAAGGATTATAAAAGCTATGGGAACCAAGTTGAAGTTTAGCACAGCTTTTCACCCTCAGACGGACGAACAGTCAGAGTGAACTATTCAAATTTTAGAAGATATGCTCCGAGCTTGTGCAATAGATTTCAAGGGAGCTTGGGATGAGAAGCTATCACTTATCGAGTTTGCTTACAACAACAGTTATCAGGCTACAATTCAGATGGCCCCATATGAAGCACTCTATGGGAAGAAGTGTCGTACACCTCTGTTATGGAACGAGGTCGGAGAAAGAAGAATTGTCGGTCTGGAGTTCGTTGAAGAAACTTGCCGAGTGATTGATCAGATCAAGGAGAGAGTAAAGACAGCTCAAGTTCGACAGAAGCACTATGCAGATAATCGACGTCGAGATCTGGAGTTTGCAGTGGGTGACAAGGTATTCTTGAAGGTATCACCGGTGCGAGGTCTGAAAAGGTTTGGTAAGAAGGGGAAGCTTTGCCCCAGGTATGTGGGACCGTATGAGATATTGACCCGGCGTGGTAATGTAGCATATCAATTGGCTCTACCACCATCTATGTCTAGTGTTCATAATGTGTTCCACGTATCATTACTGAAGAAGTATGTCAGAGATCCATCGCACATCTTGACCGCTGATCCCCCAGACTTGACTGAAGACTTAACTTTCGAAGTGGTGCCTGTGATGCTCTCAAGTCGAAAAGTCCAGCAACTTTGAACCAAGGACATCCATTATGTGAAGGTGCATTGGAGAAGCCAAAATGTGGAGGAAATTACTTGGGAAGAGGAGAGCGCGATGAGGAAGGAGTACCCTAACCTTTTCAACGATCAAGGTATGTTCAAATTTCGGGGCCGAAATTTCTTTTAAGGGTGGGGGAGTTGTGAAACCTACATGCAAATTTCGGGACGAAATTTCTTTTGAGGGTGGGGGAGTTGTAAGACCCGTACTCCGTAAACCCGGTCTAAACCTTGGTTTTGTGTCGTGACAGGTCTTCTGATCATCACTGGGCCAGACGGGACGAGCGGATGACAAACAGGTATGAAATCGGACAAAAGACGATCGAATCAACATAATTTTATGTTGACCGGTCGATGGTACCGGTCTTGGTACCGGTCGACCGGTCAGGTTTGCGCAGCTAAGTGTGGAAATCCAGAAATTGACTTCTGAGGGTCCCACTTGCCTGATTTCGAATTCTAAGACTTTCCTAATCCTAGTAGGGTTACTAAACCCTAAATCTAGCCTATAAATACACCCTTAAGCCTCATCAAATCCTTTCCATTGTCTCTCGCAAACCCTAGAGAAGAGAAAGAGGTTGGAAAGGAGAAGGAGCTAGGAAGAAGAAAAAGATGCTGCCATTACCGTTCGACGAAGCTCATGCTACGCCAGTCAACGGTAAGTGTTTTAACTATTCTTCTTATCCTATGTTATTTGTGTGGGTGGATCAATACCATGCAAAGGAGGTATTGATCTAAAACCCTAAATTGGCCAATAAACCCTAAGTTGCCGTCAAACCCTAAATTCGAGTTTCGAGATGATATTCATCAAAACGAGACTTGAATGAGTTGGGGATAACTCTAACTCTAAGTTTAGACTTAGAATGGATAGGAGGAACCATGGAAATCCATGGAGGATGATCGACGGTAGTCGAAAACCCATGTATGGTCTTCTGGAGACATACCGGTCGACTATACCGGTTGCACATGGTGCGACCGGTATGTTGCCACCGGTATCCCTCTGGAGGCTGGTCTGTGGGGACCGGCTGACCATACCGGTTGCCAGTCTTTTCCACAGAGCTGCGACCGGTACATGCCACCGGTCAGCTCTGTGAGGGTGTTTTGTAACCGTGTTGGTTTTCGACCAACATGAAACCCTAAACAATATATTCTAATGAGACCCTAATAATATTGTAGGACTTTGTGACATATCGTTTGGACCTTGCGACGTGGAGCAAGTTATCGAACGAGCGTCAGGTAAGGGAATCTGACCTAAACCTAATAATTAATGGACAGTAAGTCGTTAATCACCTGATTATATGAGATGTGTTGTTTGTGCATATTCACATGCCATCCTTTACTTTCAGTTATTATTATTGTTCATGCACTGGGAGGATGTGATTGTTAGGCATGTGGTTGTTTTCATTAGTGTGTGGAGTGGGGCATGGGCCTGGGATCGCCCCTCACACTAGCACCTTTTTGTAGTATTCTGTCTTAACATGCTTGGTACGGGTGGGGCATCAGGGGAAGGTCGTGGTACGGTGATCTCTGATATTGATGTTGGCCTGGCCATGGTTATGTGGCACTGTGGTCTCCGAGTCGACGTTGGCTTGTCCACGATGCTTTAGCTCTATCTCTATGCCGTAGGGAGTTATGTTGGGATAGGGTCTACCTGTGTATTGTTTCTATCCTGGTGGGTTAGTTGCGGATAGGGCATCAGGGGAGGTGTGGGAATGCCTTAGCTCTATCTCTATGCCGTAAACGGCTGTGCTGGGATAGAGCATACATTGATAACATATAGGATTGGTTAGTTGCGAGCCCAGTTTGCGAGCCCCGGCCGATAGGGGGCTTAGGTACTGGTATGGGTAGAGTATCAGGGGAGGCACGTGGGTATCTTAGCTCTATCTCTATTCCATGATGGGTGCATGTGGGCCAATGGGGGTGTGAACCATGAGGTGCCACACACTTGTGTATAGAGGTGCGGGGGCCACCAAACCTTTCTATAGCACATTGCAAACTTAAACCAGACCACAGCATAAAATTGATTGTTACTCATGCATAATATTGTGAAACTGTTTGATTGTCTTACTGAGCTGTGTTGTGAGCTCACCCTTTGTGCACATCTTGTTTTAGATATGGATGCAGGTTATACTGTAGACGATTATGTGAACGCTCCGGCGTATGGAGGTGTAGCTGCTCTGGATGTACAAGCAGGGGAGGACGAGCATGATGCTTCATGCGAGTGCCCTTTCTGCGTGTACCTGTGATGGATTTTTATTTATTTGTTTCAGTTATTTTCGGTTAGATTAAAGTGATGTAAGAGATATTATATTATGTGTTTGATTTGAATAATTGAATATTTTATTTAAATTATCAATAGATACTCAGTTCATTCTATTTAAAGTATTCCGCTGTACTACGTATATTCTGATTGTGGTTATGTGTAGTGATTTGTATGAGTGGATACGGGCCTATTCAAGATCCTGGTGGGAACCGTTGGTTCAATGACGGTTCACTCACACCATTCTGGTTGGATCAAAATTGGGGTGTGACAGGTATGCTTTCTCATTTTCCCCTAATTTAGGTTTTCTTTTCTAGGTTTTTGTCCATTTAACTTGTATCTTTCAAATTAAACTTTTTCCAACCATAAAAATTTGATTTTTATTGGGGGCTTTTGTTATTGGTGTCTTGAGGAACGAAAGCCCTCAAAAATTTTTGAGTTTCATCGGTTGGTTATCGAGAAACTTGGATTTTTGCTCTTTTTGCCCTAATTTGTCGAATTTTTCGTTTTCTTATAATTCCTTCAAATTGGACTTCATTAGTTCCAATTTACTACTGTGTGAGTGTTGTAGGATATGTTGGAACCTACGTAAGTCCTCCTGCCCACGTGTATGGGAGAAAAGTGAGGTTTTTGGCCAATTTACGTCGTTAAAATGTTAAATTTTGGATTTTTATCCTATTAACTCCTTATCTCCCTTTTTCTTTCTTATTTGCAGATACCATGGCTCGTACCAAGGTACCCAGAGTTCGTGATCCCCTTCGCTTCCTCTCTAACAAAGCCGAGGCACAGTATACTCACTATGCTCGTAAGAAGGTGGAGGGGTGGTCGTATGGTGAACTTGGCTGAGCTAGCCCTGTTCAATGTGGAGAGAGCATTTGGTGATATGGGGTGGCTCCCTGTCATCACTTATGACGCTTGCACCTGCCCGGATTTGGTGCGACAGTTTTATTGTAACCTCCAGGTGGTGGGGAATTACAATGATGTCGAGAGGGGTCAAGAGTTGCGCATCACCAGCTACGTCAAACGGGTAAATATCTCATTTGACTATCGGCAACTGGCCGACCTATTGGACATTTCTTAGATGGCCCCATGGTTTACTGTGCGCCTAGATAGCCCCAGTTTGTGTCCATGGAGATGAGGGCAGAGATCGACAATCAGCTGCTACGACCAGATCGCTGGCAGATGAGAGCTTGTTACATGCGTCCAGCTCCACGGGTCTTCTGCAAGATTATTCAGCATAATCTGATTTTGTAGAGTGGGCACTACGAGAGGGTTTCTCAGCTGACCCAGTTTCTGATATATAGTATCTGCACTAGACAGCCAGTCTGCCTTCCCTACATCATCATGCGGACCATGATTAGTGCTACATTGTCCGATCATAGGGGTAATCTACCCTATGGACGTATGATTACTGTTCTACTGACCCGCCTGGGGGTTGACTTAGTGGATGAGAAGATTTAGGAGAAGACCTTCTCGTCGCCTCTAGATTGGGAGGCTATCTGCAAGATGGGTATGCGGGATGCCCAAGTTAGTGACGAGGAGAGGAACGAGATGGTGCGCCCTCACACTCGCATCGAGATGGCTGACGGTGAGGCCGCTGCTGCCGCTGCTAGAGCTCATGTGGATCCTGTCGATGATGACGACCATATGTATATGGATATCGACTCGATACCACCGCCTTCCCCTACACATGCGGCTGGAGTTGGCACTTCTTCTGCGGCGGATACTACACCTGAGACTGGTCCTTCTCATGTGGCTGGTCCTTCACCCCCACCTTCTGACATGATGGAGATGTTGCATGAGATCAGGGACGCTCAGCGCAGATCTGATCTGAGGATGGAGGAGTTACTAGACGCTCAGCGTGTGAGAGTGGACGAGCTATTAGTCGCTCAGCACATATCAGACACGCGGATGGGAGAGCTCATAGAGGTTCAGCGTGCGACTGATCGGAGGGTAGCCAATTTCACAGCTAGTCTACAGACGACCCAGACTCAAATAGCCTGGTTGACTAGAGTCTATGCTGAGGACTATGACAGAGATCGTGAGGCACCGCCTCCTCCTTCACCTCCAGTATCTGATTGTATTTATTTTCCTTGTACTACAGAGTAACTGTCCGGGTTGTGGACCGTACTCTGCTTTAGTTATGTATATACGTTTTGTTTCTCTCTCATTGTATGTAAACTTGTTTCCTCTTTAATAGATGCATTATTCTCTTTTTAATTCGGTCTCAACCATCACTTGTGCTTATAGTGTGTTAATATTATTGTTTTTACTTTTATCCTATCTCAGTTCACAATTGTCTTGAATGTATGTTAGTTCAGCGGACAAGGCCTGAGATGCTCTGATACCAAGTTGTCACACCCCAATTTTGTACTATTCAGAATGGTGTGATGAACTGCTAACAAACCAACGGTTCAACCAGGATCTCGAGT
>CM053275.1:84050777-84421294 GCA_028583415.1 Protea cynaroides
GTGTTCTTTGGCTCAAAAGCAACATAAAAGGCTGTATGGTAAACATATTCTATAATTAGTCTAAGAACAAAAAAAATAATATGTTGTCCTTTAGTAAAACTTGTTTAATAACATTTTTTTATCAATTCATCCAAAATTATAGAAATGCTAGCAAACCAATTTCTTGCCTAAATATTTACATAAATGCCATTAAGTCATTCATAGATGAAAATTTACAAAAAATACCATTAACCCATAAAACAAATACTTGTACCTATACATATAAGTTATGAGTACTTCAATGCTATGTTCAATAACAATGCTAGACAAAATGAGAATCTATAAAAGGAGCAAGAGACTTTTGTCAATGTTTTCAGTACAGTGTTATCTACATGATAATTGTCATTTGCACTCATGTCATAATAATTTAGAACTTAAGAAAATTCAAAGAGTCCTGATGGATTTGAACCACCATCTCTTAGAGTATCTCCAAGTGCTCTCCCTGTTTGAGCTAAAGACTCACATACAAGAAGAACAAAATCCAATAAAGTAATAATGGAATGATAGTCATAAAAAAAAAAAAAAAATCAAGAGGAATAGACACCATAAACACCAAATAGAATAAATAAATAAATAAATAAAGACACATATGGAATGGTTAATTACTTTGGTGTATCTCTTAAAAAATCAATATGTGTGCATGCTAAGAGCAGGTATTGGAGTAGGAATTTTCCCTTTGCATGTGCTACTGCAAAATGAAAGCAAAGGAATATATACTTACCAAAAAAAAAAAAAAAAGAAGCAAGAGAATATATAATAAGCTTCATTCTATTTTAATGTGGGAACAAATATAATGAATATTTTCTTGGGAAGCTTCTTCGTATATTGATAATCTAATGTTAACAAGTTTCATTAGCTTCTCTATCTTATATGTGGTTTCCAGCAATCTCTTTCCCTAGTTTGCTTCAATTAGGGTAATTGCTTGCCTGTTGCCACATCATAACAAATTACTATCGTCTATAAAAATGAAAATAATGAAACATAGATAGCACCATTCTTGCATGCAGTAGATTTTCAGAATCCAAAATCAAATGGGATCCACTTAAAAAATTTATCTAATATGAACAATAGAAATTGTCCAAAGAATTTTGAAGCCTTGCTTTGAAGCATTTTACTCGAAGCTAGTATGGTGCTTCCTTTGTGCGATTCTCTATTTTGAGGGTATGCACTGAATTGGTTCCAAATAAACTAGTTCCTAGTGGAAGAGTTGTGAATGAACCAAATTCATGGTATTTCGAAGAGAACAACAAAAAGGGTATTGTTACTCACACCGGACTTCTTGTTTCAAATGCTCTGCCCCAATGTTCTGAAGCAAGGCAGAATAGTATGGGATCCACATCCTCTCCTCCCAGAGGTTTGGGAGGAGGGGCGGCAACCTCGTTAAATGGCCAACACCTGGGGTTCGGGTGAATCTGAGCCTTTCCTCCGAACCGACAAGCTGAGCCAACAAGGGGGTGTCAGCTCGGATGGAGGGCTCGGATTCACCCTAACCCCAGGTGTCGACCATCTAACGAAATTGCCGCCTCTCCTCCCGAACCTCCAGGAGGAGAGGATTTGGATATATGGGGGCAAAAATTTGACTGCCAATAGCACAGCCCAGACTAACTTCATAAGCCCACATCCCAAGCAATCTTGTGGTTTAAACCATCTTTAATAGTCAAATGTAATATATAAACCCAAATTCAAGTTTTGGATTTGTCTCATCCATGTGGGATATTTTGTATGAAGTTTAGCTTAGATGCAACTTATGTTATTTTGGGAAGCAATGACACCAATCTTCATTTATGGAAATCAAAAGCATCAGAACAGTTAGGAGTGGTTTTAATCTCATCTTCTCAATGGACAGTCTTTTCAGCATTTAAACAAACACTAAAAAATAAGGATGCTACGGAATGAGTATGGATATGAAAATATATGTAAACCAATCTCCCTGCAGTCAGTTGATGTCGATGTTGGAATTAGGACACAATCAAGAAAAATTCCAATTCATACCCATAACAGATTGAAAAGTAGAATAAAAGTCCCCAAATTCAGCAAAAATAAGGAGAAGATGGCGGGAAAACCTGTTAAGAAAAAGTATGTGCTCCGCCACAAGCAATGTCACAAAGGCAATCAATCATGATAGAGGGTTGCGGAGGACAGAGGAAGAAAGAGATTTAAAAGGGGAGAAAGGAATGTGCATGTAGGATTCACACTAGTATCATATTAGAGAATAATTTATCTGTATGTACTTGTATCATTCTTTAGATTTCACTACCGTCCATATCTAATGGGTCTCACGCTCTAGATATGGGTCCCATACCACATCGATGGTGATGATATCCCATGGAGAGTAGGTGTAGTGTGGGATCCACTCGATATGAATGGTGATAAAATCTAAAGGTTACAAGTACATGTAGATGAACTATTCTCATCAACTTACATCACATAAGAAGGTCTTCAAGTTAATTACTAGTTAATCAAACGGGCTGGTCGGACCGGTCCGGTTTGGTTTCGGTTTGGGCTGAAACGGTGTCGGGCTTTGCAAGCTCAGACCAAAACCTGTCCATTAAGGCTCGGTCCGGGCTGGGTTCGGGTTATATCGGGCTGGCTCGGTCCGTGCTACCGGGCCGGGCCCAGTTTTGACACCCTTACTCTTTAGCAAGACAGCAACCCAACACCATCATCTTTCCTTTTACTCCGTCAATTCTTTTACAAGATAATGTCCTTCCAACATTTAAGTTTTTCACTCTTTAATTATCGGGTTTTTCTACTTGACACTGATTATCGGTGTATCCTCACCCTCTTGTTTTAAATACCGAAATTGTCTCCCCAATATATTGTGGCTTCCATGATAGCCCAATGAGTGTGTGCTAAAAGAAATTGATGTCAAGAGACCAGTGTCAAGTAGAAAGACCCTTAATTGTCTTGTATGATATTTGATTTTTAAGTTTTTTTTTTTTTTTTTTTTTGATATTAAGTGGCCCAGTCAAAGACGAATCTTAGTTTACCCAATCACATGTATGGTTTGTGTACTCTTATAATATGTTGTTATTGATACCTTTCATGGTTTTGTATGAACCAAACAAAATTCTAACTTATTAAGTGAGAGGGTTATTATTATTATTTTTTGAGGAGAATAATTTTCAAAATGGGGATTTTGTGGGTAATTGAATAAAATATAAGAGTATTAAAGAAACTTCAAACACAAGGGATAGAGGATTTTGCACCTTTTTACATGTCCTAGACCATGCACCTACTTACCTAAGGGACAGAGCAGAAAAACTTTCTCCACCTTATTATATCAAATTAATATTTTTCAATATAAAGGTGTTACATGCTGATTTACTACCATGGAGACGGGAAGGTCAACTATTGTTCACACAATAAGGTTACCATTTAGGAAGGTGTATCATCATGGATTACTAATTGTTCACAATTTTTTTTTCCTGCAAACACTCTCAAAAAGAGCATAGACCGATACAAATCTGCTATATCGTTTGATCCAATACCGATACCAATACCTTGAACCATAGACACTATCATCTTTAAAAAAAAATGGAAAGAGAACCCTTTGTTGCTCAGACCTGATTCTTTAGCACACCACCTCGCATAAGTAACAATCTCGCTCCTCCTAGACCTTGTTTGCCCATATTGTTGATATCAAATCTCGTATGTCAATTGGTGTAGCATGGATGAGTCCTCTGCCTGAAAGAAAAACAGGGATTGGCTCCTTCGCCATTAATAAATATATTTTTCATGCGAATAAACAAATTTAGAGAATTTGTTCATATTTGTATATAGTAATATTATTATTTTGGGAAAATTAAGTAATGCCTCCCCTTGACATTTCGTTTACTACATGGACCTCCCCTGACACTTATTGACTTACATAGACCTCCTTCATAAAGTGAAACTTATAACACTTTAGACCACTCCGTTAAAAAATGAACAATAATTGCTGATGTAAACATACCATATTTTTTTAAATACCAAAATACATTTATCCTATTGAATCACCCTTTTACCCCTAATAGTGTTCAAGACACATCATGGTGTTTTTAACCCTAACCAATTTTCTAATCTTGAGAGATATCACTCCCAATGAGTTACCTAGACTTTAGGAATTAATTTGATTAAATAAGACGTAAATTCATTTCACTAAACAAAAAGTATTTTGGTCAGTAAAAAGTTTAAATTAACAGTATTAGTTTTAAGGAGGTACGTGTAAGTCAATAAGTGTCAGGGGAGGTCCGTGTAATAAATGAAATGTCAAGGGGGATCCGAGTAATTTTCCCTATTATTTTTATATGAAAGAGTGGTTCGTAAGCTGTGGACTTGAGAAAGTTTCCCAATTCACACCAATCAGCATTCAGGAATTGATATTGTCAAAAGGGATCCACACAAGATCATGGAAAAGAGAGAATCTCTCACAAGAAAGAGAGTCTTATTTTCCAAACTAAAACTGAACCAATTAACAACTGGTTATCAGTTTCTCATCGGATTCAATTAATCAGTTCATAAATAGTTCCTTACATGGTTTATGGGGAAGGAATGAATTTCTATGTCCGTAATAGTTCAACAATAAAACTCAAAACATTAAATTAATAAACTAAAAATAACATAACACGTGGCATGCAATAATGTTAAAGTATAACACATTAAAATTATATACTATCTATGAAATATTATACATTTAGTTAGGCAATTAACTGATTTTATTTGATTTCCTAAATGGTTTTACTTGATTTCTTTTAGATTTTATTTAATTGATTTTTTATTGATTAATTGATGGTTTAACAAATTTAAACATTAACCAAACCGAATAAATATGTGTAAAACCAAAACTGAATAGATTAATTTCGATCTGATTTGACTTGGTTTTTATCATCCTGTTTGGATTCAAAATTAATCATTTGTTCTTAGTTATGTATTTATTAGGGAAAATATCAGTCACATCCCCTGTAATATGGTTTAATCTCACTCACCTACATTTTTTTTGTGATAATATCACTAACACCCTCTGAAGACACTCAAATGTTATTTAGACTCACATAATTGTTAAAAATACTTTTTTTTACCCCTAACCATTCATTTTATTTATTTTTTTATTTTTTTATTTTCGTTTTGATTTTGTTCATTGGAAATAGTCAACATTAAATGTTCCCTTTCCTTTTTTTTGGTCCAACAGTCAAAAAACCATATATTCCATTGAAAATAAAAACTAATGGTCTGGAAAACAAATTTTCTTGGTTCAAAAGTCCCTTTTCATTTTTTTCCCAACCCTTGAAAATCAGCCTCAAGTCCTGGTGCGATATCTTCCCTTCTCCAAGGATTGAACTTTTCCTAGATTATTACTTGTGTATTGGTCGGGAGTCTGAAAGGGGAAAGGGGAAAGGGGAAAGGAGAAAGATTAAAGCAAAGAAATGTCAGCGTTTCTTCACCTCAAGTTCCTAATCTTGGAGCTAGGAGTCGGGAGCCCTGTTCTTTCCCACAATGGTGTTCTGTAGTTTGCTAGTGATTTTTTTTTTTTTTGATAGATAGAGCTCCAAGGAGAATTGAACTCATGACCTTTTCATTTTGAGGATTGGTCTTTTGCCAACTAAGCTATCCCCTTAGGGTTTGCTAGTGATTTTGATACTTGAAAGAGCTTTTCCAATGAAACAAGAAGTCGAATTTGTTGAACTCCAAGCTCGGGACAAGGCAAGGCATTGTCGAATTTGGCAGAGTGTCTTTGAACAAATTAATTTCTTCACAATTTTACGAATTTTAGTCTTGCTGAGTTCTATTGATTGAAAAGAAACCTATCATGGGGTACTGAGAATTTGCCGACGAAGAAAAAGAAAGCGGAAGAAGGGTATTTTTAAAAATAAAAATAAAAATATTAAGTCATATTAATGGGAGTAGTCTTACTTTGAACATTATAACTTTTGTTATATTTCTAGAGAGAAAAATAGCATTATTGACTCTCTAGCTAGGAAGACACTGTTGTTATTGTGTATAATGGTTTAGCACTTTAGCCTGATTCCAATCCATGGCTACAAACTATTTATAATCTGTCGCCTTTGTGTACTATACAAGTAACTTAATAAACACTTTATTTATCAAAAAAAAAAGAAAGGGGCAGTGACACGTCATCAGTTAACGATTATGACTAATAGAGGGGTCTTAGTAGTCTAATTGAACTATATTTTCAAAAATAAGGGATATTAGTGATATTAACACCCACAATGGTGGCGCATGAGATTAAACCATACTTACGAGGGGGTGTGATTGATATTTTTCTTATTTATTAATATACGAGAGAATCTCTTAAAAAAAAAAAAACATACATGAGAGAATCTAAAAGAATTCCCAAGCTTTGTCCGGCGGACTTCCCTCTAATAATATAATTTTTTATGAGTTAATAGAGGTCCCGTAGTGAGACTGATAAGTCGTCATCTTGAGGATTCTCAGTCTACCCAGCGTAGAAGGACCTTCAATAACCTTCAAGACACCTTAAATTTATTGATTCTGAAGAAATTTGCAATTCCAGTATCGCTTTCGATCATTTCTCACCGGAAACCATAGCATTTAATCATTCTCTCCCGCCATGCTTCCTTTCTCTTCGACGGTTTCGAACCAGATTCAGTTCTTGCTTCAGAGCTTGAGCATTTCCAACGTCGATTCGGTCGTTCGCGAGCTATGTCAGGTATGCTAAAGCTTCTTTGTCATTTATTGTTATTTTCTTCCCTCTCTCCCGCTCTGCCTTCCTTCCCTATTTTTTGAACTGTGTTCTTTCTTTCTCGGAGCTCTCTCTCTCGCGCGCGGGCGCCTGTATTCTGTTTTTATAATTTTGATTTCGTTTAGGTTTTGTCGTCTAGATTAGACACTTGAACCATGCCATTCTATGTTTTCTGTTATTGACATTCCCTCCACCTCCAAGTTTTAGATTATTAATTGTTCTTGTTTGTCTTATAACTTTTGCTTCATCATTTCTACCATTGGCATATATTTCCGAGGGAGGGGGTGGGAGTTGTGATGATCGGATTACATTGACCGGTTTGCTTAAGAATTACTTTTCCATTCCTTTTCGTTTTTTTTTTTTGACATTCTTCTTTAAAAATACCAGCTTGTCCAGTCTGTTAGATCTACGAATATCATTATTCAATCTGGTCTTCACTTCCTAAAATCATTCATTTGGAATTTGAGATGAATTAAGTTGATCTTTAGACAATGAGATGTTTAATGAACTGGCTTGACGCAATAGAATGGTGGGGAAAAATAAAACCCAATATCACATGATAGACTTGAAAAACTTAGATATCAATGACACTGCAAGAATTCAGTGAGGTTAAATGCATAAATCTCTGCTCCATGTCCTGTAGAATGTAGGGTCCTAGATGATTGCTATTGTTACACGGTTTTGGCAAAGGTGATGCTCAAATGCTTGAGCTTATATTGTACATTTTTTTTTGTTGATCGGTGTATAGAAGAATACATTAACAGAAAGGAGAATAATACAACGGGGGCAATCCTGGAAGGGATGACCCCGGCCAAAACAAAACTGGCACTTAGTCTACACGGGATCTCCAACCCACATTTAATTGCATGGTGAGGTCCCAAGCAATGACATCGAGACTATTTGTAGGCATATCTGGACAGGGGGATTCGTTGAAGGCAAGGGATCCACAATCAACAAAGATAATAGACTCCAAGATCTGTCTAAATGTCCTGGATTTGCCCGTCCAAGTCCTGAATTATGTTCCAGCTGTAAATGATACATGGTGGTAGAGAAGGAGAGCTTGCCAATGAGATCACATATGGATTTTCCTTCGAAGGCTTTGCTGATCCTCCTCCCTCCCTTTGAAGGTCATGAGTTCTCCTACAAGAAGGCCAGCAACAAAAGAGCATCCATTCCCAAATAAGAAGGGGCATTCAAAGAAAAGTTGTTTGATATTGTCATTTGCCGTCCAACAGAGAGCAGTTAGACTGCAAGGGAATATGTCTTTGTGGGAGAAAGGCTTGCGTCGGAAGAGTACTTGTGAAGACTCTGCAACATATGAAGATGTGGCGAGGGAGGAAACCTTTGACCTAGACAACATCGAACCAAGGGACCTTTGGGAGATCTAACAAGACCCCAACCCAAGGAAGAGGAGAATAATCCCGTGGCTGTTCCGTCCATGTAACAAGATCTCCAGTGCATCTAGATCTACTAGCAATACTCAAAATGGCTAACCATACTAGAGCAAGGGAAGCTGAGGAAACACGACCAGGCTGCCAGTTCTCTTGGCTAAAGATGACAATCACTTTAGCTTGTTTGTATCCTCCTGAAGAAAGAATGAAGCTTTCCTTGTGCCTTAAGAGAAGAACACCATGGGGATGCCAGTTGTCCAATCATAAGTAGGTAGATGAACCATCGTTGCTCAGTTTCTTAATGATGTTTGTTACTAGGTGTTTGAGGGCCAGCATCAATTTTCAAGCCCACATGGTATCCTTCCACAAGTGACTGTCCAAATAGAATCATGCTTCAGATATCTTACATAAATCTGATCAACCAAAATACCACTCTTATTGGCTGCCACTTTCAATGTAAGCTTGATAATGCAAGCAATGTTGACCTCCTTAACCCTTTCGAGGCCTAGACCCCCTTCTTCCTTAGGGAAAAAGAAGTGGCCGAACTGATAGTATGCAAGAACTTATTGTCATCAGACCTTTTCCACATAAAGGCACTCATCAAAGAATCAATCTTTTGAGAGATAGAACACTGGAAAACTGTAACAAAATAGAAAAATAAGAAAAGATGGAGAGAATCAATTTGTGTCTTGCTTCTCTCTTTGTAGCTTGTATTTATAGAAAATAGAAAACAACTATTAGATAAGATCTACGACTCTATAAGTCAGAGATCTTGTAGAGTTCTAGTCACAAACTAAAGACAAAGTAAACTCAAAATAGGAAAATGAAACTAACAAGCTTAATTGGTAAAGGAAACTAATAACGCAAACTAATAAGCTAATTAGGAGTTCATATACGAATAAGAGTCCAAGTCCTAGAAAGTGGAAACTAGCACTAACTACTTTGACTAAGTCAAAGCAGTGTACAATTACAATTTTATTACGCTAACACCCTCCTCAAGCTGGAACATGGAAGAATGTGAGAGCTTCAGCTTGAAACAATATAGTAATGGAAGCAACAGTTGTAGTAGTAGGAGCAGTGGCATTATAGGAGCAGTGGCTTATAGGAGCAGTAGCAGTAGTAGTGGTAGCAATAGTAGTAGTAGCAGTAGTAGTAGTAGCAGCACAATATAGGTCACTGTGAACTAAGTAGTAGTAGTAATAGCAGGAGCAGCAATAGTGGTGACTGCACACATAGCGGAGAACCTTAAACGACTCTCAAAATGGCAACCCAGGGGATTGCTTTGATATCATGTAACAAAATATAAAATAAGAAAAGATGGAGAGAATCAATATGTACTGTTCCTCTCCTTGTAGTTTGTATTTATAGAAAATAGAAAATAACTATTAGATATGATTTAGGACTCTACAAGTCAGAGTCATAGTTACAAACTAAAGACGAAGTAAACTCAAAATAGAAAAATGAAACTATCATGCCTAATTGGTAAAGGAAACTAATAAAGCAAATTAATAAACTAATTAGGAGTCCAAGTTTTACAATTCTAGCACTAACTACCTACTTTGACCAAGTCAAAGTAGTGTGTGGTTAAAATGTTATTACGTTAACATCCCCCTCAAGCTCGAGCATGGGGGAATGTGAAATATATTCAGGTTGAAACAATGTAGCAACAGAAGTAGCATTTGTAGTAGTGGCAGCAGGTTTTGAACCAATTAGACCAGTTTCGGGCAGTAGATCTTGTGCATATTTTAGTTGGGATAAATTAATTCCTTTGCTACAATGAACAACTTCAATGCCAAGAAAATAATGTAGCAAGCCTAGATTTTTCATTTGAAAGTGTTTATTCAGGTAGACCTTGATTTTTGAAATCTCAGATTTGTCATCACCAGTAACAATGATATCATCCACATATACAGTTATCAAAGCTACTTTGGAATGTTGGCGCCGAACAAACACAAAGTGGTCAGAGTAATAAGGTGAAAAATCACGATGTGTAATAACAAAGTTAAATTTGTCAAATCAAGCATGAGGTGATTGTTTCAATCCATAAATAGCCTTATGTAACTTGCAAACTTTGGTGGACTTCCCCCTTGAGCTACATATTCCGGAGGTTAGTCCATGTATACCTCCTCTTGGAGATCACCATAAAGAAAGACATTCTTGCATCCATCTGGTACAGAGGCCAATCAAAGTTGATAGCCAAGGATATAAGTACTCGTACAGAGTTAAGATGAGCCACAGGGGAAAAACTCTCAAAGAAATCAATTCCATATGTTTAAGTGAACCCTTTAGCTACCAAACGAGCGTTAAGGCGTTGAACTGATCCATCAGGATTATGCTTAACTGTATACACCTAACGGCAACGCACCATTGATTTTCCTGCAGGGAGATCAACTAGAGACTAAGTACGACGAGAGAGTAAGACATCCATCTCAGCATCCATGGTCACTTTCCACCCAAGATGGGATAGGCTTGGAGATGAGTGGTAGGGACAAAGGTAGTAGATAAAGATAGAACCAAATTAGTAGCATGGTTAGGAATGTGAGAGGTAGTAACAAAATTTTCGATAGGGTATAAAACTAAAGACTGTTGAGTACACAAACACATACCTTTGCGCAGAACTATGGGTAGATCAACAGGACCAAGTGTATGAGAGGTGGCAGCTGGAGCCAAGGTTTAAAATCTCGAGTTTCGGAGGAGTCTCGGCCTCCTCCGAAACCGAGATCTCGGCGAGATCTCGCCGAGACTATGCATTTTGTCCGAGACAGCTTAAAAAGGCTGTCTCGGTGGCCAAAATGCCTTTTTTAGGTCTCCAACTTTAGGGGAACCTTATTTTTACATACATAAACACATTTAGAGTATAAAATTGTAAAAATAATGACCATTTGTGGTTGTTTGGGTTTACACCCATGTTTTCACGGTCAATTTGAAGTCTCGTTGTTAATTTAGGTTAATATTAGCTATTATATTCAATCAAATATGGCAAATGAGACAATAACATAATGCATTAGGGGAAACAGAAACAAAATTACACTTCATTATAAATCATTACATAATTTACATCATAGTTCAAAATTCAAATATTCAACATTGAATGATCCCATAGTCCCCATTTGCCTATAGTCCACAATTTCAGTCCTTATACAGATACAATGTCTAGTAATACGTAGAGTGTCGTGGATGATCCATCCTACTATCATCATACATCTGGGAAAGTTGTCGACGCAAATTGTCTTCCAATTGAGCAACATAATCTTCCCTTGACATTCTTGATGCAAAGTAGTTCTGGTAGTCTTGCACATGATTCATAAATATAACATCAATAGCTGTCCGAAGGATACCTATCTTTGGGAAGAATGGAAAAACTTATGAAGTAGTACTCTGGTGCGTAGAATCTTGCGGAAGTACTGATGGAATGGAATAGAAGTTGGTTGATCCACTATGACTCCGTGTATGTGCTCCCCGCATCCGAACCATCGTCGAAAGAAGAACCATATGCGATCGTAGTGGGATGGGGGACGAGTTGATATCAACATAATCATTTGAGGTGTATGCTAAACCAGTGCTATATCCGGGAAAGTTCCACCGCTCATGTCCACTGCGAAGAATCGCTATTCTCCTCCACACTCAATCCTCGTAAGCCACTAGAGAGGCTATCAACGTCGGCGTCCATCGTGCTTTACTACAATCGGCATCTTCATCATGTTGGGAATGGGAATGATGTCGAGGCCTACGCGAATACGGTTGGTCTACGTGATGAGGATGACGCGACGTGCACCATGGTCATCATCCCGTGTTGTATGAGTGTATCGGCTCTCCCCAGTGTATCCCAACAGTGATGCTCGTGGCTCTGGATCAGCCCCAATATTGACAAAAGTGGCTCGACCCCCACCCCCCATGATCACTACCACTAGCTCCACTACCACTCCAACTCCACTCGGGATCTTCACGTATCGGTGCCAGCAGGAGGGTCAAATGGCACGGGTGACCGTGTATGGACTCGACCCCTCTTCCGGAGGCTAAAAACTCGTCGACATCGGTATCCAAATGGCTGGCCAAATGGGAGTCGGGCATCCCCGGGCTCGTCCATCACGGGTACTCCCCGTCCCGCACCCACTCTACTAATGGATCTTCCTCTTCGAGTCAAGTTTGGAAGATGTTGGCGAGCTCGAGCGGGGTATCATCCTCCTTATCAAAGAACATGTTTTGCACCCTCAGCCTCATGTTGTAATGCACAAAGACAAAGTCATTTAGCCGTTGGGAGCCAAGTCGATTCTGCCTCTTTGAATGAATGAGGTTGAAAGTACTCCAGTTCGCTCACAACCGGATGCAGAGCATGTCCGAGCTAACACTCTACTTGCTATCTTCTTCGTGAGCGGGCACATCTTTACCATACAACACCCACCATTCATTTGCATAAGAACAATAGCATATTTTAATTTCGTATGTCATTTAAATGTAATACATAAAACATAAGATAATTTAATTTCGTATGTCAATTAAACGTAATACATACACGGATCACTTTTGTCACGTCCGACCACTGCAAATGGGAACCCAAAACTCCCACGGGCTTCCCTAAAGGTTTTAATCTACACACAATCGAAAACTTATAAATATTTGCAATTACAATATATAGTTGAAGCACATATTTCCGATGAATCAAGTACACAACTCACCTCTAGGTTTGCCAATGCCCGTACTTGGGGATCCGGCTCCAACTTTGCAACCACTAGCTTCACCGCCTCAATGAGTTCTGCGTTCATCCCAAGTACATGCGTATACCCGGTACTTGGGGTTCAAATAGTATCTTTGAAATATTTGACAGTGGACACATGGTTAAAGCAAAATAAAAATTATATTGGTACATAAGTAACACTAAAGTAAATACATCATCAAATTTACTCACCAGCCTTATGCAATGGATGCATGAGTTGGCTCTCCCATCGGTCATTGATGATCTTTATATAATTCATGTAGCCACGTGGTATCAAAGCTTTAACACGTACTTTCAATGCGTCCACAAGAAAGATAAAGAAGTGGCATGGTTGGTTTTCGCCGTATCTACCAATCTCAACACCGTACTACAGGATGCAACACCTCGACTACCACCTTCACATTTTACCAAAATTCGTCCGAGCGATGGTACTGCGGCTTCCACTCCCGGAGTGTAGCCGATTGTTCTCCACGAAAACCAATCCTCGGATGCAAACATCGATCCGAGTCCGGCCATCTTCGCCTCAAAGCTCTTCAATGCTATGAAGTTTGTAACGACCGCGGTGATGCCTCGTCCGACCAAGTCCCCCCCACATCTCTCCCTGAGCATGTTCAAGGAATAACCATGGTTGTAGATGAAAGTGGTTACTTGTCTTGCTTGCTCAACCACTCTCTTGACTTTACTTATCTTGCCCATGTCCTTCAACATCAAATCAATACAATGGGCAGCACATGGAGTCCGGAAGAGATTGTAGTCGGCATTGTTCATTAACATCTCCCCGCCTTCTTAAAATTGCTGCCGTTGTCCATCACAACGGACAACATTCCGAGCTCCCACCTCAACCACCACCTCTTGCAATAGCCCATAAATATAATCCTGCATCTTTTACTTTAGGCGATGCATCAACGGACCTAAGGAACACCGTCCTCCCATCACAAGAAACCATGAAGTTGATGATGGACTTTCCGGTAGGACCAGTCCAACCATCACACATAATAGTTACTCGAAATCTTCCCAATTCCTCTTCCGGCTTAGAATCCGGTCTTGTAATTCCTTCTTATGTTGAGGCAAATAATGAGTCATTAACTCATATTGATTTGGCCCTCCAACCCCCGTACCGCCTCAAGAATTGCATCCAGCATGCTCCGAAAGAAAGGGCCCGTGGTGGCGTTCTTTGGGATGCCATGATAAAACGACCACTTAGAGTAAGAATACCCTACCGACTCCCTATTCTTTCCCCCCAAACATTGCCTTTATTTTTTTTTTGCTTACTACCTTGCCCGTAAAGATCGTGGGATCTTGCTCTAGAACTTGAACATAATCATCCCGTCCCCGTGGCACGGGTTCTTCCCCTTCTACTTCGTGATCTAGAAAACCAAGAACCAATCCCTTTGCTCCGTCTTTGTGGCTCGGGCTCAACAAATCCACTACCACTGCCACCGCTCCGGATGTACCCGCTCCTGTCCGTCTCCTCTCTCGCATCCGATCTAAGGGTTTTTCTACTAGCCATTGCCGCATGACGCATCTGTCTTGCCTCGCCTCCGTCATATCTTCTACATCCCATCCCTCCGCCTCATGTTCCTCACTGGATTCCGGTACGGTGCCTCGAATTGCCTTTTCAAATTGTTGTTTTTCTCTTTCCATTGCTGCCCTCCTCCGCCTCCCTCCCCTCAACCGTTCACCTATGGCCCCGGATATCTCCACGTAGACACCGCGGGCATTTGGAAACATCTTTGCCCAATCCACTCGAGTGTTGCTTCGTCTTGTGATGCCGCCGGACCGAAGCTTCTTCCCACAAAAATTACACCGGGTCTTCTTCCTATCACCCCGAAGGGCGGTCGCATACCGCCATGCGGGTCGGGTTGGGGAACCGGTACCGTCGCCCCATCGCCCGCCCCGTAACTTGGTCTCGACATAATTTCCAAGCACTGTTTCATAGAAATCACAAACTTCAATAACCTTACAAACTTGAACACAGCAGAAATTACATTTCAAAATTTTTCTCATATTTTAAATGCGATCAGAACATTTTTCCTTATTTTTCCCGATTTTATAGCATTTTTAATCAATTTTAAATTAATTTTTAATTGCTGAAAATTATTTTTTTAATATAAATAATTCAAAAAAAAAACATACAACAACCGAAATCGAAATCTGAAATCGTAGGACAGTAAATCGGCCAACGGTGATTAACATATAAATAGGTCATCATCATCAAATGAGTAATAATAATTATTATTTTAAATTTTAATTGCTGAAAATTCATTTTTAAATGCAAATAATTGAAAAAAATACCTACAACAATCAAAATCGAAAATTGAAACCGTGAGCTTGTAGATCGGGCTCACGTAACTAACATATAAAAATTTCATCACATTCTAGAAAAAAAAAAATTTCTCCCCTTTGTAGTCTCATGTAAAAATTTCATTTTTCGACAAGAAACTTACCTTCAACAGTTGATATGAAGCTCTTACAGCAATCCCTGCAGTCCGAAGCACCACTCATAGCAATTTAGAAGTCCAAACAAAAAAAAAATGGGGAAGAAATGAAGAAACTTTGAAAATTTAAAGAAAAAAATAGAGGTGTTTGTTCTCGGTCGAGTTCTTGACCGAGAACAGACCCTCTGTCTGTTTATAAAGGAAAAAAAAAGAAAAAAGCAAAATCTCGCGAGATCTCGCGAGAAATAGCGAAAAATAGCGAAAAATATCGAGATCTCGCGAGATCTCGGCGAGATCTCGGCGAGAACAGGTAAATGCCGAGACGAAAATGGTTATCGCCTCTGTTTTCGTCTCGGCTAGTGTCGAAACTAGCGAAAAAGGCAAGATCTCGAGATCTCGCCGAGATTTTAATCCATGGCTGGAGCAGAATCCTGTGTAGTAGCCGGTGACACACCAATGGGCCCATATTTTTTAATTTCTATTGTTGGTCAACATTCCCCCCTTAAGCTGGAACATGCTCTAATTTGTAATAATAAATATGAACCGCAACACCGGTCTTCAAGTAATAACAATTCACGAACACCAAGTCGCATAGGTTCTTCCCAAATAAAACAGGTAGTAGTAGTAAGCAGCAAATGTAGCTGTAGCAGTAGCAGTAGCAGTAGCAGCAGTAGTAGTAGTAGCAGTAGCAGTAGTAGCAGCACAATATATGTCACTGCGAATCAATTAGTCGAAGTAACACGGTATAGGTCATTGCGAACAATGTAGTAGTAGCAGCACAATATAGGTTACTGCGAACCAATAGCAAGAGCATCAATAGTGGTGGCTGCACATTTAATGGAGAACCTTAAACGACTCTCAAAGCGACAACTCAGGTGATTGCTCTGATACCATGTAACAAAATAAAAAGAAAAGATGGAGAGAATCAATGTGTGTCTTGCTCCTCTCTTTGTAGCTTGTATTTATAGAAAATAGAAAACAACTATTAGATAGGATCTAGGGCTTTACAAGGCAGAGTCCTAGTCACAAACTAAAGACAAAGTAAACTTAAAATAGGAAAAGGAAACTAACAAGCCTAATTGGTAAAGGAAACTAATAGAGCAAACTAATAAACTAACTAGGAGTCCATATACTAATAAGAGTCCAAGTCCTAGAAACTAGCACTAACTACTTTGATTAAGTCAAAGCAGTGTATGGTTACAATTTTATTACACTAACACAAACCAAACACCCTCATCCAATATAAGTAAAGGCTTTGCATGACGGCCCTTATCAACTCCAGCCAACCTACATAAGATAAAAGTCTAGCTTTCCATAATTGAAGCTTCTTTAAAGGCGGTCCAAGATAAGTGTGCAATGGTGGGTTGATAATTTAGTCGATATAAGGAGTCCGAAGTATTTAACTGGGAGGTGACGCGAGGAAAACCCTGAAGTTCTGCTAAAGTGCTCCCTGGAGTTCTCATCAATCCTTGTAGGCCTTTCCAGGCTGCCAGAAAAATGGAAGACTTTTGTCTGTTGATAAAAAGGCCGGACAAGGCTCCAAACTCCTTAAGAGAGTTAAGGATAGAGTTCATTGATTTCACATTTGCTTTGGAGAAGATCATAATATTGTCTGCAAAAGCTAGATGGGTCAGCTTGGTTGACTTGCCCTTGGGAACCAGTCAATGAGACTTTGTTCCGATTTGCTCTGAAGGCTCCAAGAAAGAACCTTCATAATAAGAGTGAAAATGTAGGGGGACATGGGACACCCTTGCCTTAGCCCTCGTGAGCTGTTGAAGAACCCCACTGGACTTCCATTAACTAGGATTAATATCTACATGCATTGATTGACTACAAATGCATACAGTAATATATCCATGGACTCAAGACCTAGTCAATGTGTCGTTGAAGCACAACCTATCATGTCACACCCCAAAATACCGGCCTGAAAATTTTTTTGGGATACGACTGGATCAACACTTTAGTTTGGATGTGATCCCACCAGTACCTCATAAGCGGTGCATATACATATGAACCATCACCAACACAATGCCACAAACACAATTTAGAGTAATAAATAGCGGAAGATAACTAGATAACCATGAGCACATTAATGATAATTATAGTAATATCAATGTATTATATCCTTTAAATGATGTTCATCAACTAACTCCATAAACCAAAACCTTAAAGTAGCATCGCCCTATAAACTATGGGCTATCTAAACATAATAAAATAATCCAAAAGACAGAAATAAAAGAAAACTGTTTATTGTTCCAGAACTCTTCAAGAAAAACTATCCATTGAAGATATACGCATCACATTCGCGGTCGACATCGTATGCTTCGTCCTCATACGGTATTCCGCCTAGTTGGGCCAATTGAGAGATTGCGGGTGCGTTCAAATAATCCGCAACCGTGGTACCTACAACATCATCTAAAAAGAATGGCGTATGCGAGGGTCTGCTCTCCAACATGAACTCAGTGAGAAATAGACAGACAAGTAAACAAGTATGCATGATCAGTTTATTACACACAACAATGCAGTAGTCAGGTATCATGTATGCTAGTGTGTTATGGTAAGGCCTAGCCACACTTCCCAGAAGCTGACTACAACCTCCATGCACGGGAGTGTTGGATACTCACTAGCCTACTCCAATAACCCTGGTGCTCCCATACGACATCCCAATTAGAATGGTGATAGGGTAGCAAGTTTGGCCAGTGACGCCTCCAACGAACACTGCTGACCCTTTCCCCCTCATCACTCCACTTTACCAGTACCTGACCCCTTACTGGCTAGGGTTGCATACAAGAGTAGTGCCACTAATCAAATCCTACATGTCATCCGATATATCCCTCTCACCAATCCCAATAGGAATCCCAAACTATCCTTCCCCCCCTCCCCCCAAAAGATGCTATCATCCTGCTAGGGGTGAGTAACATACTTGTCAATAATTGCTTAACATGTTGGGTTCAGCGGTCCTCGACTGTTTCACCACTATCTATCAGATTACAGTCACAGACATTCACACATCAATCATATATTATGATGCAAATGCATGCACAAAGCAGTTATTGGATGATATGTTATCACACAAGCATGTGGCATAGCAATCATATATTGAAACACTCCAAAAATCATTAGGGGTTCTGTTCCTCACCTAATATCACGTAATTTTGGTTTCCCAAGCCTGTATAATGAGTGTTCCTAACGTGCTCTACACTTATATAAAGTGTGGGAACATAGGTTATGATTTCTATATTATCTTTTCATCAGTTTATCGGGGTCTGGGGCTAGCTGGTCGGTGTCCCGGTTGCGACTATTGCATCTGCCACATCTTTCGACAAAGACCATAACTTTTTGCCAAGAGTTAGTTGCTGAGTCAGTCGGTATAGTATCGACAGCCCCATCATCCAACTACCTCCAAAGACTTTTTTGGGATTGGTTGGTCGCTACGCTGGTCCCTACTGTGTATCGTCCGGTGTATCGACCGACTCCTTCTCTAAGGTCAATTAATGGTCTACCAGATTAGAATTTTCTTATAACTTTAGTCCCTACCTTGTTAGCTTAATGTCGTATAGTGGTAGGATACCTCTTATGTATATGTACTATCATAACAAGCATGAAATCCAATATTAAATCTAGGTCATTCATTGGGAATATGTATCTCCAATATCAAGAAGCGATACTAATTCCATTATTGATGGAGAGTGAGTATTCATCACTTCTGATTTAAGTCATTCGATGGAACATTGAGTTTTGCATTAGAATTTATAGAAGTTAAGGGTTTTACTGACGATGGCTTGATCAATGCTGATTGGCGGTGTACGTCATTGGCAATTCTCCCCACATAAGTGCTGCAAAGCTTCACCTTCTTCCCCTCCTTCCTCCCTTTCTCTTGAGAACGCGTCAGAGTTTTCTGAGACTGATACGTACTCAGAAGAGGGTGAAAAGGTAGGGTTTTATTCTATTAAGGTTTCCTTGTTGGGGTAGAACTCCTAGTTTGAATGGGGAACTCCTAGGGAGTTGCCAAGTGGCAAGAATTTGAACTAGAGAGGGACTCCTTCCATTCTACAATTCCAAAATAGTTAGGATGGGCGTGGGCCCCTTCTAGATTCATCTATGAGTCATGGGAAGATCCTAAATAGTCTCCCAAAACGAAACCAACTGTTATTCTCGAGAACAGGTCTATTTTTGGCCTGGCCGGTCGATGGTACCGGTCCTTGTACTATCGGGATTCCCGATCGCCTAGTAGCGACTGGCTCCCCTTTAAGTTACATCTTAATGCATAGTTAGAAAAAGTCTAAGGGTTTAAAGGGTACCCGTCGCCTTGGTCCTCAATTTGGTATTGAATCGGGTTCAGCTACGGTGGAAAACCTTGGCACGAAAGAAAATCCGAGTTAGGCCGGGTTTTCTGGGTGCGGGTCAAGTGTTTAAATTTGAGAGGTTTATATCATCATCATCACTATTAAGTGTTTGAGTCTGAACCACCCAATGATTCTATTCATTTGCAGTTCATGTGTTTTAGATGTGTAACATTTCTGGGTATAAGCTACCAACCTCAGGTATGAAAGCACACTATTGAGGTTGTGTTTTTGCTTCAAATAAAAAGTAATGCTTATAGAACACACTGAAATTAGTGCCAGTTTGTTAACAGTTGTGGAGTTGTAACAACAGAAGTTGAAAATGCTTCACTGTGCATTGTCAATTGTTGGGCTCACATTGATCATGCTTTATTCTTCATTGATACTAATGTTCTGTTCTATGTATAACCAACCCAACCTGTCCACTGCCTACTGTTAAGATGTATTATTGGGCATGTTGGGATCAAATAGCTCTAAAGTTCTATACAGTATGACTTGTTTTTGTTCATATTTAAGCCTTTTCTAAGCCTTATATGATTTTTTGTTTTCATTTAATTGAGACCTTCCATTTGTATTTGTTGAGATATATTTGATGAATACAAGGTACCAATAATGCACCTAGTATAAAATCAACATCATTTACTACTAGGACTTACTGCACTTGGAGCTGAATATTCTGTTTTAGAATAGTGATAAGAGTAATTTTGACTGTTTTATTTTCTGGACCCATTTGTTAGTCAAAACTAAATGTAAGTTTTAAATCATATTTGTTGCCTGCAATCCAATATTATCAATTTTGCTTTTGCCTTTGTTCTGTGATCTTCTATTCATCACTTAAAGCTCTTATGCGTGCTTTCTGGTTCATTCTATTCATTTTTTTTCCTGTAGTTTACCAAGTATGGAAGTGAGGGAAGCATATTGCTGCTCCAGACTTGCTTGGATCACATAAATTTTCATGGTGGGGACATGCAGAACATGCAGCTGAAACCAGATTTTCTTGTTGCGATCTTTAGATATTTGTTGGATAAACCAAATTTCAGTACAGTATTTTGTGAAGCATTAAGAAATACATCCATCAATGAGGCTTTTCTTGGAGATTTTTGTAATGCATTACGCTTTTTGGTGTCTGAGAAGATTGGCATTGGTCTTGCTTTGTCAGATTCAGAAAATCTTGATATCAGGACCTGCGGTAGGTTGGATTACTTATTATGGAGAGATTTATGAAGCACCAACATCTCTAAACTTTGATGATCCTTCTGCATTTACGCATCTGTTTTTGCTTTCCATTACATTGAATATACTTTTTCCTGTTTCCCAGGTCAAAACTTCTGCATGTCACAGATTGAAGAATTGTGTGCTCTTCCAACATCTGTTGATTCTCATGGACAAATTCAGAATATTGTCATGTTTCTACATCGGTCTGAGGGCCTTGCTAAGCATGTGGATTCGTTTATGAGGATGTTATCCTTATTGCAATTGAAAGACAAGAATTCTTTTTTATTAGATCCATTTCTTTCAGATGATTTTCGTGGGGCTGATTCTTTGAGGTACTCATCTTTTCCCTGAATGTCTATATTCTGTTTCAGTTACCATTCTGTTTATGCTTGTGTTTATTGTTTTTCCGGATACAAAGTTACAAACTCCTTTTTATATTAACACTTTTGGTACTTTCAATACAGGCATTTGGATCTATTCTATGAATCCAATGAAAGTGATTTTGATGCCGTTCTAGCAGAGATTGAAAAGGAAATTAGCATGGCAGATGTTATGAAGGAACTTGGCTATGGATTCACTATTAATGTGTCGCATTGCAAAGAAGTTTTATCTCTTTTTCAACCACTGACCGAGGGGACTATTTCCCAGGTACTTAGCACAATTGCACGAACTCATTCTTGTCTTGAGGACAGCCAAAACACATATTCAATATTCTGCTCTGCACTTAGTGGCAGCTCGGTACCTGATTCATCATGTTTGAACTCCTGGAATGTTGATATCCTAGTAGATTCAATTAAACAACTTGTGAGTTCTTAATCTCAGTCTTTTCAATGCTTTATTGGTTCTATTTTTCCCTTGATTACAGCAATTGGAATTATGATGCGGTCAGAAAGTTTAGTTAAGCATGTCATTGGTTTTTAACTATGATGTTCTTATCTTCAGGCTCCAGGAACGAATTGGGTCAGTGTTATGGAGAACCTGGACCATGAGGGGTTCTATTTCCCCAATGAAGAGGCGTTCTCTTTTTTCATGTCTGTTTATGCAAATGCATGCCAGGTACGCTTTATAATAAAAAGTATCATTCCAATATCAGGGCGTACCCAGTGCACGGGGCTCCAACCACTGCCGGGTCTGGGTACGAGCAGTTGTAGGCAGCCTTAGTGCCCTACCCCACTTTGTGGTGAGGCTGTTTCTTGATTTGAACCCACAACCACCAGGTCGCGATGGAGCATCCTTACCATTGCACCAGGGCTCATTCTGATATCAGATTGCCCAGGGTTTAGTGCTTCATCTAAGCAGCAGCAAAAAATAGCACAAGAGGAGCATTAAACAATAGAGGATATCTTAAGTTGATTTTCTATATCTGGAAGTCTTAAAAGTATGAAGCTTTAAAATGAAATATTTTCTGTTCAGTTAGAACTCAGTGAGTAAAATGTGACTGCAGGATCCGTTCCCACTACATGCTATTTGTGGGTCTGTGTGGAAGAATGCTGAAGGGCAGCTATCTTTCCTAAGATACGCAGTTTCCGCACCACCTGAAATATTCACCTTTGCACATTCTGCAAGGCAGTTGGTATTAATCTGCACCAACTCCAGCCTGATCTTATGTTGTACAATTTGCTGTTTGGCTGATCAGAGTTGCCAATTTTTCTTGCAGGCATTTGTAGATGCAATACATGGTCATAAGCTTCCAGAGGGAAGTGCAAAACAGGTGTGGTTATGTCTTGACCTTTTGGAGGTGCTATGTAACCTAGCTGAGAGAGGTCATGCTGGCTCTGTGAAAAAAATTCTTGAGTATCCACTTAAAAATTGCCCTGAGATCTTGCTTCTTGGGATGGCCCATGTTAATGTATGTTCTAGTCCACATATACAGTTGATTTTTTAAGTTATTTTTTTTAGAGAGAGTTCGAAAGGTTGATCAAAATTTGTTTTATCATGGCAGACTGCATTTAACATTCTCCAATACGAAGTATCTTCAACTGTTCTTCCCATGATAATTGGCAATACAATGAAAAGTGGAGTGTTTTTTCATCTATGGCATGTTAATCCTAATCTTTTGGTTCGTGGATTTATAGACATCCATTTTGCTGATCCTGAAAATATGACCAGAATTCTGGAAATTTGCCAAGAGCTGAAGGTAAAATGAGGGTTTATTCCCAAGGTTGTATAGATTTTACTGTTTGAATAGTTAGCTGGAGGAAGTTAATTATATTCTTTGGTTTCAATGTTGTGTTTCCTTTAGGTTTCAAGTATCTCATAGCATCTGCATGATTTCTTTTAATTACAAATTTTTTTTCCTTTGTCAACATTTTAGATTGCTGCTTCTCTTTACTCTTTAAATTCTGTCTTTAGGATTCTTGTACTCAGAACTACAATTTACATGATAAGCCTCTTTACTCTCCTCTGAATTATTTATGCGGTACACTTCTGTTCCATTTATGTGTATGCTGGATTCCATGGGTGCCCTGTAATGAGCACTGCACACAAACATGGATGTACTATATTAATAGGATTACTGGATTTCTGTCGTGGATACTTTAGTATGTCTACAGTCTATATTCTCCCAGAGTCCTGGATCAAGTAGATATGTAGATGTTATCCACTGTCTGGTGGTTATATATCATGTAACAGTTACCAGGAATTTGATATGAAACCTTAAGGTCCCATAGGGTGAGCACTGTTGATGTTGTTATCTTTAAGGGTATAGGTTCTTTCTTGCTTCTTCTTCTTTTTATTTTTTTATTTATTTTTTCAGATTTGTACTGCAATAAAGCCAGATCGTGTACCATTGTTTCTGTTTGTTTAGGGGGCTTTGACCCTTTCTCTCTCAATATAATTATGGTGGTTATCTCCAAAGAAAATGGATAGTAAATTGAGGATGGAGCTTCCCCGGCAAGCTCCACAGTTAAAAGTATCATGGAGGCTGACATGGCAGTTGTAAACTGTAGCTGAGTTTGTTTGTTTGCTTGTTTCTCGTGTTCCTTTCTTTTATTCTTATAAGTGTTACTTCTTTTTTTTTTTTTTAGAAGTATTACTTCAAGGAAGAATAATGTTGTGGTAGGGTCATTCAGTGTATTAGATGAGTTTAATCTTGCCCATTTCTCTTTCTTGTTTGGTGATTGTGTAATGTAATGAGGGAAAATATGATATTATATGTGCATACATATATGCTGTCTTAGCTCAACAGACGAATGCTTGATATTCCATGTTTTGTTGTTCATATGTATTAAAACATCTTTCCAGAAAAGGGGAAAAAAGTTTGGGATTTAGAAATAAACCATGCATAGGCTGTTGCCATCTTGGTGCATGTCAAGAACCCTAGCCTAGGTTGCTTGTTGTTCCAACAGGATCAACACACACCCTTTAGATGTCAAGTTGCCTAGGCCTTCCCTCGACAACATTGTCGTGTGTGATGGTTTACTATGCTGGTCTACACTGGTGTTGATCGCTTTAATTGTTTAATGCTGGGTATGTTAGTTCGTTGTGAGAAACATAACTTTGGGGTTTAAATATTTGAGTTGTAACATTGAAACATTGTCAATGCTGAATGTGTTGATAGTTCTGTCAATTTGTGTATTGCTCTTCTCTTTGTAGCTTGTATTTCTAGAAAATAGAAAACAACTATTAGATAGGATATAAGACTCTACTATTCATAGTCCTAGTGACCTAGTCACAAATTAAAGAAAAAGTAAATTCAAAATAGGAAAAGGAAACTAACAAGCTTAATTGGTAAAGGAAACTAATAAATCAAACTAATAAACTAATTAGGAGTTCATATACTAATAGGAGTCTAAGTCTTAAAAACTAGCAGTAACTGCATTAACTAAGTAAAAACAATGTACGGTTACAATTTTATTACCTTAACACCCCCCTCAAGTTGGAGTATGGGGGAATGTGAGAGCTTCAGCTTGAAATAATGTAGCAGCGGAAGTAGCAGTTGTAGTAGTAGTAGTGGCAGCAATAGTAGTAGTAGTAGCACAGGATAGGTCACTGTGAAGTGTGAACCAAGTACTAGTGGCAGCACAGTATAGGTCACTGTGAACCAAATAGTAGTAGTAGTATAGTATAGGTCACTGTGAACCAAGTAGTAGCAGTAGCAGGAGTAGTAATATTGTAATAGTGGTGGCTACACACCTAACAGAGAACCTTAAACGATTTTCAAAATGGCAACCCATGGGATTGCTTTGATACCATATAATAAAATAGAAAAATAAGAGAAGATGGAGAGACTCAATGTGTGTATTGCTCCTCTCTTTGTAGATTGTATTTATATAAAATAGAAAACAACAATTAGATAGGATCTAGGACTTTACAAGTCAGAGTCCTAGTCACAAACTAAAGACTACGTAAACTCAAAGTAGAAAAAGGAACTAATAAGCCTAATTGGTAAAGGAAACTAATAAAGCAAATTAATAAACTAATTAGGAGTCCATATACTAATAGGAGTCCAAGTCCTATAAACTAGCACTAACTACTTTATCTTATGCCTAAGTCAAAGTAGCGTACGATTACAATTTTATTTCGCTAACATGTATTTGTATTACGTTTATACCTTGCTGTGTTGTTTATGCAGTGTTTGTACTTACACATGTTCAATTTTGCAGATTGTATCAGCAGTATTGGACATTACACCTTTCTCATTCAGTATTAAACTGGCTGCCCTTGCTTCTCGGAAAGAGCACATAAATCTGGAGAATTGGTTGAATGATAATCTGTGCACACATAAGGATGTGTTTTTCGAGGTACTGTCTTTTCGTTTCTCTACATCATCTTCATTTCTCTGTTCTCCTCTCTGTCTCTCTGTAACTTTGACACAATGAGATTGCTATTAAGATATGCTTCAGGCTTTGCTATTGGCAATATTTTAACATTTATGATGCTACTTTCCAGGAGTGCCTCAAGTTCTTGAGGGAGATACCTCTTGACTCAGCAGAGGATCCTGCCAATCAGTTCCAGCATTCTGGCGGTGTGGTGAATGCCTATTTGGAGTCAAATTTGACTTTTTTCAAGGTCCTAATGGCAAAATAGTCTGTATTTTTTTTTTCTATGTTTCATCAAATTGTAAATGAAGTCTATTTCATTTGTGTGTTGTGGTGGCCTCCATCCAGTTTTCATCTCCCTGTTTTGTTATTTCAGGTTCTTCAAGTTCATGCTTCACAGATTACTTCTAATCAGCTTGCTGAGGAAATGAAGAAGTTGCATTTAGCATCCATGCATACTAATCCGAGACTGAGGAATGGTGGAGCTGCAGAGTCAGTATCTGATGGTTATGCAGATGATATTGAGGCAGAGGCCAACTTGTCCTTCCATCAAATGTTCTCTGGTCAGCTGACAATTGATGCAATGATTCAAATGCTTGCTCGCTTCAAGGAATCTCCTGATAGAAGGTTAAATATATAATTGGCTGCAAAGATTTTCTTTATTCCTGTTCACCTTCTAGGTTATTAAGACATCAATATTGGTCTGTGAGTCAGCACTTGCTGTGAGAATCATGTAGGTATATGTAGAAAACAGAAGTGTTGGTGTTTGATGTGAGGCGCTTTGAGCTTTGTTGCGTGGACTTGACATTCCCTGGCTGCTGAATTGCATGGTCATAGACTCATATGTGGGCAGATAGATGTTGCAATGGACAAGTCATTGGGGTTGGGGGTAGGGGGGGTTGGTTTGGGTGGGTTTAGCCCTTTGTCTAAGCCTTATTCATCGATCCTGTAACAAAATAGAAAAGGAAGGCTACCCAAGCACAGAACTGTGAGAGAGAGAGAGAGAGTGTGTGTAAATGGCCTCTCCTCCTACTGTTGTATATATAGAATTAAAAAAGGAGTAAAAATAGGACCTAGGACTCTCCAATTTACAAACCAACTAGGCAGGAAGATCTAGTCAACAAGACTAATTCCTAGTTTACTTAAGGCACAATCAGTAATGGACTTTTATTATTAAGCCAAACATAATAAAATAAAACCCATTACTTACATTATTTATTGTAACTGAAGGGGGGGGGGGGGAATGGGCTTAAGTTAAGTGGGCCCATTCCCTGCATTAACAACCCTTATATCTTAAAACCCCCCTTAAGCTGGAGTACGGGTGAATGTAAGAACTTCAGCTTGAAACAATGTAGCAACGAAAGCAGCAGCAATAGTGAGAGCTTCAACTTAAAATAATGTAGCAATAAAAGCAGTGATGCGGGATCCCGGGTTGAGAAAACCCTAATTAATCCGCTAATGGGCCCAACCAAATAACATGGAAGCTTGGTTCAACAAACAGTGGTAGAATTGTAAATAAACTCAAAACTCAACCAGTAGTGGCAATTCTGTAAATAATCAGAAGTTTCTAATAACTTGAAGAAACCAAACAAGGCCTTAGGACTGATTTGGAATTAGGCTTAAAAATGGGGTTAAACTTGAAAAACCAGAATAAAGTAATAAAAAAAACAGAAACGTGACCTATAGGTTATCTTCAACCTTTAGCAAACCAGAACCAGCGGAACATAGGCAGATCTGGAGTGAGAGAACTCACTCAACTTAGTCCCGTTCGTTCTGAAATTTCAGGGAGGAGATCCTTACAGCCATACCTCAATTAAGCAATGAACAAAAGGTTGGAAAATCAAACATTGTGACGACAGTATTTCCTGCAAACAGAACCTGGCGGTAGACTTAAAAACCAGGTTAGTTTTTGGTTTGTATCTCACAACAGGAAGGGAGTTTGGATGTGAGATTCCAGGGTTTGATTCGCTTGAGGGTAGACTTCTTACAGCCAGAATATGGAGGAGAAAAGAGAAGAGATGAGAGGAATCGATGGGTTTTATTGGAGCTGGGTTTACCGCCCAGAACAGGGGAGGTTAGGAAGAAGGAAGGGGAAACAGAGAGAGAGGGAGAGGAAGAGAAGAAGGGGAAGAAAGGAAGACAGATCTGGTTGGGTCTGTCAGCACAGAGACGAAATAGAGAGAGAGGAGAGAAAGAGAAAGAGAAGGGAAAGAAGCTTTCGGCCAGCAGGCCTGCAAATCACAAAACTGAAACTTCAATTCATTCATAAAATTCTTCTTCAATTCTTCACTACCCAAAATAAAACCTAATACATGTTCTATTTAAAGGTAGAACTTTCCTAAACTAATTTAAAGTAAACTTAGAAAGTAAATAACATCTTTATGAAATCAAATCTAATCCCTATGACATAAAATAGAAATAGTAAATAAGGAAACCTATAAATTAAAACTTCCTAATCTAATTAATCATCTACCAACCCTTTCCAGACCAAAAGGTTGGTTTGGGTTTGAGCCGGTTCAGGTTTGGCTTGGGTAGCCAAATTGGCTCGTGTCGATCCATCCATGACACAGCTACTGCATCAAGCAGCAACAACATCGGTAGTAGTAAAGCAGGCATAGTTGTCAAGGCGGCGTCCGGGTGTGATCCAAGGGCCTGGGTGCCAGGGTGCCTTATTAGTATTGAAAAGGCGGTTGCCCAGGCTCCCTGGGTGTCGCACCTTGGGCGCCTTGGACGCCCAGAATGCCTGGGCGGTCACCTTGGGCCTTATGTGTGTTTTATTTTTTTTGGCTCTTCTTCACAAGATTTATTAGGTTAGGCAAGAACAACATTTATCAAGCAGTACTTATTTATGAATAATATCATCTTAAGTAAATGTTTCTTTAAGTAAAGAAACATTTACTTAAGATGATATTATTCATAAATAAGAAAATACTCCCCATTTGAATCCAATAAAAATAGTCTAAAATTCAAATTCTAGAAGGATAAAAAGTCAACCCTCCAGTTCAAGAACAAAAATCGTATTTTTGGGTGCGGGGGCGATTTTCAACTTCCAAATGCTAGGCTTTTTTTCAAATATAAAAATTCCATAAATCTTATTATAGTAAACATCGCTAAAAACCAAGAGCGTCCAAAATAATCTCTTGCTTTGATGCCCCAAAAATAATTTACATTCAGACGACTTTAAACAGCATTCACGTACTCCGAATAAGGTTTGACCAGAGTGTAACTCCTTCATTATAACTCGGATTTAAGTAATCTTGGATTTGTTGGAAAGCTGATTATGCTAGCTTTGCAACAAATTCGAGATTTCTTAAAGGAGTTATGCTCCGGTTAAATTTGTTAGAAGTACACAAATGTTAGTCATAAATATGTTTTTTTGTCCTATACTTTAATCATTATTTGTTGCCTTGTTGGTTTTCTCATATTAATTAAGTTATGTCTTAAATATTGATTATTTATGTAGAATGCTGCATATATATAAACATTAATATAGCATTAATATTTTAGAAATAAAAAAAAAATACATTGGGAACGCCTTAGTTGCCTAGGCACCTAGGCGCCCAGGATGGCCCCGAATGCCTTGGATCGCCTTGTCTCCTTGACAACTATGAAAGCAGCACAGTATAGGTCACTGTGAACCAAGCAGCAATAGCAGCAGCACATAAGTCACTATGAACCAAGTAATAGTAGCAGTAGAGTAGATACCTAGTAGCAACAACAACACAATATAGGTCACTGTGAACCAAGTAGTAGTAGCAACAACAGTAGCAGGAGCAGCAATAGCTCCAATATGACCGAAGAGGCAGTAGATGTTGCAACAGGTGCAGATAATAGAGGTTGCGTCATGCAAGTAGTAGAGTAGGCATCAGGTGCAGGTAGTAGACTTTATCATGAGCATGGCCGTTGTTGGCTAAGTTCTCTTCAATTAGAAGATACGGACTTGATCATATATATATATATATATATATATATATAATGGTGGGTGACATCAATAGTAGGATATCCAAATTTCAAAACTATCCAATGGTCGAATAAAGAAATTTGGTGAAGTCCTAGTGTGACTCGGAATAGGGCAATAAGGCAAGTGGGACACTAATTAAAAAGTCAAAGATCCAGTCAGCAGATTTAAACAAAAAATGGCAAGCAAATAAGTAATGACAACTAGAATTAGTCGCTTACCCAAAAAGAAAAAAAAAGAAAAGAAAGGCAACTAGAATTAGTCATCATAATTAGGGTATGATCCAATGGCGGAATCAAGAAATCCTATTGAGGTAGAACTCCTTGATTCAGAAGCAGGCAATAGACCACCGGTTCAGATCGATAGCAGTAGCAAGGCAGCAGCAGTAGCAGATCTTGAAGAAGATTTTAAAGCTGTAGATGGAGTAGTCACGATATAACCGCAGATTCCAAGAACCCAGAACTTGATCAGCAAATAATTGTCATAGCAGTCCCAAGAACTCGGATCTTTTTCAAGATCTGACCAGCAATAAAAAACTCGAGCAGCAGTTGTTGAAGCCAAGACCAGCAAATTTTGAAAACTGATCAGAATTAAAGATCTGATCAGTAAACCAATAAAAAAAAAAAGAGATCAAGATCTGATCAGAAGGAGATCTTGAGCAGCAGTCTTCACTACAATATCAACAGTAAAAACAAGATCTTGACCAGCAATCGCAGCAGCAGAATACCAGAAGCAAGGGAGGATCATAAATAATTAGATCTCAACTGATCAGCAGCAGCAAAATACTAGATCTTGAAGGAGATCCAGGTCTGATTTCTTTCAAATCAGATCTTGATAATAGAAGTATAAATAAGCAGCAGTATTTGATTATTAATACATCAGCAACGCCAGATCTTGAAGAAAATCTTGCCTGGCTAGATTCAGTAGTAGTAGTAGTAGTGTAGATCAATAAATCAGTGGTAGCAGCAATAATGGTAACTCAGATCAGATCAGCAGTAAGTAATAGATAACCCAGATCTGATCAGATCTGAGTTAGATTGACAGCACCAAGTTTTGGAGTAGCAGTATATAACTTTAGTAGAATAATATCAGCATCATTGAATAAGTCCAGAATGGTGCCGATAGTAGGAGAAGGCAGTAGCAATAGCAAACACCAGATATCAGTAGTAGATACTGATCAGATTTGATTAGCAAATCAGCAGTAGCAAGCACCTGGACATCAAGATTAGCAATTAGCCGATCAGATCAGAAAAAATAACAAGATGCAGCAGCAATGGTGGCTGCACACCAAAATGAAAACCTTTAATCGAGTCTCAAAATGGCACCCGCTTAATATCATGTAACAAAATAGAAAAGGAAGGCTACCCAGGTACAGATTCGTGCTACTGCTATATATATAGAATTAGAAATGGAGCAAAAACAGAACCTAGGACTCTCTCCTAGGTACAATCCAACTAGGTAGAAAGACTTAATTAACAAGACCAATTCCTAGTTTACTTAAGACACACCGGTAATGGCCTTTTATAATTAGGTCCACTACAAACATAATAAAATAAAGTCAATCAGTAATCAGGCCCATTACTTACATTATTTATTATAACTAAAAGAGGGGGGGAATGGGCTTAAGTTAAGAGGTCCCATTCCCTTACAATAACAACCCTTATAATATCTTAACAGACCCAAAAGGAGGAAGCAGAAGAAGAGGAAGGAGGGGGCTCTAATGACACTTAATCAAAAAATAATAAATCTGGCTAATAATAGATATAAAATATTTCACCAAGCATAACCCTCTCCTGAGTCCCCGAGTGGCCGAATCCTTTTCTTTCGTAGTTTGCCAAGTCCGACCCCAAGCATCCTTGTCAGATTCCAGCAACTGCACCCACATCCATGTACCATAGGTTTTAAGGAACAGTATTGGATCGATTTGGTCATGGTATCTGGATATGTATTGAGCTGGACCTATTTAATCTATCAAACATAGTGGGTTATCCTTTCCGCATCCAATATGTGGTATTTGTTCAATGGATTGGCTGGCAACTTTTTTGGATTGTCTAATCTATATTGATCTGGACTGGCATTGCCTAGAAGCTATCTGATCTTTAAATCTTTGACATTTAAGTGTTGGAAAAAGTAGAATAGTGAAATTTGCAAATGTCCTTGTAATGTAGCTTTTGTCACACTCATTCAGTTGTGCAGAACTTCTTAGTTCTTGTAATCTTAGGCTGTCGTGAAGGAACTTTCATTTTTACCTCATTTAGCAGCCATGTTTCAGAGCAGGTATATTCATTCGTTCAGTGCTATAATTTTAATATATCAAATTTATTTGAAGAGTTAATCATATCTGTTGTGTCTGACACTGATTGGAAACGCTATAATATAATATAATTGCTTGAAGAAATCGTTTCGCGTAAGCAGTAACTGAGAAAAACCGGTCTTTGAATGTCTTTGAATACTACTGGTTTCTTATTATATCCTGTGCAGGATTTTAATATAATGCTCCCGTAAATAGGACCAGAGTCTTGAGCATGGCATTAACTGTTGACCATACAAAAATGACTTTGTGGAACAATTCTAAAACAAAAGTTTTAGTATTGCCTTTTTGGTTGTTAACTTAATTGATCTTCTTATGAGCAAGGTTTAAAAACTCGGAATCGGGTATGGGTACGATGTTGATCGATTCCAATTTGATCGTCTCACAATGGCTGGGAATTGGTTGGACTCGCCCTGACTCGGCGTAACTGGGTAGGACTCAGTACGCATAGAATCGGGGTTAATTGTAATCATCCCTAGTCAATTTCCAGTTGATTCTGCTGATTCCGATCCGATTTTAAAACAATGCTTTTGACCAAAGATTAATCCTGCTACATCCCTTGATGCTTTCACAGGGAGCAATCAATTTTTGAGTGTATGATTGCAAATTTATTTGAGGAGTACGAGTTCTTCCCCAAGTATCCAGAAAGACAACTTAAGATTGCTGCAGTTCTCTTCGGTAAGGTTTATAGATGTATTATTATAAAATTTCTTAATTTTGTCTGCTATATTATGTTTTCCATGGGAAATGCTTGAAGTGATGAATTCTTCTGGATTTTTTCTAAAGAATAAATGATAATGCCTTATTGAGATGTCATATGTTATACGGATTGGGTATGTGTCAGTTGTCAAGGAATTGGGTCATATGTGTCCTAGGAAAGGATATGGGCGTGGGGACTTGGTTAAAATGTGTAGTCAAATGACGGGAGTAAATCTTCTTCATAGCCTGGGAGGTGTCTGACTTTTGGGCTCATGTTAGACACATGCCCCCTTACCCATACCATTCTCCTGTTGTGCTGACATGGGTACCCCAAAGGTGCAGGAAGTTTCCGGGTTGTGGAAGTCGTGGTCCCACTTAGTAGCTTTTCCTGTTCGTACTATGTTTCTTAACACACTTTTGTTGTATGGGCACAACGGTTTCATTTCATTCAAGAAGGAAAAAAAGATTTCACCCCTTCTCGGTAATACAACCAAGAAGAGAAGATTTGAAGCATCATTTTTATTTGCTCATTTTCCAATAAGGCTTCTCAAGAGGAGAAATTTAGTTACCTTATTAAAATTTAAACATCTTCATTGTTAAGCTGGTGTTTCTTGGCTATCAATTTTATTAACTGTCAGTGGATTATATTGAAGGTGATAAAGACAACCTAGAGTCTAAGTTTACCTACACTTACAGCTAGCTAGGTATTGGGTTACCTAATGTTTAGCTAGTTCGGATAGAGGGCAGCAGCAGACATGTCTTGCAATTAGATTGTTTAGAGCTGAATTTTATCTGCCAATGATCAATATAACCCTAGCAGCGATTACTAACTCAACAATGATCAAATAGGGTGACATAGGATTCAGCATTAATAAGGCAGCATTCGATAAGTTGTTATGCAAAAGGTTTCAGCACTCTTAAAATAATAACAGCAATATTCAGTGCTTAGGTAAACTAATTTCATGTAAATATTGCGACATTTCAATACAAAGGAGTTAGATTACTTACAGAAACGATGCTGAAAGATAAGCACCAATACATGTCGGTATAGGATTGTGAAGTGCTGTTAACATAGTTCAGAAACAAAAAAGAACATGGGTTGAAACTAAACAGAAACTGAGACTTAAATAAATTGTCTAATAATGGCAGAATTTAACAATGGGGTAATGGAAAATAAATGTTGCAGGGAGGGGTTGAAAATGGACTATTAGACATACTTTGAAATGAGCATAACATAAACAGAAAATTGAATTTCGTGGGCAGGGAAGGGAGTATTTGATTACCCCAAAAAAAAAAAAAAAAAAAAAGAAGAAGAAGAAGAAGAAGAAGAGATAATAAGAAAGAAAGATTCAGAAAGAAGGGGGAGGGGAATTTCAGAATTTACACAGAAAAGAGGAGGGAAGGAGAGGAGAAGAAAAAATTTGAGAGAGAGAGAAAGAGAGAACTTCTAGCAAGAAGATAGAGAAAGTTCCATTATTTTTCTTCATTCATATTGCATAATTTGTTTTCAGCAAAAAATGGCCTCAAAAGGCCTACAAGAAAAACTGTGGGGGGTTGGGCCGTTGGGGAACTGCCTAAGGTGGTTACAGAATTCAAAAAAAGAAAAAAAAGAAAGGAAAAAGAGAAACTGTAAAAGGGAGTAGGGGGAACTGTTCACGTGAACAATGAACAGGTGGTGAGGTGTGGGTGTTTACATTACATTTAAAAATAAAGACATAATTGGAACTGAAAAAAAAAAAAAAAAGAGAAAGAACTAACATAACTAAAAGTCTGAAATAACAGCCATAAAAAAACTGAAATAATCAAATAAATATCATAACAGAAAACAGAAAAAAAATATAAAATAAAAATATAATTGCTGATCAGCTGCTCTACTGTAAAATTGCTGGGATGTCCTCATCAATTCTCCCCCTGGTTTGGAAGAATTCACCTCTGGTGAATAGAATCTCATGTAATCCTCAAGCATAACCAGGTTGAGCTGCTGTAGCTCCTCAATGGAAGTCCATGTGCAGTCCATCTCAGGTCGCCTACGCCGCTAAACTAAGAACTCTCAGGTACCACCAGTGTGTATAGAAGAAACTCTCTCATCAAGGATATTCTCAATCTCCTCAATTGGATGACCAAACTGAGGTATGGGAGGAATAGAAGATGGAAATAGGCTCAGATGCAAAGGTATTGACAGTGAAGGGAAAAGCATCAACAACATCAGGATAGACAGAATGTGTAGTAGAAGGGCCATGGTAGGAAACCAGATCCTCAACATTGAAAGTATTGCTGATTCCCATGTCAGTGGGTAACTCAAGTACGTAAGCATTAACTCCCACTCTTTTAAGAATTTTGAAAGGACCTACAGTAGCATGTAATTTGTTCTACTTTCCCTTGGCAAAACGTTGCAGTCTAATCCTGACCATCACCATTTCACCCTCTTGAAACTCTTGCATTTGTCGGTGCACATTTGCCCTGGATTTACATTGATCATTATTTAATATTATCTTACATCTATTCTCCGCATGCAAGTCATGTTTGTGCTGCGCTGGGATAGACTCGGTTGACTGGAATGTCCTAGAGCTAGACACAGTAGGGACAAGGTTTATGGGTATCTTCGGTTGGTCACTGCCCTTAAATTGTGAAACCATGCGCCTCACAATACCCAACCTCGATATATCAACCCTTTCATCCTCCTCGTCTAATATGGTCTCATCAGTCTTATGTCCTCAAATTCATCTATGAGACGACGCAACAAATTTATTAAAGTCTTATTAATGACCTCGGTCTAACCATCAACCTAAGGGTGAAAAGCTGAAGAAAAACAGAGTTTACTACCCAACCTACATCACAAAGTTCGCTAGGAAATTACTAGTGAACTTGACATCTCTATCTGACACTATGATCTTTGGTAACCCATGATACTTGACAATCTCCCGAAATAAAAGTTTGGCAGCAACTGAAACATTGAAAGTCTTGAAGCATGGAATTAAGTGACATTTTCAAGGAGCGACCCACAACCTCGAAGACAGAATCATGGTCTCTCGAGGTTTTAGGCAAGCCAAATACAAAGTCCATGCTAGGGGCGTGAGGCAAAACACGAAGATGAGTATATAAACCAATGTTTTGCTTCTATTTTTTAACAGTTTGACATGTTATACACTGGCTAACAAATCTGTCATGACCTTCAAAGTTGTTGTGACGCCTTTGATTGCCATTATTTTCCAGAGTGGGATTGGGCTTTTCAAACCTCGGTCCAATACCTTGTGTGTTGTGGTCTTGCTGTCTGTCAGAATTTTTGACAGATGTTTCAATTGCAGCAAGCCTTGCCGTGATGGCTTGATCATTTTGGCCAATAGTTTGAACGCTAGTAGCTTGTACTTCACGGTCTGTTGTTTAGCAATCCACTCTACATGGGCAGCTCTGAGTAATTCATGATTTGCTCGAAGGGCTTTCAAGGTCTCTTCATTTTGGTGAAGCAACTTTTCCTTTGTTCGTTGTCATTTGGGTGGTAAGAGGATTCGACGTAGTCTGGTAGGCTCTGCCACTACGAGTGGACTTACAAAGTTGGCACAACTAGGAATCCTAACCAGAAGCTAGACACTAAACCTAGGGCTCTGATACCAAATTGATGTACGACAACCTAGAGTTTAAGTTTACCTACACTTACAGCTAGCTAGGTATAAGGTTACTTAATGTTTAGCTAGTTAGGATAGAGGGCAGCAGCATACATGTCTTGCAATTAGATTGTTTAGAGCTGAATTTTATCTGCCAATGATCAATATAACCCTAGCAGCGATTACTAACTCAACAATGATCAACTAGGGTGACATAGGATTCAGCATTAATAAGGCAGCATTCGACAAGTTGTTATGCAAAAGGTTTCAGCACTCTTAAAATAATAACAGCAATATTCAGTGCTTAGGTAAACTAATTTCATGTAAATATAGCGACATTTCAATACAAAGGAGTTAGATTACTTACAGAAACGATGCTGAAATATAAGCACCAATACATGTCGGTAAGGACTGTGTAGTGCTGTTAACAGAGTTCAGAAACTAAACAAAACGTGGGTTGAAACTAAACTGAAACTGAGACTTAAACAAATTGTCTAATAATGGCAGAATTTAACAATGTAATGGATTAATAAATGTTGCAGGGAGGGGTTGACAATGGATTATTAGACATACTTTGAAATGAGCATAACATAAACAGAAAATTGAATTTCATGGTCAGGGAAGGGAGTATTTGATTGCAAAAAAAAAAAAAAAAAAAACCCATATAGAAGTAATAAGAGAAGAAAAAAAATCTGAGAGAGAGAAGAGATAGAACTTACAACAAGAAGAGAGAGAGAGAAAGAGTTCCATTACTTTTCTTCGTTCATATTGCATAATTCGTTTTCAGCAAAGAAAAACTGTAAAAGGGAGGGGGTGGGGGGAACTGTTCACAACAGTGGACAGGTGGTGGGGTGTGGGTGTTTACATTACATTTAAAGATAAAAAACATAACTTAAACTGAAAAAAAAACTAACATAACTGAAATAACAGTCATAAAAAAACTGAAATAACTGTCATAACAGAAAACAGAAAAAAAATGGTAAAATAAAAATATAATTGCTGATCAGCTGCTCTACTGTAAAACTGCGGGGATGTATACATCAGAACGACATTAACCTATATACAGCAATAATTCTGTGAAGGCCCCCACTAGTCCCGGACTAAGTTAAAATAGGTAAAGCCTGCCTATGGATTTTTGGATCCATTCTGCTTCACTGGCAGCTTTGATATTTTTGAACTTCTGATAATCTAATGGTTACTTAAGTAACATCTCTCACATACAGCCATAGCAAAAGAGGATGCAATTGTAGGATGGGTTAAGGAATGTTTGGGGTAAATATAATTATGCTTTAATATCTTTCTTCATCACGGCAACTTTCAGTTGTGGTCTTGGGAAACAAAATATGCATCCTTATTCTTTAGAGTCTAAAAAAATTATGTATTCTTGTGGTTCCATGAAGTCATTGACGGTACAGTATACTGATTTGTTCCCCTATTGACTGATGGTGGTATTAAGTCTCATTGATGCAGATAAATTCTATTCCAAACAGTACCATCGCAAGAAAGGAGGAACCAGGCCTAAACTAAGTTCAATTGGTTCAGGCTAGAGCCTCCAGTCCTAAATATTATAGTCTAGGTTTCATTTAACTCAAGTCAAGAGTAATTAATGCAAGTGTGCTATAAAAGAGATCAATTAATTCTTTTCCAAGACTTAGTCAACAAGTTTCAAGAGCAATATGTACTGAAAAAGAGAAACATTAACATTTGTAACTAGTATCTAAGTAGTGGAGTCTTATTTCAGTCAATAGGTCAGTTTCCCTGTTAGTTGTGAAAGACTTTGGAAACGTAAAAGTTAATTTTTGGTAAAAGAAGTCTAGGAGGAAGTCCCCATCAGAGTCTAGAACCTTCTAGCTACTCTATATAAGAAGCTGCCTGTAAGATAATGGAACAACAAAATTTGAATGAAAATCTTGGCTTTGCCTACATAACTGTGAGATACAGAGTTGCTTGGTGAGATTCCTAGCTTTGGGTGAGATTCTAACCAAGGCCTTGGTGAGAACCCTTGGTCATATCCTTCTTATCTTTTCCTTGTTCTTGCATTCTTTTTGAGTTATTCACATATTTATTCCGAAAGTTGTTTGGTTGCTGATCACAAGGAACAGACAACGCATGAACTGGTGTCACTTTTACTGTTCTCACTTCCCTACAATTTTATCTGATAAGGGTTCTGATTGTTGCCAAGAATGAACCAGGATCTCATCACTCATTGCTATGTGTGAGTCATTTTGTGGTTTTCATGTTTGAAGCAGACTCATTATGCACCTGATTGCCAAAAAGATGTTCTCATACAACTTCATAACCATAGATTGTGGGTTGATGCTTCAGCGTGCTGGTCTTTTGCATGTCTTTTCAAACCTTGTCATCTTGTTTGCAATTTTCTCTTTCTACATAGGCTACGTTTCATCTTTGAAATAATTGGGTACAACTTAGAATAGTTATGCAAAAAGTATCTATACGTAACGTTCTGACTTCTGAGCAATTGGTATAAATGCTAAACAATACTGCAATATGAAAAATCTTTACCAACCACTTTTTTGTATCAAGATATATTTTTTCCAGAACATACTACTGAACTTGATTGAGCTTGAACCTAAGCCCAACTGATTGGGTTTGGCTACAGGAATCCTGTTTCACCATTATAATCTATTTAAAATCATTTTTATTTGTTAATCATAAGCTGCCCTTATCTTGTCTCTTCTGCCGAGGTTATTTTTTGCCTTCTCCCTTGTTATTTTAACTTCTCTGTTCACTTCAGCACTATGTCACTCCTTACTGCTTCTTGCAATGGCTTTTCTTCTAGAGTCACTTTGAATGATTTCCCTCTACTTATCAGTTATCACCTGTTGGGGGAAATTATAAATTTTCTTGATTATGTTTATTTCTATTTTCCCTAAATCTTTTCTTGTTTTTTGCCCCTCATTCATCTTACCATTCTCATCTCAGTTATGTTTATTTTATTTATTTTTTGCTACTTATGGAGAATTTTGGTTTAAGTTCTGGTGCTTTGAATTTTTCTTCCAGGTTCCCTAATAAAGCATCAGCTGGTGACGCATCTTACTCTTGGTATTGCGCTTCGTGGAGTCTTGGATGCACTGCGTAAATCTGTTGATTCTAAAGTTAGTATTGTCCTTGCAGTTTGTACATTTTTTTTTCCGTGCTACTATTTGTCTGTCATCGTTGATGCCTTTCTGGTCTCAGATGTTCATATTTGGGGTCAAAGCTTTGGAGCAGTTTGTGGACCGTTTGGTGGAATGGCCACAGTATTGTAATCATATCTTGCAAATATCTCATCTGCGTGGCATGCATACAGAGCTTGTTGCATTCATTGAACGTGCTCTTGCTAGGATTTCATCGGGCCATGTAGAATCAAATGGGGTCAATAGTACATCTAATGATCAGCCTCAAGGTTCTTCCCTGGCTACTTCGGAAAATGTGGAGGTATAGTTTGATTTTATATGCTTACTGTTATAATGCTGTTTGTTTCTACCATCTTACCTTGGTGATGGTTTTAGTAATGCTAGCAATGATTTCCATCTTGCTGAAAGATTCTGCTAAATTTTAACTTGATTTTCTAATGCCAAATTGATGCACGGATCGACCAGATTTGATGGATCTGATTGGCCTGCGGTTAGTGGGCCCAAAGAGAGATCTAAGACTGCGATTTGTTGAGAAAGAAGAGCAACAGATCTGGGAGATTATGTTGGACAGATCTAATGGTCAGAAATCTTGAAGAGAATTATCCTGATCTGATATCAAACATGTTCAGAATTTGGTGTGCAAATTTCATATTGAAACAAAAAAGAGTATATATCATAACCTTAAGTTAATGATGGAGGCAATGAAGGGAACTAGGGAAGAAAAAGGGTGTTGATGCAGTTGAGGGAAGAGAAGTAATATAATATCTTATTATCCTGAAAATCGGGAACAATCAGATCTGAATGTTCCAATCGATATAGCAGATTGAGAGCGAGAAGTTAGGAACCGGATCAGCCACCTGCCAATCCCAAATAATTTGCACGCCGCCAACATAGCCTGCTCCCTCTCTCCTCCATCCTCATGCCCCTTCTTGACCGAACCTATGTCGCCCCTTCTCATTGGTGCACTTTGTAAGTGCAAGCTACATCGGAGGCATGATGATCCCCTCCCTAAAATATAATATCTAAACTTTCTTAATTAGGACTCTTGGACAACTAAGGAATCTAGAATCTAGATTTCGTAAACTTACTCAAAATTAACAACTTACAATCCATGACTAGTTTAGAAATAAAATATAATGTAAATTTCTAATCAATTATACATAACATGGGATTCATCAAAATAAAATAATAATGTTGTGTATCCCTTAAAACCCCCACTGTCGGTTTTTCTATTTCAGCCCATTACAGTAATGAAGACAAAAAACTAAAGCCATGCCACTTCATTACTAAAATCTGACCCAAATTTAAACTAGGCCTGCATTATTCTCTGCATATTAGAAAAGACTTGTCTTCGAGTATTGTAGCGTCGTAGCACCACCATGATGTGATTGGCATGATCGATCATCCACTTTGGTAGGACAATGATCCTACGCCTCACACCGGTAAACTCAGCAACATTTGGCTTCATCACGTTCAAAATATGTGGAAGAAGAAGGAAATCGATGGTCTCGATCTCTTCGAACTGTGTTTCCTCAATTAGTATCTGTTCTTGGGGCTCCATAACATCAATGGGACTGTCAATCAATTCCTCAGTTTCAGTCTTGGTCGTGGCTTTCTCTTGAAGATTGTCCACTTAATAGTTAATATAGGGCATGTCCCCAACTCAACAAATTAGGAATCAGCCCCACAGGAATTGAATCAGTGACATAATCAACAAATCCAATCATTAAAACAGCAAGAAGCAATTCTGTCCACAGCAGAACAGTACAAATATGAAATAACCAGCAAAAATCTTCACTTGATGACTACCAGCAAAAATCTTCACTTGATGACTATCAGTCGGATGGCTAGAATTAACTCGAACTCCCACCAAACTTAGGCGTTCTAAGGAGGAGTATGTTGTCAAAGTTGCAAGCAATTCTGATGGTCAGATTGGGAGATATGGCAGCAACAAGTTTCAGCAAGAATACCACATGAACAGTAAATCGTGAATAGTAAAAACAGAAAGAAAGGGAGAAGAATAAAACCTTAGGAGTGCCACCTAATGTTGGCTGTGTTTTACAACCTAGGAAACCCCACTTGACATTGCAAGTAAGCTCTTTTCTTTCTCATATAAATAGCCAAAGGCTTTGGTTACAAAAATAGAAAGTAGACAATGGCAACTCTTGTTGACCAAGTTTTCTTAGAAATAGAAACTCACTCCCTATTACATAGAAAATAGAAACTTCCTATTACATCCTTGCTAAAAATTGAAACTCAAAAATAGAAACTAAGCTAAGATCCTTTGAGCTAGTATAAACTTTCTAAATGATGAAATAGCAACTCTAGAATAGGAACTTCTAAAACAAAATACTTCTAAAAACAGAAAATAGAAACTCTCTAAAAATATACTAGCTAGTGGTTAAACAAAGACTTGCCAAAACTGAAAATAGAAACTAAGAAAGATAGAAAGTAAGAAAAAGGAAACTTTCCTAAACATAAAGTTTTTCAAAACTGAAAGTAGAAGGTAGCTTGCTTGGTCAACATTTCAATGAAATTAGCAAGTGCTGAAATAGAAGGTTGGCCAAAGATTCTTTTCAAAACAGCCATTAAAATCTGTTGGCACTATTCACATGAACAGTGTTGGCTGGCTGATTTTGACTTTTTTGCCCCCATTGGCATGGGCTGTTGTTGGCAGAACAATACTGGTCACCACTTCCAGTGACCAGTGATTCTTCAAGTAATTCAAATATAACTTCACTTTTTTTATTGAATTCTTTATTGGGCTCTGTATAATATCTTTAAATTCCATAAAAGTAGCCCTTATGGCTTGCATACTTTTTTGGATTGAATAAATACATATTTTGTCGAAAGGAGTAAGTTATAGATATTGATTAAACTTCCATAATGAAGAGCAACATGTTTGGCTCGGATACCAAACTGAGGCAGATCGATAAAATCTGATGGATCTGATTGGCTTGTGGGTAATGGGACCAAAGAAAATCATAGGCTGTGATTTTTGAGAAAGAAGGGCAACAGATCTGGGAGATTATGCTGGAAAGATCCAGTGTTGGATCTAATGGTCAGAAATCATGGAGAGAATAATCAAGTTCTGATGATTCAAATCTGAGATCAAACATGGTCAGATTTGGGTGTGAATTTCATATTGAAACTGTAAATGCATAAAGTGGTAGCTCAAGTTGATGGTGGAAGTAACGAAGGGAAGAATGGTGTTGATACAGTTTGAGGAAAGAGAAGGAATATAATATCTTATTATCTGAAAATTGGGAACAATCAGATTTGAATATTCAAATCGATATACCAAATTGAGATGGAGAAGGTAGGAAATAAACAAAGAGAGAAAATATGATGGCAAGGTCAAGGTTTTAATTCAATTTCAACCTAATCCTTGCAAAGGGGGGGGGGGGGATCTTTTACAACCAACCCAATTCGAAATCTCAAGAAACAATAAAACCCGAATTGATATAATGTGGAAAAATAAACTTATCTGAAGATTTGGCTGTTGGAATGTGTTCAAACTTTGTGGGAATGAACTTTAGGATATGCTTGAACACATACTCGAATATGAAGTTGATCCAACCATTGATGAAGTTATGAATTTTCGAAAAATTCCTATCATCTAAAATGGGACTGGTAGTTGCACCTCTGCTTTATCTGGTTGTAATCTCACAATCTCACAATATTTGAATGATCAAATAGTAGTACTAATGTCGCAATTACTTGAGAGAGAAGGTAGGGGAGAAGTTGGAAAGCAAAAGACAAGAAAATACCAAGGAATGGACATGCGGTTGAGTCTCACAACCAAAAAGACCCAGCAGAAAATCGTAACAGATTTTCTTATTTATCCAAGTCCACCTTCTTCCTTTTTATTCATTCATATATATATATATATATATATATATATATATATATATATATATATTGCTTACATAATTATGGAAGGGAGATCTGTCAAAACCTTCCATTATTGGTTAGAAACTTGGAAGGAAAGTCCAATCTTTCCTTGCTATAAACTTTCTAAAGCTGAAGCGAACTAATAGGAAAATTTCCTAAACATAGAATGGAAAGTTTCTAAAAAATAAAACTCCTAACTTAGGCAAGTCTCTAAATATAATTGCTAGTATTAGAGACATACTTACATGGTAATTTTTTATTAGGAAAGCAATAACAAAAGGAAGGAAACAACTCTTTGAAATCGGTTGGTACTGTTCACGTGAACAGTACCACGTGAATAGCATTGACAGTTTGAACAATACTGCATCAAAATAGGAGAGTAAGATGTGATGGGGAGAATGAGAGAGTAAGATGTGATTGGGAGAGTGAGAGTAAGATGCGATGGGGAGAGTGAGAGGGTAATATGCGATTGGTGGGAGAGAGACAATACCTGTGAAGCTCCCCGCCAAGCAAATTAAGAGAGACAAGATAGGAAATAAACAAAGAGATAAAATAGGAGAGATAGTAAGATGGGATTGGGGTGGGGTGGGGTGGGGTGGGGTGGGGTGGAGTGGGGAGAGAATATTGGATCAGCCACCTGCCAATCCCAAATTAATTTGCTTCAGCAAACTATCTCAAATCAATGATGTTACCATGCTTATTTGTAGAAAACAAAGAAATTATCTAGATCAGATCAACTACTTATAAAATATAATATCTAAACTTTCCTAACTAGGACCCTTGGACAGCTAAGTAATCTAGAATCCAGATTCCTAAACTGATTCATAGACTAAAAATTTACAACCTAGGACTAATTTAGGAATAAAATATAATATAAATTCCTAATCATCTATATACAACGAGGGACCCACCAAAAGAAAATATTAATTTTTGACACCCCCTTAAAACCCCGCTTTTGGCTTTATATTTCAGGCTATTACATATAGTTGTCAAGGTGCCAAGGCGAACCAAGGTGTTGGAGGGCTGATGGGATGCCTAGGAGACCAAGGCGCCCGATTGTCCAAGGTGTCACATGGGTGCCTAGGGCCTAGGCAACACCTTGACAACTATGCTATTACAATAATAAAGACCAAAAACTAAGGCTCAACCCAACCCATTAGTAAAACCTGCCCCAAAGTTAAACCGGGCCCGCATTAGAAATAGAAATCAATTGTTGAAATTCAAACTGTTAATGAATATTTGCCGCAGCATGAAGATATGCCTTAAAAGATCTCTTACCATACTTGCACAATCAGATTCTTATTTGTGCACTATAATATTGAAATAGAAATACGATCAGTCGTTGGCATGGTGTCAGCAAGAACTTGAACAATCAGATTCTAATTTAAGTGCATCTAGATTCATTAGGCCTTATGAATGTGTTCTTTGGCAGTGTGGATTTCCAATCTGGGGGCTTGTGCCATAATTAACCTCTGATGAACTTTTAACAGTTCAATGTAAAATTTAATGCATTTTGTCCTATTGTCCTTCCCTTAAAGATGTTACTTTGTGATGTTCTATGTGTCAGACAAAAATGTTTTCCAATTGGAGCTGGGGGTTATAGGGTTTTTTTTTTCTCCCAGAGCTTCGGAAGATGCATATTGTTATTGTATATTGGGCCTGCAAAAATTTGCGTTTCTCCTTAACTTTTAATTCGTTTTGAAGAAGCTTTATCAACAGCTATCTTTCTGGTTTAGGATTTTGTTACCTCCATTTGTGCTTCTTTTGGCACCTCATTTTGTTTTCTGTTGCATGGTTTCCTTATTTTTACCATGTATCCTTGATTCCATGTGAGACGTGCACTATGTTTTATTATGGTAACTTTAAGGTTGATGGTACATCCATCTTATTTAATGCATTCAATTTGTGTTCAATCTGAGAGCATGATTGGTACATTACTGCTTACAAGAGTTGTGTTGGCAACTCCCAGCCTCTGGTATAGAGTGCTGTATCCTGCCAGCTTCTCTTTTTATGTGTTGATATTTAAATGTTTACACAGTAATCACTACCTTAAACTAACTTCAGTCTTCTACCACTGGTGACATTATCTCTTGCATGGTCTAGGTCAAATAGATTCAATCAATTGAACTTGATAATGTCATTGTGGAAATTCCTAGTTGTTTAATTTCGTAATGTTGTCTTAACCGCTCTATGTGAGATTCTTTCCAGTGAAAAAATTATCCTATAGAAGGATATTTTAAGATAATAAGTTGTTCAAGATGCTCACTGTTCTGTAAAAGGATATTCTGCTTATGGGCAGGGCCATTGCTAGTTTCTTTCATTAGATCGTAAATGCTGCTGAGCTTTGTTAGAGTTATAGTGTAGGATTTCGATTCATTAATCCTTTTAATCTTACCTCTCCTTGTTTGATATACTCAGTTTGGGATGCTTATAGCCTTATACTTCATAAATGCTGGAATTCGACCTGCTATTAATGTGGGGATTTCCAGCTCCGGAGTAGTATCTGCAGCTCAAATTAAAGCCACGAACAAGTAGCTGACAAATTAAAACTGGAACTATTGGCTATCCCCTGCATCCTTACACGTTGTTTGATTCTTTTTTCTGTGTCCCCCTCTTTACTCTATATTTTTGGCTTTTATTGAGTTCTGAATTAAATTGTTATTGATATTTTCTCTTGTCACACTGTTTCTTGTAAATATTTTTGGTCTGAATTATCACATAATGGCATTGTTTTCATAACTTTTATATGCTTAAATTGCTTTTTTGTTGCCAATATGCACTTTCTACTTAGATGCTTTGTTTTCCTTCCTTCAAATATTATTGTGCTCTGTTCTCAGGCATCTGACTCTTCATGGCCATTAATGGGATCTAATGCCACACAACCTGGGCAACAACCCTCCTCTCCACTCCAGCTGCAGCAAAGACATCAAGGTTTTCTTGATGACAGGCATAAAGCCTCTGCAACTTCCGTTAGCTATATGAATCCGGCCCCTTATGCTGGACAGCCTTCCCTTGTTTCGCCACATGATGCCGTAAGCAATCAGAAGGTATGTCTTGTGACAATGTTGGAGTTGATGTGATTTTACCTTTTTCATGTGTACTTTTTGGGTAGCTTCCTCATGTATTACGTGAATTTCTGTGACATTGCTGTTTTTCTGCAGTCAGTTGTCTCGCAGCCCTTGCAGATGGTGCCGTCACAGAATGTCAGAAATGGTCCAGCAGCTGTGTCATCTTCGCCTGGTTTTCTGCATTCTTCCCGAGGGATTACGTCTACTAGTAATTTTCTATATTCATTTGTAATAATATTTCCACTTGCTCCAAAAGCTCACCACATGACTGCATTTTCTGCTTCTGATTTTATTGATCATCTCCTTGTTATAGGTATGCTTAGACAACATTCATATAATACCGGATTTGGTTCTGCTTTGAACATTGAGACGCTTGTTCAAGCTGCTGAGAGAAAGGACACTCCTATAGAGGTATCTTGTTGTAGATTTAAATATATATATTTTTTTTGGGTACATCCCAGGCTCCACTAGGTTAATTTAATGAGGTATTGAATCTAGCCGTCTAGATTTGATGTTTCAGATAGAGGCATCTCGTGGGGAGTTATATGAACAATTTCTGAATGAAGACAATGATCTCTTTATAATGTGTCGTCTGCTGGTTATGACCTACAGGGTCTATCGGTCATAATTATGTTTTTATTAATAATAATAGTATATAGGTACATACAGTGTATCTATGCATAAAATTTTCCGTATGTATATCGAGAATATTATTATACTGGAACAATCTGGTAAGATGAAAAATGCTTAAGAATATATATTCTGGTGCCATAGGCAGGCGGTTGTCCAACCCTTCTGTAACCGAGGTGTTGTGGGTGAGGTTTAGACCTGAGTAAGAGCCAGGTCAGCAATTTATGATTGGATCTATCAGTTAAACCTTTATTGGAGACAGTCCACTTCTGGTATGTCTTTTCATTTGTAAGGAGTTGGAGTCACACTTTTTATTTTTCGCCTTTAAAAGTCAATATGTTATTTCCTTAACCATAGCAAGCCCTCATTAATTCTATTAGATTCTGACGTCCAAGACCGAGTCTACCTCCTTGTTCTAATTTGTCAGGATGAACTTGCCTTAACATTCTTGATATGTGACTTGGATATAGTTAACTTGCCTTTTCGTAATTCTCTTTATTTCAGTGTGTTTTTCAGATCTTGCTGAATAGTGTGGATGCGGTTTCTTCTTCTTCTTTTTTTATTTTATTTTTTTAAGATTTTTGTTGAATGTCATCCTTTAGTAGTTAGTGGCATTAGCGTAATTTTTATGTGATTACTCCTTATTGTTATTGAGTAAGGGCAATCTTGTAATTTCTTCTTCGGTCTCTTTATAAATAAGATGTGGGGGGGTGAGAGAATAAATCACTGTCATTTTTTTGCTGATTCAACATGGTATCAGAGCTAACCTAGCTCTATACCTCTCTTCTCTTCTCCTCCCTTTCTTTCTTTTCTTTTTTTCTCCCAAAGAGCTGCCACCTCCAACTGTTGACAGCATCTACCCTACTGCCATACCTGAACCATCCCTTCTCATCCCTGCTTCCACGCTACTCATCTCGATATCCCTGAACCACTTCCGCCAGCCACAAAACCCCCTGAAATCCTACCGTAACCATACCTGCGCACCCCTTAACCACCCCTGCCCATCTCGACACCACTGAAACCACTACTGCCAGCCACAAAACCCCTGGAACCCTACTGCAACCCTACCTGCTCACCCCTTAACCAGCCCTGCCCATCTTGACACCACTGAAACCACTGAAACCTTACCGCCAGCCATTAAGACCCCCCTGAAACCTTACCGCCAACCATTAAGAACCCCTGAAACCTTATCGCAAGGAATAGAAAACCCTGTCCTTTACCGCAAGGGATAAAAAAAAAACTTTTTCTTACCTCCTATGCCCCAGCCAACATATATAATCCTCTTTTCCATCCTATTTAAGATCTTACCTATGATCCAAACACCTTCTTAAGGGATTATCAATATTTGGTTGCCGTGTATGCCTTGGTGATGGGATTTTTTAACTGAGATCATCCAAAGCACCTATATCGAGTCTTCCCTTCATATCTGAAGATCGAACCTTGCTACAGTTGTGTTCTCTAGTGCCCGGACGATGATACACGCATCACTTGAAACAAGAGTGATTGATCTTGTAGGATTGCTATGGCTTCTGAAATTACCTCTACAGCAACTGAATTTTATAAGATCGAGAATCTCACCATCCCCACAAATACCACAAAACTTGATGGTGGTAATTACTTGATGTAGTCTCGAGCCACACAACTTGCTATTACAGTTCGGGGGATATCTGGTTATCTCACTGGCGCCAAGACTAAACCCACCACTGAGGATGCTGCGTAGGACAAATGGAATGTTGAGAATTCCTTAGTGATGCAATATCTCCTTAACTCCATGCAACCTACCATAGCCGAGGGATACTTATTATTGGATACTGTTGCCCAAATCTGGAAGTCTGCAAAGGACACATATTCCCAGGTTGGAAATGATGCCTTAATTTATGCTTTGCAAAAAAAGGTCCAAGGAACTATACAGAAGGAGTTGACACTGTCTCAATATTATACTTAGTTGTGGAGTCATTAGCAGACCATTGATTTTTATGATTCCATACAGGCAAAGTGTGAAGAAGATGCTACTCTGTTTAGGAAACGAGAAGAAAAATACAGAGTCTATACCTTTCTGACAGAATTGAATGTCGAGCTTGATCCTATTCGCTCACAAATCCTCAGCAAGGATCCGTTCCCTACTCTTGAGCAGGCATAAGCTATGGTTCAGCTTGAAGACCAAAGAAGAGTTACTATGTTATTATCCTCTGTCCTTGATAGGTCTGCTCTCCAAACATCTACTCTACCTCCCAAGGGCTCCATTGCATTCATAGATACGATGAAATGTGAGCATTGTGGTAAACCTTGGCACACTAAAGACTCATGCTGGAAACTCTATGGTAAACCAGCAGACTTCGAAGCCAAGAGACGAGACAAAATTATGCAGAAAACCAAGAACTTCAAGGGTCCACAGGCACATCAGATTGAAGCTCATCAGGTCACTGATCCCACAGGTCCACGGCAAGACAATCAAATTCTTTAAGCACTCAGTCGTTTGCTCCAGCCACCCTTTGCTGCCTCCTCCGGAACCGCCATCTGTTCTTGCTCTTACCTCTACCACTCTAGGTTCACCTTGCTCATTCAGGTATGTGTTTTAGTGGTCACTGTACGTCAATGGTCTCTAATTTTTGGATTATTGACTCAGGTGCCACAGACTACATGATTGGTAACCATAGCCTATTTCATCAGTACTTCCCTAATCCTGAAATTAATACTGTTTGTGTGGCGGATGTGACACTTTCCTCTGTATCAGGGAAGGTTCCATTTAATGCACTTCTTCTCTGGCTTTGCAATTTGTTCTTCATGTTTCAAAATTTAATATCAATCTTATGTCTATTAGTAGTATTATCTCTGCTTTAAACTACAAAGTTACGTTTTTTTCCTTCTTATTGTCTGTTTCAAGATCTAACAATAGAGAGGACGATTGGATGTGGTAGGATGCAGGGTGGTTTGTATTTGCTTAGGAAGGTATCCCAAAGTCTGTTTCAGCTTCCCCAAGCCCATTGCATCATCTCTGTTCGGCATTCTCTGATCTTTAACAGTGGCACCAGCAGTTCGGGCATCCGTCATTTAAAGTTTTAGCAAGTCTTTTTCCTTCTTTAGCAAATAAATGTAAACAAGAGGAGTTTTTTTGCGAAGCTTGTATTATGGCTAAGCAAACTTGATTTTCGTTTAGTCCATCATTTAAACGTAGTAATACTGCCTTCCATTTAGTTCATTCTGATGTTTGGGGACCAGCCATAACTAATTCCATTACTGGTCACGGCTGGTTTGTTACTCTAGAATTACTTGGGTTTACCTTTTACATAATAAAAGTGAAGTGTTTCAGTGCTTTCGTTGGTTTCACCAGATGATTAAGACTCAGTTTCAAGCTTCTTTAATGATTCTCAGGAGTGACAATGGCATAGAGTACATGGATGGAGAGTTTCAACATTATCTGGCGGATAATGGTATTTTGCACCAGACCAGTTATGTTGATACTTCTGCTCAGAATGGGGTGGCTGAAAAAAAGAATCGCCATCTCCTTGAAGTGGCTTGTGCATTGATATTTGCCCGCAATGTGCCACCACAATATTGGAGTGATGCCATCTTTACCTCTGCCTACCTTATCAACTGTGTTCCAACTCCAGTCTTGGATCATTACTCTCCTTTAAACCTTCTTCTCAGTGATGCCTCCCATACTGTTCCTCCAAAGATCTTTGGCTACGTGTGCTATGTGGGCAATCATCAATCTCTAGGAAAATTAGAACCCTGTGGTTTTCGTCGTCTTTTCTTGGGATATTCTCCAACTCAGAAAGGCTATAAATGTTACCACCCTCCACCCCGTCGCACTTTCGTTTCCATGGATGTTATCTTTTATGAGCACCTCCCTTACTAGATAGCGTCCCATCTTCAGGGGGAGCCTAGTCTTCAGGAAGATGGGCCTATTATCACACCTATGCATATGCCCTCTTCCCTTCCGCTTCAAGGGGAGACATTAACACCTCCTGAGCCTATATCACCTTCTCTTGAGCATACATCACCTTCTCCTGAACCCTCTATTGAACAAATTCCCATGGATACACTTCGCCTTCAAGTCTACAGCCATACCAGACTAAAGCAGGGAAGGACCACCACCATCAACGCACTTACACACATCCCTTTGTCAGCTCTGGATCCAAAAACTGTTTCAGAAAATGAGATTCTTCCATCTGGTAATATTCTTCCCTCTGAGTCAGACTTACCTATTGCTCTTCGTAAATGCACTATGTTCTGTACTTAGCATCCTATATATCAGTATGTCTCTCATAAATCATTGTCTCCGTCATATCTTGATTTTGTCTCTACTTTGTCTTCTGTGTCTATTCCTAAACATTGGTAGAATGCATTTGCAGATGCGAGATGGAAAGCAGCCATGGTAGAGGAAATGACTACTCTGAGAAAAAAATGAGACATGGGACCTAGTTGAATTTCCATCATGGAAGAAGATTATTAAGTGTAAGTGGATCTTTACTGTAAAGCAGAAAGAAGACGAGACTATTGACAGATACAAGGCCAGATTAGTTGCCTGCAAGGTTTAAAATCTCGAGTTTCGGAGGAGTCTCGGCCTCCTCCGAAACCGAGATCTCGGCGAGATCTCGCCGAGATCTCGCCGAGACTATGCATTTTGTCGAAACAGCTTAAAAAGGCTGTCCCGGTGGCCAAAATGCCTTTTTAGGTCTCCAACTTTAGGGGAACCTTATTTTTACATACATAAACACATTTAGAGTATAAAATTGTAAAAATAATGACCATTTGTGGTTGTTTGGGTTTACACCCATGTTTTCACAATCCAATCTTGAAGTCTGTTGTTAATTTAGGTTAATATTAGCTATTATATTCAATCAAATATGGCAAATGAGACAATAACATAATGCATTAGGGGAAAGAGAAACAAAATTACACTTCATTATAAATCATTACATAATTTACATCATAGTTCAAAATTCAAATATTCAACATTGAATGATCCCATAGTCCCCATGTGCCTATAGTCCACAATTCCACAATCCTTATACAGATACAATGTCTAGTAATACGTAGAGTGTCGGGGATGATCCATCCTACTATCATCATACATCCGGGAAAGTTGTCGACGAAAATTGTCTTCCAATTGAGCAACAGAATCTTCGCATGATATTCTTGATGCAAAGTAGTTCTGGTAGTCTTGCACATGATTCATAAATATAACATCAGTAGCTGTCCGAAGGATACCAATCTTTGGGAAGAATGGAAAAACTTCAAGTAGTACTGCAGTGCGTAGAATCTTGCGGAAATGCGATGGAATGGAATAGAAGTTGGTTGATCCACTATGACTCCGTGTATGTGCTCCCGCATCCGAACCATCGTCGAAAGAAGAACCATATGCGATCGTAGTGGGATGGGGGACGAAGTTGATATCAACATAATCATTTGAGGTGTATGTTGAACCCGGTGCTATATCCCGGGAAAGTTCCATTGCTCATGTCCACTGCAATGAACCGCTATTCTCCTCCACACTCAATCCTCGTAAGCCACTAGAGAGGTTATCGACATCGGCGTCCATCGTCTTCTACTACAATCAGCATCTTCATCATGTTGAGAATGGGAATGATGTCGAGGCCTACGCGAATACTAGGTTGGTCTCACGTGATGAGGATGGCGCACGTGCACCATGGTCATCATCCCGTGTTGTATGAGTGTCCCGGCTCTCCCCGGTGTATCCTAACGGGTGATGCTCGTGGCTCTGGATCAGCCCCAATATTGACAAAAGTGGCTCGACCCCCACCCCCATGATCACCGCCACTAGCTCCACTACCACTCCAACTCCACTCGGGATCTTCCGTATCGGTGCCGGCGGGAGGGTCAAATGGCACGGGTGACCGGTGTATGGACTCGACCCTCTTCCGAGGCTAAAAACTTCGTCGACATCGGTATCCAAATGGCTGGCCAAATGGGAGTCGGGCATCCCCCGGGCTCGTCCATCACGGGTACTCCCACGTCCCGCACCCACTCTACTAATGGATCTTCCTCTTGAGTCAAGTTGGAAGATGTTGGCGAGCTCGAGCGGGGTATCATCCTCCTTATCAAAGAACATGTTTTGCACCCTCGGCCTCATGTTGTAATGCACAAAGACCAAGTCATTTAGCCGTTTGGGAGCCAAGTCGATTCCGCCTCTTTGAATGAATGAGGTTGAAAGTACTCCAGTTTCGCTCACAACCGGATCGCGAGCATGTTTGAGCTAACACTCTACTTGCTATCTTCTTGTGAGCGGGTGCATCTTTACCATACAACACCCACCATTCGGTCGCATAAGAACAATAGCATATTTTAATTTCGTATGTCATTTAAATGTAATACATAAAACATAAGATAATTTAATTTCGTACGTCAATTAAACGTAATACATACACGGATCACTTTTGTCACGTCCAGCCACTGCAGTGGGGAACCCAAAACTCCCACGGGCTTCCCTAAAGGTTTTAATCTACACACAATCGAAAACTTATAAATATTTGCAATTACAATATATAGTTGAAGCACATATTTCCGATGGTGAAAGCACACAACTCACCTCTAGGTTTGCCAATGCCCGTGCTTGGGGATCCGGCTCCAACTTTGCAACCACTAGCTTCATTGCCTCAATGAGTTCTGCGTTCGTCCCAAGTACATGCGTATCCCGGTACTTGGGGTTCAAATAGTATGCTTGAAATATTTGACAGTGGACACATGGTTAAAACAAATAAAAATTATATTGGTACATAAGTAACACTAAAGTAAATACATCATCAAATTTACTCACCACGCCTTATGCAATGGATGCATGAGTTGGCTTTCCCATCGGTCATTGATGATCTTTATATAATTCTTATAGCCACGTGGTATCAAAGCTTTAACACGTACTTTCAATGCGTCCGCGGCAGCATAAAGAAGTGGCATGGTTGGTTTTCGCTCGGTATCTACCAATCTCAACACACGTACTACGAGGATGCAACACCCTTACTACCACCTTCACATTTTGCCAAAATTCGTGCGGGCGATGGTACTGCGTGCTTCCACTCCCGGGGTGTAGCCGATTGTCTCCACGAAAACCAATCCTCGGATGCAAACATCGATCCGAGTCCGGCCATCTTCGCCTCAAAGCTCTTCAATGCTATGAAGTTCGTAGCGAATCCGGTGATGCCCGGTCCGACCAAGTCCCCCCACATCTCTCCCCGAGCATGTTCAAGGAATAACCATGGTTGTAGATGAAAGTGGTTACTTGTCTTGCTTGCTCAACCACTCTCTTGACTTTACTTATCTTGCCCATGTCCTTGACATCAAATCAATACAATGGGCAGCACATGGAGTCCCCGAAGAGATTGTAGTCGGGATTGTTCATTAACATCTCCCCGCCTTCTTAAAATTCTTTGCCGTTGTCCGTCACAATCACGGACAACATTCCGAGCTCCCACCTCAACCACCACCTCTTGCAACAGCCCATAAATATAATCCGCATCTTTTACTTCAGGTGATGCATCAACGGACCTAAGGAACACCGTCCTCCCATCACAAGAAACCATGAAGTTGATGATGGACTTTCCGGTAGGACCAGTCCAACCATCACACATAATAGTTACTCCGAAATCTTCCCAATGCCTTTTCGGCTTAGAATCCGGTCTTGTAATTCCTTCTTATGTTGAGGCAAATAATGAGTCATTAACTCATATTGATTTGGCCCTCTAACCCCCGTACTGCCTCTCAAAGAATCGCATCCAGCATGCTCCGAAAGAAAGGGCCCGTGGTGGCGTTTCTTTGGGATGCCATGATAAAACGACCACTTAGAGTAAGAATACCCCTACGACTCCCTATTCTTTCCCCCAAACATTGCCTTTATTTTTTTTTGCTTACTACCTTGCTTCGTAAAGGCTGCAGGGATCTTGCTCTGGAACTTGAACATAATCATCCCGTCCCCGTGGCACGGGTTCTTCCCTTCTACCGTGATCTAGAAAACCGGGAACCAATCCCTTTGCTCCGTCTCCGTGGCTCGGGCTCAACAAATCCACTACCACTGCCACCTGCTCCGGATGTACTGCTCCTGTCCGTCTCCTCTTCGCATCGATCTAAGGGTTTCTCTACTAGCCATTGCCGCATGACGCATCCGTCTTGCCTCTGCCTCTGTCATATCTTCTACATCCCATCCCTCAACCTCATGTTCCTCATTGGATTCCGTACGGTGCCTCGAATTGCCTCTTCAAATTGTTGTTTTTCTCTTTCCATTGCTGCCCTCCTGCGCCTCCCTCCCCTCAACTGTTCACCTATGGCCCCGGATATCTTCACGGGACACTGCGGGCATTTGGAAACATCTTTGCCCAATCCACTCAAGTGTTGCTTGATCTTGTGATGCCGCCGGACCGAAGCTTCTTCCCACAAAAATTACACTCGGGTCTTCTTCCTATCACCCCCGAAGGGCCGCGACATCGCCATGCAGGGGTCGGTTCGGGAACCGTACCGTCGCCCCATCGCCCCCGAACTTGGTCTCGACATAATTTCCAAGCACTGTTTCATAAAAACACAAACTTCAATAACCTTACAAACTTGAACACGGTAGAAATTACATTTCAAAATTTTTCTCATATTTTAAATGCGATCGAACATTTTTCCTTATTTTTCCCGATTTTATAGCATTTTTAATCAATTTTAAATTAATTTTTAATTGCTGAAAATTATTTTTTTAATATAAATAATTCAAAAAAAACATACAACAACCGAAATCGAAATGAAATCGTAGGACAAGAATCGGCCAACGGTGATTAACATATAAATAGGTCATCATCATCAAATGAGTAATAATAATTAATATTTTAAATTTTAATTGCTGAAAATTCATTTTTAAATGCAAATAATTGAAAAAAATACCTACAACAATCAAAATCGAAATCGAAACCGTGAGCTTGTAGATCGGGCTCACGTAACTAACATATAAAAATTTCATCACATTCTGAAAAAAAAAAAATTTCTCCCTTTTTTGTAGTCTCATGTAAAAATTTCATTTTTCGGCAAGAAACTTACCTTCAACAGTTGATATGAAGCTCTTACAAACAATCCCCCGATCCGAAGCACCACTCGTAGCAATTTAGAAGTCCAAACAAAAAAAAATGGGGAAGAAATGAAGAAATGAAGAAAATATCGGAGGGGACCGTTCCCGGTCGAGTTCTCGACCGAGAAACGCACCCTCTGTCTGTTTATAAAGAAGAAAAAAAAAGCAAAAGCAAAATCTCGCGAGATCTCGGCCGAGATCTCGCGAGAGATAGCGAAAAATAGCGAGATCTCGCGAGATCTCGGCGAGATCTCGGCGAGAATAGGTAAATGCCGAGACGAAAATGGTTATCGCCTCTGTTTTCGTCTCGGCTAGTGTCGAAACCAGCGAAATCGGCGAGATCTCGCCGAGATTTTAATCCATGGTTGCCTGTGGATTCACACAGACTTATGGAATCTACTATCAGGATACCTTTGCCCCAATAGCAAAAATGACTACTATTTGTGTAATTTTGGCCTACGCAGTACATTACAATTGGGATTTACAGCAGCTGGACGTTAATAATGCATTTTTTTCATAGGGAGCTAACTGAGGAAGTGTACATGGATGTCCCTCCAGGATTTGCATCATTAGCTACTGAATGAAAGGTGTGTAAGCTGAAACGATCTTTCTATGGGCGCAAGCAATCACCGAGGGCCTGGTTTGGACAGTTTCATAGAGCTATGACCTCAGTTGGCTATAAACAAAATAATGCAGATCACACTTTGTTTATTACGCAGAGGAAAGGGAAAATCACGATTTTCATAATGTAAATAGATGATATTGTGATTACAGGCAGTTATGATGAAGAGATTATAAATTTGAAGACCTTCTATGGAAAGGAGTTTGAAGTCAAAGACCTAGGAAAACTGAGATATTTTCTTAGGATTAAAGTAGCACGCTTCACCAGAGGTATTTATTTGTCTCATGAAAGTACATACTTGATTTTCTCTCTGAGACCGGTCTCTTAGGGTGTTGGCCTTGTGAGACACCAATTGATCCTAATACCCGATTACAAGAGAAGACGGGAACTCCAGTAGACAAGGAAAAATATCAACGGTTAGTTGGAAAGTTGATATATTTGGCCCACACTTGACCTGATATTGCTTTTGCAGTTAGTCTGGTGAGTCAATTCATGCATGACCCTTATACTTCCCATATGGATGTTGTGCTCTGATATTACACTCTCTGAAGTTTGCTCCTGGGAGAGGAATTCTGCTCTCTTCTCAGGGCAATCTTGAAGTGGATGCCTACACTGATGCTGACTAGGCAGGAAATCCAAACAGAAAGTCTGCATCTAGGTATTGTACCTTCATTGGAGGGAATCTAGTTACCTGGCGCAGCAAGAAGCAGAATGTGGTAGCTCGTTCTAATGCTGAGGCTGAGTTTAAAACTATGGCTCAAGGGATATGTAAGTTATTATGGTTACAGGGATTACTCAAGGATCTGGGTATCAGTACTTCCTAGCCTATGAGATTATTTTGTTACAATAAAGCTGCAATTAGTATTGCTCACAATTCAGTGCAACATGATAGGACCAAACACGTAAAAATTGATCGTCACTTCATCAAGGAAAAAGGACAGTGGACAGATCTATGTTCCATATGTTCAATCAGGTGATCGCTAATATCTTTACCAAAAGACTACCTAGGAAGATGTTTCATCCATTATTGTCCAAGTTGTGCATGATTGATATATATACACCAACTTGAGGGGGAGTGTTGAATGTCATCCTTTAATAGTTAGTGGCATTAGTGTAATTTTATGTGTTTAGTTTTTTTTTTTTTTTCCTTATTCCTTATTGTTATTAAGTAAGGGCAATCGTGTAATTTATTCTTCAGTCTCTTTATAAATAAGATGTGGGGGGTGAGAGAATAAATCAGTCTCATTCTTTTTCTGATTCAACAATTTTATGTATTTTGGTTTTTTTATTGCCCATTATATATTCTTGTTCACCTGATCTATGCTTCATAGCTTCCTAGTAGTAAATAGAGTTCCTCTTGATAGATATTTTGCATTTTTGCTTGGGACCCATCATTTTGCAGACATGTACTTGATGCTCTAATTTGATGTGTTGGGCCTGTTGGCACATGGTAACATGGGGTTACATGGGTAGTCCTTGGGTACGGAAAGGAGTTGAAAAAAGCGAAAATGGGGAAAAAGAGGCTGCTCAAAGAGAAGTGTTGCTTTGAAAATAATGGATGAGGGGAAAACCAGCTGCTGGAAGGAGAAATGAAAAGGAAAAAAGTATAAAATTAGGAAATATAATCAGCTAGTTGATGATGACACAGATCAGTTAAAGCTGCCCTTCTGCATAGGAGTAAAAGCCACTTGTTGATTAGGAGGAAGAAGAGAAAAGTGGCGGAAGTGGGTAGATGACCAAGGGGACCATGTCTAATTATGCAATTCTGAAATACTCATATTGGATCTGTTGTGTCCATCGGAGCAGGCTGTGTTTTGCCTTTTTGGGCTCAACCTTATATGGTATAAAATATAAAAGCTGTATTTAATCTAACTACACTGGTATTTTGTATTCAAACCCTGTTTTATTAATTTAGGAAAAATTACTCAAACCTCCCTTGTACTTAGGTCTAATTACAAGCAGAGCCCCTAGTGGTTTAGAATCGACATGAACATCCCTTATTTGAAGAAGGTGATTACACTTGACTCCACTATGTCTGGTGTGGTCCGTTAGTTGCTGATGTCACTTGGCCTTATTAACTTAAATGGCGAATCTACCCTTATTTGGTAGTGAAATCCCAATTTTGCCCTTGTTTCAAATTGAAGTTAGGGTTAGTCTCATGAGTGCTTTCTTATGGAAAGGGGGGAATAATAAGTTTCTTCACACTATTAGCCAGAACAAGGTTTGCTTACCCAAGGAAGAAGGTGGATTAGGGATCCAGAGGGTCAAAGAGGTCAATATGGCATGCATCATGAAACTAGTGTGGCGAGTAGTTGAGAAAAGGAAGAGTATCTGGATTGATTGGATTCAGAGTAAATATTTAAAAAGAGATTCTATATGGACAGTGGAGGTTTGTCATAACTCTTCTTGGGTTTGGAGATCCATCCTTCAACATAGACATTTGGCCCTCTTGTTCATCAAATCCAACATAGATGATGGTACTTCTACTTTGCTTTGGCTGGACAACTGGCATCCCCATGGCGTTCTAGTTATGGCCCATGGCGATAGAATCCAATCAGATTCTGGGAGAGATAGACTTACTCTTGTTTCTTCCATTCTGACGAATGGGGTATGGTCTCCAGGCAGGGCTTCATCTCAGAGGTTTAGTCAGGCTTGGGAAGCCCTTCCTGCCGTTCCTAGGAGAGTGGGAGTGGTGGCATCATTGTCTAGTCTGCTTCTTCCAATGGTATGTTTTCAGCTTCCTCTGCTTGGGAGATGGTTAGATCCCGTGGCACCAAAGTTGTCTGGAATGATGTGTTTTGGTTTAAGGGATATTGTCCTTAGCACAACTTTATTTTGTGGAGAGCCCTAACCCAATCCCTTCCTACCGGAGATCTATTGTGTAATAGGGGTATCATATCAAGTGTTAGATGTGGTCTGTGTTGGGCGGCTGATGAAGACCTTCATCACTTGTTTTTTGAGTGCCCTTTCTCTAATAGGGTTTGGATGAAGATTTTAGGGAAATGCTGGCTGTGCTATAGAAGAATCCGATCTTTTGATCAAGAATGGAGATGGATAATCAATAAATTCAAAGGAAATGACATTTGTGACACTGTCGTCAAATTAGCTTTCTCGATGACAGTATACCATATATGGTTTGAAAGAAATATGTGCATGTGGGTGGCAAAATCAAGAACATTTAATCAAATTTGGAATGCCATTATGTTTGATGTGCGTGGTTTGACCATGCCTGTCTCATCCCTTTCCCATATCTCCGAGAGGAATAGATTTATCCTATCCTCTTGGAACCTGGATAATGGCTGAGGCGGTGTGGCAAAGGTCTGCCCCCCCTTCCTTCCCCTTCTCCCTCTTTTGTTGTGAATTCCCTCTTTTCTTGGGCTTGCCCTTGTTTGTAAGGAGTCTAGCTCTATCTTCTTGATACCCAGATTTGTTGTTCCTTCTTTTGGGGTTTTGTCAATATAATTATTCATTCATCGAAAAAAAGAAGTTGGAGTTACATTTGCGACTTGTCTAATTTCTTCTCCGTGACTTGCAACTCATTCTTGTACTTTTTGGGCAATGCACTAAAGTAAGCGTAGAGCTGGAGCTTCCCACCGGCGTTGCCCTTGTTATGATTTCCAGAGAAGGTACAATTCACGGTGATGGCCGTGTACACCCAACTGTAACCCCAATCGGGTAGCATTTTTATAATCCTTGGCCTTAATGGAGGGGGAGGAGTAGTTGTTGCCTGTTGGAGATCCACTCGCATTTAAACCAAGGATGGCCAAAAATGTGAAAGGGCTTGGAGGCGAGACCAATGACGTCGAAAGTTTTGGGATCGCCATGATAGGCACCCAATTGGACAAAGAGAGAAGCAGTGTTAGGTGTAGAAGAGACGCTTGTTTGGGTTGGTGTTTGCTGTAGAGGATTTCACGGTGGAGAGTTTCTTCTTCTTGTCCGGCGAGTTAATTGGGGAAATCGGGATGGAAGACTGTGACAGTGGGGGCAGCTGAGGAGCAGCGGCGTGTGGAGGAGATCGTCTTCCTAGAGTGGTTCGAACATCGCCTAACTAATCGGTCTGCATTGTTGCAGATCGTCTTTTCAGACCTAAAATTTCAGGAACAAAAGACAAAAAGTACTGCAAATGATACCGGGATTTTTTTGGGGTGTAATCTCTAAAACTGCGTGAGATCGTGTTCTTAGTTCGGCAAAAAATTGCTCTCAGAGAAATCAACGGAAATTTAAAGCATCCATAACGTTTTCCTTTTTAGATGGAAAACTTAGCCTCGATTTGTTTGACGCAAGCAAGATTTTTTTATTCTGGAGCAGTAGTTCTATCTGGGTCTGCCTTAAAATGTTCTATTGATGATTTATCAAGGCAATACTCTACTGGGTGAAGTAGATATTTACCCTCTGCAAGCTTGAACAATTTGACTGAACTGAGCGAATTTATTATCTCCTTCAATCCGCTCTCTGGTTTTTAGAACCTTGTTTTTCCTTCATTTGGTGTTTTGGGGAAGGAGAGGAATTTCTAGGGTTCAATTGTATACGAATTCCCAATGATCTTGGTTGGATTAAAATCAGAATCCACGGAGTGGATTGTCTGCTCCTGGCTAGAACGGAGAGATCAGCTAGGCGGAGCAATCCACCGCCATCAAGTGCTTGAGATTGAAGATCAGGGGGTGTCTTACAAGGGAGATCTGGGGCTGTTGCTGGTGTAACTATAACTGGAGGAGGAGACGATGATGATTATGGTAGTGGTGGTGGAGGAGGAGGGGCTCATCGCTTTCGGATTCTCATGGTAGTCTCAATTTTATGCTCTCCTCCATAGGATTCAGAAGGAATTCACCTAAGAAGTGTACGTGGTTAGATTGTGTCCCTCGTTTTCCAGGGGAGTCGCTGGAGTCAATTGTTGTAGTAGCTCGGTGAAATAAAATGCTTCCGTTTATATGGGAAGACCAAGGGTAAATGAGTCAATTCATTACCTACCGTTAACACCGTTTGCTGGTTGGAGCTGAGACCACTAGGGGATCTGCTTGTAATTAGACCTAAGTGCAGGAGAGGTTCGAGTAATTTACTCATTAATTTATTAGCATTTATGCCCAGGATATAAATAAAAAACACAATTTTCTAAGCCTTTTTATTTATTGGATTTTTTTGATTATTCATTTATTTTCCTTCATACTACCCATGCTTCTTTACTCTTGCACTTCACTTGCTGAACTTCAATTGGGTGGTGTTATGTCTTGCTGTACTGATGATGGCAAACAAGTGGTTCTAGGCACCAACAGGCCTTGGGGGCTTTATATTCCCCTTCATATGAGGCCTGCCTTTAAAAGCCTTGGACATGGGCCTTGTGTTAAGGGCCTTAGGCTTATTTGAAGCTTTCTTAAGTTGGTTTTGGGTTATATATGAATAGGTCCTTGTGTCCAAGTGAATACTTTGTAATGGTCCAAAAGTCAATCCTAAATGCCGAAGGTTAGGACGAACTCCAAACTCACCCTTCCCGGTATCAGCACTGGATGTGGCCCTTTTAAAGTTCATACTTCATACAAGATTATGTAAAGCCTTTTTTGTTCAATTAGGAAGTCTAATTTAGTTGTCAATTAGCATTAGGGGAGTTGAGTTATTAGCAAGGTTTTGATTAATAGTTGCTTTATGAATTTGGATTTTTATATTTTATACAAAGGAGGAATCCTTCATTGTAACCCATAATTTTGATTATTGATGAAAGAATTTTGGTTTTGAGTTGGGTAACTCGAGTGGTGTTTTGTGGAGAAGTCCTAGGATCATGGCTTGGAGGACTTGCTGCTTCTATTGTCTTCTAAGTGCTGATGTTTTGCTATGCTCTTTCAAGTTTAATTTTCCTCTTTTCAGGTCAATTTAGTGCAATTTTTTAAAAACCTGACCCAAGGATATAAGCATCGTTCCGTATGGGCCGATACATATCTGTATCTATCAATACTGATACAATAAGAGCTGATACGATACTATGTTTTAAGAAAAAGGTATCAATCTGTATTTGACCCATACAGATCGATACTTAAGGAGATGTCTTCTCTCAGCCTATTTTTTGTCTCCTCTTTCTCTTCTTCCATTTCTCTCTTTCTTTTGTTTTTTAGAATATATATGCATTTGATCCTATGCATGAAAGTGTATCTAAAGAACATACACAATCAAATTAAAATGTTAGAAAAAGCACAACATAATTTTTTTTTTGTTTGTTTAACTACATATGATTCACTGCATGGCAGTGTATCTAAACAATATACACAATCAAATCAAAATATGAGACAATGCATCAATTTTGTTTTTAGTATACTTGATCCCATGCATGATAATTTATCTAAACAATATACAGAACCGAATCAAAATATTAAAAAATGCATCAACTTTTGTTTTTAATACCCATACATGATCCTATGCGTGACAATGTATGTAAATCACATACTTTATGAAATCAAAACTTTAGAAAAGGCATCAATTTTATATAAAAAATAAAACATGGTCAACTCTGATTGAGTTTAAAATTAAAAGGTAATCAGAATATCATGGAGCATACTTGTAAACAAAATTTGGTTCCTAAATGATCTGCCACAACTGATATTATGGCCAACCATGTAATTACTACTTATTTTTTGGTGTTTTATGCTTCAAAATTTTATTTTTCATGATCCCTAAGCATTCCCATGCGTATCTTGCCCATATCCATGCGTGTCTTGCCCATATCCTTGATATGATACATCTCTTAAAATCATCCATCCAACCCGGTACTGATACTTAAAACCTTAGACCTATTCAACCCAAAGCAACAAGTGCATATATTACATATGCAAATTTTGGATATTTTTTTTTGTGTGCTTGGATAATCATTTCAAAGGTATCTTACTCTATTTTTCTTGCTAGGTATATAGTTAAAATTTTAAGATACCTATCAATTCGTTACTATTGATTATATATTTAATTACCTGTAAGAGTACTAGACTGTTCAAGTTATTTTGTTAAGGAAAGTATTCAAGTCATTGAAATTCATATTATCCACAAATTAGGGGTTAATTAACGCCAAAAAAGGTACTACAATTAGTTCTCATCAATCAAGGGATTAATTAATTAATAGCCCATTAAGAAGTTATAATTATGATTCATTATTTAGAAAGGAGCTAATTGATGCTAAAAAGGAAGCCAATTAACACTGATCAAGTGATCAATTATGACGCGGTGAAGGTAGAGAAGAGAGTCTTTTCATCTTGCTCTCTGTCAGGACGATGACTTAAATAGTTATTTTGCTATAAGAAGATAGTAGTTACAAGATCAACTTCTAGAACTGATGGTATGATATAACCCAGACTAAACGGTCAACTGTCAGAGTCAAAATGTGTAAACACAGTTTGGACGTTTTGATGCAGTTCTGCGTGGTTCTCATACAACTTTGGTTCAATCTAAAGACCGATCTGAAATCAGGCAATAGTTTCACTGGCACGACTTTTGTCTGGTCCAGTTTCCAAAACATGGGTTTAATGTTTCTATTTTCTATCCCTGCCACACCCTGTTTTTGGAGCCTATTTTTCCTAACCAATATTTCTTATAGTTGCTGATTCAGTCTCTCTTTGGTATAGTTTATATTTATGTTTATGAGTAATTTATGACAAATCATTTATGAGAATAAATTATGAGTCATAAATAATAACCGTTTAGTACCATTAGACATAAAGAAGTAATAATAGATTATCACAATAATGATAAATACCTTCTAACTTATTTGTAGATTTTAGATTATATTATTTTATTATAAATATAAACAAATATCATAAATCATACCAAACAACTACATGTCATAATGTATTATATAATTAATTCTATAATACATACCAAAGAGAGTCTTAGTGATCAGACTGGTCTGAGATCTTACACGAAAGATTCTGCTGTTATTTCTTTTTCATTCTGATAATTAGTATAAGGTTTACAGATCTCTTCTTGCATCTGTTGATACTTGGTTCTGTTTTGCTTAAATTTTATATCAGTGCCATCACCCTCTAGCAGACAGCAAAGAAAACTTTGTTTCTGAAACCTCTAGAATTGTCAACTTGAGTAGCTAGGATTTCAATCCATTATTCTTGGTTTTTTTATTTTCTCTATCTCTTTTTTCTGGATATCGATTTCTCCTTTTCTTGAATCTGAATTCTGTTTTCTTTAATCTTTAACATCTGATCTCTTCTATTGAATTCCTCTATTAGTGTCTCTGCTTAAGCCATAATTTTCTTGAATATCTTTCTTTAGTTTTTGTTAGCGTAATAAAATTATAACCATACACTGCTTTGACTTAGTCAAAGTAGTTAATGCTAGTTTCTAGGACTTGGACTCCTAATAGTATATGGACTCCTAATAGTTTATTAGTTTGCTTTATTAGTTTCCTTTACCAATTAGGCTTGTTAGTTTTCTTTTCCTATTTTGACTTTACTTTGTCTTTAGTTTGTGTCTAGGACTCTGACTTGTAGGATCCTATCTAATAGTTGTTTTCTATTTTTTATAAATACAAGCTACAAGGCGAGGAGTACAGCACATCGATTCTCTCCATCTGCTTTTATTTTTCTATTTTGTTATAGTTTTATTAATAGAAATCAGCAAACTTAATTGCCTCATTCTCTAAGTGTTGAGAATGTCTAGGTTCATTATGTCCAGGCTCAATGTATCATCTCATTTTATTAATTATAAATACCTGGGTCTGTGGCACACTATTCCACAACTCAAACTTTGTCTAATTAGTTTGAATCTGACATGGTATCAGAGCAAGGTTAGCTCTCTTCTCTCTCCTCTTTTTTTTTTTCCCTCCCTAACCCCGACAGACTCCATCACCACCTACCACCGGCCTCCCTTCTCTCAACCCATACCCTAATCCACTGCTTTCTTCCTCCATAACAGATCTTAAACCTGACGCCTTTAATCCATTTCTAACCCTACTGCTACCCTTAAAACCCAACACCGAGACCATTAACCTATTACTAAACCCTTACCTTCATTAACCCATCCCTCATTACGACCTAAACTTGTCGCAGCCCTCAATCCAACTAAACCAAGACCTACCCATTATCACCAACACCATAACAACCTAAACTGAGACCTAAACCTAGCCCTACACTTATCGCTAGCCCATATACCCAATTCATAGGGGTTGATATTTATCTTCTTGCTTCTTATATTCCTGCTATAATTTTTTTTTGTTTTGTCTTTCTCTTGAGATTGTTCTAAACTTCTAATGATCTATATATCTCCCAAAACTTTTTCCAAAATTTTTGGTTGTCGTGTATCCCTTGGTTATGGGATCTCTTCTCTAAGATCTGCACAGGCACCCTCTTCGAGTCTTCTATATTAGTGGAGGATCGATTATTTGCTACAAGTAGATTATCTTCTTCCCGAAGGATTGATACACGACACCACAGGTACCCAATAATTTTTTTTTAAAGCTTACTATGTCTTCAGAGATTACATCTGCCGGAGCTGACTCATACAAGATGGAGAACCTCACCATCCCAACCAATACCATCAAACTTGATGGCGGAAACTATTTGATGTGGTCTAGAGCTACTCAGCTTTCTATCACTGCCAGCGGTTTAGCTGGGTATCTAATTGGCACCATAGCAAAACCTACTACTGCAGGTGCTCAATTGGATAAATGGAATGCTGAAAACTCATTAGTCATGCAATATCTTCTCAATTCCATGGAACCTACACTGGCAGAGGGTTATCTCTTATTAGACATTGCTGCCCAGATCTGAAAATCTGCAATCGATACTTACTCTCAGACTGGAAATAATGCCTTGATTTATGCACTGCAGAAGAAGGTTCATGGGACTACCCAGAAAGAGTTGACTGTCTCTCAGTACTACACACAGTTACAAAGTCATTGGCAGGCCATTGATTTTTATGATTGTATTCATGCCAAGTGTGAGGCTGATGCTGCTATGTTCAAAAAAAGGGAGGAAAAATATAGGGTGTATACTTTCCTTGCTGGATTAAATGTTGAACTTGATCCGATTCGATCCCATATCCTAAGCAAGGAACCCTTCCCATTCTTAGAGCAGGCCTATGCTATAGTTCAACTTGAAGACCAGAGGTGTACTACTATGCTCTCACCTCCTATCTCTGCTTGATCTGCTCTTTACACTGGTACTCCATCCTCCAAGGGACCCACGGCATCTACTGATCCAGTCAAATGTAAGCACTATGGAAAACCATGGCATACCAAAGACACATGTTGGAAACTTCATGGTAAGCCGGCTGATTTTGAAGCCAAGCGCCGTGACAAAGCCTTGCAGCGTTCCAAAAACTTTAAGGGGGTCCAAGTTCATCAAACAGAAACTCGACAGCCTACAGCTCCCACAGGATCCCCGGCACCGGCCATAGATGCTCAGCTACTCCAAGCACTCACTCGTTTGCTCCAACCATTGTCTGCTACCGGATCACCATCTGCCTCTGCTACTGCTAGTTCTTCCCCAGGTTCTAATTTTGCCCACTTAGGTATGGGTTCCAGTGGTCACTCTTTGTCAATAACCTCTGCCCCTTGGATTATTGACTCAGGCACCACAGACCACATAAATGGTAACCCATCCATATTTACCAATTTTATTTCTACTTTTGAAATTAATAGTGTCCGTATTGTTGTTGGGCCCCTCACTTCTGTATTGGGGACTGGTTCCATTCAGTGCACACCTTCTTTAACTTTGCAATCTGTCCTTCGTGTTCCTAAATTTTCAGTTAATCTTATGTCTACTAGCCGTCTCACCTCTGCTTTAAACTGTAAAGTCACATTTCCCCCCTCTTATTGTTTGTTTCAGGATCTGGCAACAGGGAGGACGATTGGATGTGGTAGGATGCAGGGTGGTCTGTACTGGCTTGAGGATGGTCTTTCTCTGTCAGCTTCTACTTCAGCCTCCACAAACTTGTCTACTTCCTTACCTTCAGCATACTCTAATTTTCAACAGTGGCAACCAGAGACTTGGCCATCCTTTTTTTTTTTAGTTTTAGCTAGTCTTTTTTCGTCTTTAGCAAATAAAAGTAAACGGGACAAGTTTTTTTGCGAAGCTTGTATTCTGGCTAAGCAAACTCGGTCTTCATACAATCCTACTTTTACTCGAAGCAGTTTTAATTTTCATTTGATTCATTCTGATGTGTGGGGACCAGCATGAACCATTTCAATTCTAGTCACCGTTGGTTTGTTATGTTTATTGATTGTTATTCTCGAACTACTTGGCTGTACCACCACAAAAGTAAAGTTTTTCAATGTTTTCGTTAGTTCCATCAGATGATTAAGACACAGTTTCAGGCTACAGTTAAGATTCTAAGAAGTGACAATGTAAGAGAGTATCTTGAAGGTGATTTCCAGAGGTATCTAGCTACCCATGGTATCATACACTAGACCAGCTGTGTTGATACCCTTGCACAGAATGGTATCGCCGGAAGGAAGAATCGCCACCTTCTCGAGATGGCTCGTGCACTGATGTTTGCTAGCCATGTGCCAACCCAATATTGGAGTGATGCTGTTCTTACCGCTGTTTACCTGATTAACCATGTCCCCACGCCTGTCCTTGCTAATCGTGCTCCTTTGCACCTTCTTCTTGGTGATATTTCCTACATTGTCCTCCCTAAGATATTTGGTTGTGTGTGTTATGTCCGCAACCATCATTCCCCTGGTAAACTTGAACCCCGAGGGCTTTGGTGTCTTTTTTTGGGCTATTCTCGACCTAAAAAGGCTACTGATGCTATCATCCCCCTACCCGTCGGACCTTTGTTTCCATGGACGTTTTTTTCTATGAGCATCGGTCTTACTACCCTACAGGGGAAGCTTATGCTATAGGAAGATGGTCCTCTTATCCTACCTATGGCTCTAGCATATCCTCTTTAGGGGGAGCTTCCTTCTGCTGAGCCCTCTACACATAGTTGTCAAGGTGTCGATGCCTAGGTGTCCGGGTGGTTTGTATAAGCCTGGGAGCCCAGGGCGCCTTATGTACATGAGAAAGGTGGTCGCCCAGGGTGCTTGGGCTAGGCGACGCCTAGGGTGCTTCCGCCTTGTTTTCAATGTGTCTTTTTTTATTCTTGATCTTTGAATTTTTTTCACAAGATTTATTAGGCCAGACACGATCAACATTTATTAGGCAGTACTTATTTATGACTAATATCATTTAAGTAAATGTTCATTTACTTAAGATATTATTCATAAATAAGCAAATACCCCCTTATTTGAATCCAATAAAAATAGTCTAAAATTCAAATTCCAGAAGGATAAAAAGTCAACCCTCCAGTTCAAGAACAAAAACCGTATTTTTGGGTGCGGGGGTGATTTTCAACTTCCAAATGCTAGGCTTTTTTTCAAATATAAAAATTTCATAAATTTTATTATAGTAAAGCATCACTAAAAACCAAGAGTGCGCCAAAATAATCTCTTGCTTTGATGCCCAAAAAATAATTTACATTCAGACGACTTTAAACAGCATTTGCGTATTCCAAACAAGGTTTGACTGGAGTGTAACTCTTTCATTATAATTCGGATTCAAGCAATCTCGGTTTTGTTGGAAAGCTGATTATGCTAGCTTTGCAACGAATTTGAGATTGCTTGAGTCCGAACTATATTAAAGGAGTTATGCTCCGGTCAAAGTTGTTAAAAGTATGCAAATGTTAGTCATAAATACGTGTTGCCTACTTAACTCTAGACACAATCCCAGGTCTCAATGTACGCTAGCAAACTTGGGTCCACACCACATATTAATTTAGTTATGTCTTAAATGTTGATTATTTATATAGAATGCTGCATATATATAAACATTAATATAGCATTAATATTTTAGAATTAAAAAAATACACTAAGAAAGCCGTTGCCTAGGCCTAGGCGCTCAGAATGGCCCCAAACGCCTTGGATCGCCTTGTCGCCTTGACAGCTATGCTTCTACACCACCTCCTCTTGAGCCTTCTCCTGAGCCCTCTGCACCACCTGCTGAAACAAGTCCTACTCGTGTACCTGTGGAAGCAACAGAGCCTACTTCAACTCAACTACAGGTCTATAGCTGAACCAGATTGAAACACGGAAAGACCACCACCATCAACACACATGCACACATTCCTTCGCCATCTTTGGAACTAGAGAATGAAACAGGGAATGAGACACATTAGCCTAGTAATGTTTTTCCCATTGAGTTAGATTTACCCATTGCTCTTAGAAAAGGTATTAGGTCATGTACTCAACACCCCATTTCTCAGTATGTATTTTATAAATCTCTGTCCCCATCCCATCTTGCTTTTGTTTCAACCTTGTCTTCTGTGTTTGTTCCCAAGCATTGGCAGGAAGCAGTTGCAGATACGAGATGGAAAACAACTATGGTTAAGGAAATGAATGCCTTAAAGAAAAATGAGACATGGGATCTTGTTGACCTTCCATCAAGAAAGAAGACTGTTGGGTGCAAGTGGATTTTCAACATCAAACAGAAAGAGGATGGGTCTATAGACATGTACAAGGCAAAACTGGTAGCTAGAGGCTTCACACGGACTTATGGAATTGACTACCAAGAAACTTTTGCACCAGTAGCAAAAATGACTACGATTCGTGTCATTTTAGCTTGTGCAGTTCACTATGACTGGGATCTACAGCAGCTGGATGTCGAGAATGCATTTCTTCATGGAGAGTTATCTGAGGAAGTGTACATGGATGTTCCTCCAGGCTTCTCCTTAGTTACTACTAGAGGCAAGGTGTGTAAGTTGAAGCGGTCTCTATATGGGCTCAAGCAATCCCCTAGGGTATGATTTGGGAGATTTCACAGAGCCATGATTTTTGTAGGCTACAAACAGAGCAATGCTGATCACACATTGTTTATTAAGCAAAAGGGAGAGAAAATTACCATCCTGATAGTATATGTGGATGATATTGTGATCACTGGCGGTGATGTTGAAGAAATCTGACAACTGAAGACCTTCCTGGGAAAGGAGTTCGAAGTTAAGGATCTAGGAAAGTTGTGATATTTCCTTGGAATTGAGGTAGCTTGCTCCTCCAGAGGTATTTATCTGACTCAGAGGAAGTATATTCTTGATCTTCTCTCTGAAACGGGGCTCTTTGGATGTCGACCATGCAAAACACCCATTGATCCTAATATCAAACTGCAAGAAAAAGTTGGTACACTTGTTGATAAAGAATAGTATCAGAGGCTAGTTGGAAAGCTGATTTATCTAGCTCATACTCGGCCTGATATTGCATTCGCAGTAAGCTTAGTAAGTCAATTCATGCATGACCCCTATTCATCTCACATGGAGGCTGTTGTTCGCATATTGCACTATCTTAAGTCTGCCCCTGGAAGAGTATTATTACTCTTTCCTCAGAAACTTCATCTTAAAAACATATTTACATGATCCCAGTCACTTCCAAGTTTGTCCTGATTTATGATAAGTGAGCCTGGAGACAGTGTGTTTTAAGTCCGAAATGTAAATGGGCAAACGCTAATTAGACAAAGTTTGAGTTGTGGAATAGTGTGCCACAGACCCAGGTATATATAATTAATAAAATGAGATGATACATTGAACCTGGACATTGAACCTGGACAATGGACCAAGACATAATGAACCTGGACATAATGAACCTGGATAATGAATCTGGTCATAATGAACCTGGACATTCTCAACACTCCCCCTCAAGTTGGTGCATATATATTTGACATGCACAACTTGGACAATAAGAGATGAAATTGTTTCCTTGGGAGCCCTTTGGTGAAGATGTCAGCCACTTGATCACCGGACTGAACATGTGGTACACATATCTGTCCACTATCCAATTTTTCTTTAATGAAGTGGCGGTCAATTTTCACATGCTTGGTTCTGTCATGTTGCACAGGGTTGTGAGCAATACTGATGGCTGCCTTATTGTCACAGAATAATCTCATTGGTTGGGTAATGGGAACACCCATATCCTTGAGTAAACCCTGTAACCACAACAACTTACATATATCTTGAGCCATGGCTTTGAACTCAGCTTCTGCACTTGAGCGGCCTATTACATTTTGCTTCTTGCTATGCCAAGTCACTAAATTTCCTCCAATGAAGGTACAGTATCCTGAAGTAGACTTCCTGTCCGGATTTCCCGCCCAATCTGCATCAGTATAGGCATCAACTTTAAGGTAGTGAAGCGGTTAAGCATTAACTATATGCCATGGTCACCTGAATATTTAAAGTTGTAAGCTGTACCTGTGTGGCTGGCTGTGTCCAACACTTTATATTAGCTTATGAAAATGCAAGAAGAATGTTTCCACTTCTTTATCGTTTGCAGTTTCCAGATAACAGACTATGAGTTTTCCAATCAGGTACTTAGTTTACTAGGTTTGTTTCTGGACCTGGAACTTAAGTTTTATGCAGTGTCTCAGTCAGGACCATGGTATGGATGCAAGCCAGTCCTCATACATCCACAATATAATTTACTTGACAAGAATAGTTTCTAACCTGTAAATTAAAGGAACCTTATTTCAACTATGATAATGGAGAATGGATTGCATCATTGGAATTTGGAATACCTGTTCAATATCCATGTGCATCCTACAAGATATGCTTTTGGATGACTTTTGTCACACACTGTCTGATATTATTTACTATATCTTTGTTATTTAATATCTGTACTTCCTGGATACAGGCACCTGCCTCAGAGATTCAAGACAAGATACTATTCATTGTTAATAATATTTCAACTGCAAATCTTGAAGCTAAGGCTAAAGAATTTACTGAGATTCTGAAGGAGCAGTACTACCCATGGTTTGCACAGTATATGGTGATGAAAAGGTAAATTTTTATGAATACTTTTCATATTGTTAACGTGGCCTATAGAATCCAGGCCCATAGGGCCCATTACGATGACCAGCATAGTGTCACTGGAGGTAATTAGCGCCAGTGACATTAGGCTGGCTTCTTTCCTTAATTCTCTTTATTTAGTTTCCATATTACTTGTTATTTTCCTTCTTATTTTAGTCTCTTTTGTTTATGGAGACTTACCTTATGTAATGGATTCTCTTTTGCCTATAAATAAATGTATAGATTGAGAAGAGACTGTAATACAGATTTGGGTACCAGCTCTCTATTGGTTTCGTGGTCTGCTCTTCTCCCTCTTCTTCTTCTTTATTGATTTTCTGGTTTAGTGCTTCTGTTTGTGTGGTTTTGTTACATGGTATTAGAGTATTAGATCTTGGCTATCATCAAAACTTGGTTTGATAGGCCCTTGATATTTTTGCTTTAACTATGTACTAAATCTTCTTGGTGCTACTAGGTGATAAAGACTTGTTGTGCTTACTACTAGACTGTCTATGTGTTGATTGATAACTTCTTGATCATCTTCTTACTGTCAATGTGGTAAACATTAATTTTTTTATTTTTTTATTTTTTATTTTTTACTACCTATCATCCTACCGCCACCCCTCTTGAGCCATCATTCCTTTGGCCACTCGTTTGGCTGAACCGAGATTGTATTTATTTGTGCAAAGATATATATTGCGTACCCCACTACCTCCATCATCCTCTGCTTCTCTTTGAGCCTTATTTCCTTGGTCTCTCGGTTGGCGGAACCGGGTGAAAGAAGAACAATTTTACATTGCTTAGTTGTGTTGATTACTAGTTATTACTATTCAAGATGACTGATTACAAGCCTTTGGAGGTTCAGATCATCACTGTGAAATTGAAAGGGGTTTTAAACTACCTTTTATGGGCTTAGGCTATCAAAGCCTACATCTTGTCTAAAGGAAAAATTAAAATTTTTTCTGAAGATGCTTCTCTTTGTGATGTTAAAGATTCAGAGTCTGTCAAAGTTTATGATACTTGGCTTCATGATAATTCCTTAATTCAAACTTTGTTATGGAACAGTATTGAAGTTTTCATCTTGCCTACTGTAATGTTTCACAATACTGCCAAGGCCATATGGGATGATCTACAAGAGACCTATGGTCAAGATAAGAATATTTCCCATATCTATGACCTCTATGAGAGGATGTTCACCTATTTTATTGGTGACAATCTGACTACTATGGAGGCTTCAAAGGCCTTATTAAAGAGATCCAGGCTGTGCAGCCCCTTACCAATGATATCAATAAGATAAAAGCCCGACAGTTTGAATTTTATGTGGCCAAGTTTCTGGCTGGCCTCTCTCCTGAGTATCAAGCTGTGAAGAGTCAGCTCCTTGCCGGTGCTTCCATACCTACCCTCAATGAGACCTTCTTTCGTCTTCAACGTTTGGTTCCCCAGGCCGACACTTCCCCAAAAGATACAACTACTTTGTTTGCTGGCTGTGGCCGGGGTTCCTCCTTTAGGGGGCATGGCTCCAACTGTGGTAATGGCCGTGACCGTGGTTTTGGCCGTCCTCCAGTTGATAAGTCTACCCGCTTCTGTACTCATTGCAATAAACCCAACCATACTGCTGATGCCTGTTGGGATAAATTTGATCGTCTTGAATGGACGGATAATTTGGTGAATACTGTTACCATCAATGATGCATCTCTGGCGGCCCTGGGTCCACCATCGTCTACACCTGCTCCATCTTCTGATCAGTATGAGGCCCTTCTTCAAAGGGTTCAAAACCTTGAGACTACTAGTCCTTCTACTGTCACTTTGGCTCGTACAGGTACACCTGCCCTTCTTTCCTATACATCTCTTCACCCATGGATCATTGATTCGGGTGCCACCTGTCACATGACCGGTGAGTCCTCTGTCTTTTCGTTTCTTAATGCAACCAACAAACCTATTACTATTTACTTTGCTGGTAGGTCTTCTACTACTACCTCTCAACATGGTCATGTCTCCCTTAACCAGTTTATATCTTTACCCTCGTTCCTACATGCACCTAATTTTTCTCTTAATCTCTTGTCTATTAGTCAACTAACTAAATCTCTTAATTGTGTTGTTACCTTTTACCCCTCCCATTGTACCTTTTAGGATCTCAAGACCAAGGAGATGATTGTTGGTAGACGCGAGCATGCTGGCATGTATTACTTGGAGCCCACTGAAAGTTTACCTATTGTTGCAACTACCATTATTTCTACCCCTTTTCAATGGCACCAACGACTTGGTCATTTGTCTTTATCTAAAATGAAGGTTCTTATCCCTAGTTGCAAGCCTCTCACTACACTACAATGTGAGGCCTGTGAATTGGGAAAACATCATCATTTGTCTTTCCCTACTAGTTCTACTCCTAGGAATTCTACCCCATTTTCTTTAGTTCATTCTGATATTTGGGGCTCTTGTCATGTCCCCAATAGATTAGGTTTATCTTTTTTTGTAACCTTCGTGGATGATTTTTCCAGGATGACCTGACTTTATTTAATAAAAGATCGTTCTGAGTTTTTTTTTTTTTTTTTTTTCTATTTTCCAAAGATTTCATAAAGAAATTCTTCCTCAATTTGGAGTTCCAATTAAAGTATTACGTACAGATAATGCTCCTTAATATTTTTAAAATGTTCTCTCTGATTTCTGTTTTGCTAATGGTATATAATCCATCATATGTGTTGTGCCTATACCCTTCAACAGAATGGGGTTGCTGAATGCAAAAATAGGCACCTTCTGGATATTGCCAGCTCCCTGCTGTTTCATATGAATGTCCCAAAATTTTATTGGTGTGATGATGTCCTGACAGCATGCTTTTTCATAAATCGTATGCCGTCTTTTGTTTTACACGACAAAATCTCATTTCGTCTTCTTTATCCAGACACCTCTTTATTTTCTGTCTATCCTAAGGTTTTGGTAGTACTTGCTTTGTTCACATTATGCATCCTACATTAGGAAAGCTTTCACCTCGTTCTCTCAGGTGTATCTTTCTTAGTTATTCCTGTACTCAGAAGGGGGTATATGTATTTTGATCCTACTACTAAACGTCACTATGTTAGTTCTGATGTTACCTTCTTCGAAGATAAGCCATACTATCAAGTTTCGGTGCCGCCTCCTTCACCTCCATCTGACTCACCGATCCCTTTAGTCCCATCTGATGATTTCTCCCCTCCCTCTGATGATTTTCCTCCATTTGACCCCCCACTACCCCTTTAGGTTTATCAACGACGTTCTAAAGTGGCTCCATCTACTATTGCACTAGTTGCTACACCGACGACTTCTGATTCTCCTGCTTCTGAGGTCTCTCTTGACCTCCCTGTTGCTCTTCGTAAATATACCTGTACTTATACTCAACGTTCTTTAGTTACTTACCCTATTGAAAATTTTGTTTCTACTGATCATCTCCCTCGTTGTCACCAAAATTTGATTCACTCTTTATCTACTACTATTGTTCCTACTTCCTTTTCCCAAGCCTTGTCCCATCCAGGGTGGAAAGCAGTTATGGATGCTGAAATGGATGCCTTAATGGCTTGCCAAACATGGACTTTTGTGGATCTATCAAAGGGTCATTTAGTTGTTCGTTGCAGGTGGGTTCATAGTTGTTAAGGTGTCGCGACGCCTAGGCGTCCAGGCGTGCTTCTAGGGCCTGGGCGCCTTATGAATGTTGTCTGGGCGGTCGCCCAGGCTCTCTGGGCGTCGCCTAGGCGCCGCCTTGGACGCCTTGGGCGCCCAGAATGCCTGGGCGATCGCCTTGGGCCTTATGTGTGTTTTTTTTTTTTCCTTTTGATCTCTGAATTTGCTTCACAGGATTTATTATGCTAGACAGGAACAACATTTACCAGACAGTAAGCTATTAGTCATAAATAAGCCCTATTTGAATCCAATAAAAATAATTTAAAATTCAAATTCCAGAAGGATAAAAAGTCAACCCTTCAGTTCAAGAACAAAAATCGTATTTTCGGGTGCGGGGGCGATTTTCAACTTCAAAATGCTAGGCTTTTTTCCAAATATAAAAATTTCATAAATCTTATTATAGTAAAGTATCACTAAAAACCAAGAGTGCGCCAAAATAATATCTTGCTTTGATGCCCAAAAAATAATTTACATTCAGACGACTTTTAACAGCATTCTCGTACTTCGAACAAGGTTTGACCGGAGTTTAACTCCTTCATTATAACTCGGATTCAAGCAATCTAGGATTTGTTGGAAAGCTGATTATACTAGCTTTGCAATGAATTTGAGATTGCTTGAATCCGAAATATATTAAAGGAGTTACACTCCGGTAAAATTTGTTAGAAATAAGTAAATGTTAGTCATAAATACGTGTTGCCTACTTAACTCAATTATTTGTTTCTTTGTTGTTTTTCTTATATTAATTAAGCTATGTCTTAAATGTTTATTTATGTAGAATGCTGCATATATATATAAACATTAATATAGCATTAATATATTAAAAATATAAAAAAATACACTAGGAACGCCTTGGTCGCCTAGGCGCCCAGGATGGCCTCAAACGCCTTGGATCGCCTTGTCGCCTTGACAACTATAGGTGGGTTTATACCGTCAAACATAATTCTGATGGAACTATTGAAAGACTGAAGGCTAGACTTGTTGCCAAAGGATTTACTTAGATCTATGTGGTGGATTATTTTGAGACGTTCTCCCCTGTTGCTCGTCTCAACTCTGTTTGTGTTCTTATTTCTTTGGCTGTGAATCTTGATTTGCCTCTTTATCAGATGGATGTTAAGAGTGCTTTCTTATATGGGGACCTACACGAGGAAGTATATATGGACCAACCTTCAGGGTATGTTGCTCAGGGAGGAAAGGTGTGCAAATTGCTCAAGGCTATTTATGGCCTTAAAAAATCTCCTCGTGCATGGTTTGATAAGTTCAGCATTATTATTACAGATTGTAGCTTCATTACATTTTACTTTGACCATTCCATTTTTGTGTGACACTATTCCTCTTATGTCACTATTATTGCCGTGTATGTCGATGATATTATTATTACAGGCAACGATAAGACAGGCATTGCTGAAACTAAATCTTATTTGAATACTCACTTCCAGATGAAGAACTTAGGTCTTCTTCACTACTTTTGGGGATTGAAGTGGTTCGTAGTAGTAAAAGTATTAGTTTGTCTAAAAAAAAGCATGTGTTTGATTTACTTTCTGAATCAGGAGTCCTTAGAGCCAAACCAGTTGATACACCAATGGACCCACATCAGAAGCTTGAAACATGTGATAATTCTGAATATTCTGATATTCATCAATATAGACACTTGGTTGGGAAACTGATTTATCTAACTATAACTCGGCCTGACATTTCCTTTGCTGTTGGAGTGGTTAGTCAATTTATGTATGCTCTTAAAGTTGCTCAGTGGGAGGCTGCCTGTCGCATATTGTGGTATTTCAAGAAATCTCCTGGTGCTGGTCTTATTTTTCATCAACATTGTCATCTTGACATTGTTGGTTGTTCTGATTTTGATTGGGCAGGAGCTGATGGTGATAGGCATTCCACAACTGGATATTGTACATTTGTTGGGGGTAATCTTGTTACTTGGCGGAGTAAAAAGCAAACTACTATATCCAAGTCTAGTGTTGAAGCTGAATATCGTGCTATGGCACATACTACTGCTGAGTTTTTATGGTTGAAAACTCTTTTGCAAGAACTTGGATTTCCTGTCTCTCGACCTGTGTCTTTGATGTGTGACAATCAAGATGCTATTTATATTGCTAGTAATCCAATCTTCCATGAGCGTACCAAACACATAGAGGTTGATTGTCATTTTGTTCGAGATGCCGTCATGAAGAAGATAATTGTTACTCTCTTTGTATCTTCTTTGAATCAACTTGTTGATATTCTTACGAAACCTTTGTTTGGACCAGCGTATCAGTTAAACCGTTACAAGCTTGGATTGGGTGATCTATATGCTCCAAGCTTGAGGGAGGGTGTTAATGTGGCCCATAGAAACCAGGCCCATAGGGCCCATTGTGATGACCAGCATAGTGTTGCTGGCGGTAATTGGCGCCAGCGACATTGGGCTGGCTTCTTTCATTAATTCTCTTTATTAAGTTTCCACATTACTTGTTATTTTCCTTCTTATTTTAGTCTCTTTTGTTTATGGAGACTTACCTTATGTATGGATTCTCTTTTGCCTATAAATACAAGTGTAGATTGAGAGGAGACTGTAATACAGATTTCGGTACCCGCTCTCTACTGGTTTCGTGGTCTGCTCTTCTCCCTCTTCTTCTTTCTTCAACTCTTTTCTTCTTCTTTATTGATTTTCTGGTTTAGTGCTTCTGTTTGTGTGGTTTTGTTACACATATGATGTTTGTTCTTTTTGATTTATTTTTTTGGTTGTTCTTTGTACATTTTCTTGACGCCTTTCATACTATTGTCCAACACCCGACTATTTGAACAGATCAAGCATCGAGCCAAATTTCCATGATCTCTACTTGAAGTTCATAGAGAAAGTCAATTCAAAAGTTTTGAATAAAGAGATCGTGAAAGTGACTTATGAGAATTGCAAGGTGGTTATGCCAAATATTTCTCTTTCTATTAGTTTTTTTTTTTAATTTTTTTTTATTTGGTTATGAGAGAAGTTTCCTAATGTCTTTATGTTTGGCAGGTTCTTTTAAGATCAGAGCTTATAAAATCCAGTTCAGAAGAGCGTTCCTTGCTGAAAAATCTTGGTAGTTGGCTTGGAAAGTTCACAATTGGAAGAAATCAAGCATTAAGGGCTCGAGAAATAGATCCCAAAGTTTTGATAATAGAGGTAGTAGTTATCCTTTTCTATATCAAAAATTTTCAGGGTTTGCTTTGGTTTTGTGAAGTCTTTTTCCTTAATGGTTTGGGGTTCTATGCTGAAGATACCTTCAAATTTGATAGATTATCAGCTTGTAACTTTCTGTTTTACTACTAATGTTTACTCTCTATATCTATCAGGCATATGAGAAGGGATTAATGATTGCTGTGATCCCCTTTACCTCAAAGGTATAACCATCATGAATCATGATGATTGATATGTTTCTCTGTTTTTCCCATGCAAAATTTTCATATTCAATATTTGCTGCAGATTTTGGAACCATGCCAGTGCAGTCTAGCATATCAACCTCCCAATCCTTGGACAATGGGAATCCTTAGTTTGCTTGCAGAGATCTATGCACTGCCAAATTTAAAAATGAACCTTAAGTTTGACATTGAGGTATGTTAAAATTCTTCTTACTTTTCCCTAGTTCTCTCAGACTTCTGGCCATAGTTGTCAAGGCGTCGCCTAGGCGTCCGGGCGGTTTGTATAGGCCTGGGCGCCAGGGCGCCTTGTGTAAATGAGAAAGGCGGTCGCCCAGGGTGCCTGGGCGTCGCCGCCTAGGTCGCCTTGGACGCCCAGAATGCCTGGGCGGCCGTCTTTTTCGCATATTTTTCCTTGATCTTTGAATTTTATTTAGGAGATTTATTAGGCCAGACAGGAACAACATTTATCTGGCAGTACTTATTTATGACTAATATCATTTAAGTAAATGTTCATTTACTTAAGATATTATTCATAAATAAGCAAATACCCCCCTATTTGAATCCAATAAAAATAGTTTAAAATTCAAATTCCAGAAGGATAAAAAGTCAACCCCCCAGTTCAAGAACAAAAACCATATTTTTGGGTGCGAGGGCGATTTTCAACTTTTAAATGCTAGGCTTTTTTCTAAAAATAAAAATTCTATAAATCTTATTATAATAAATCATCACTAAAAACCAAGAGTGCGCCAAAATAATCTTTTGCTTTGATGCCCAAAAAATAATTTACATTCAGACGATTTTAAACAGCATTCCCGTATTCTGAACAAGGTTTGATCGGAGTGTAACTTCTTCATTATAACTTGGATTCAAGCAATCTCGGATTTGTTGGAAAGCTGATTATGCTAGCTTTGCAACGAATTCGAGATTGCTTGAATCCGAAATATATTAAAGGAGTTAGGCTCCGATCAAATTCGTTAAAAGTACGCAAATGTTAGTCATGAATAATTGTTTACTTAACTCTAGACACAATCCCAGGTCTTAGTGTACATTAGTAAACTTGGGTCCACACCACATATTAATTAAGTTATGTCTTAAATGTTGATTATTTATGTAGAATGTTGCATATATATAGACATTAATATTTTAGAAATAAAAAAAATGCACTGGGATGCCTTGGTCGCCTAGGCGCCCAGGATGGCCCCAAACGCCTTGGATCGCCTTGTCGCCTTGACAACTATGCTTCTGGCTAGTCTAGGATACTCTTCTTCTCACAGCTTTAAAAGTGAATGTGAAACTTGGTTCGGAGGGAAAAATATTCTTGTTAATTTGTCATCTGATTTTGTAAATATGATCAATGGTTGTTTCCGCTATTCATCTTTCTTATCGTCTGCCTTCACTTTTGATATTTAGGTCTTATTTAAGAATCTTGGTGTGGATATGAAAGATGTTAAACCAACTTCTCTTCTAAAAGACCGGATTAGGGAAGTTGAAGGGAATCCTGATTTTTCAACAAAAGATATTGGAGCATCTCAACCACAAATGATTGCTGAAGTTAACTCTGGAATGATATCTTCATTAAATCAAGTTGAACTTCAGCCTGAAGTCTCTGTCCAATCTCACCCTGGTGGTCATTCAAATGTATTATCTCAGGTTTGTAATTCTTTTCCCATTATTTTCTGGTTTGGGTGTTAGTAGTCCTTATATTTCCTCTGAATACGTTGAATGCCCACTTTGTGTGGTGGCTCTAGCACACTTCTCCTCTTCATCTTGCTTCGGGTTCATTGGTGGAGGATGAGAAGACAGCAAACCTAAGCTTTTCTGATCGACTTTCATCTGGTCAAGGGCTATCACAAATCACTCCGCTGCAGTCACCTTTTTCTGTGAGTCAGGTTTGATTGCAGACTTCCCTTCCTACACTTAACTATTAAGAAGTGATACACTATCATCAAGGGCTATTTTCTGTGTTTGTTGCAGCTTTCCACTTCAATCCCTAATATTGGAGCTCATGTTGTTATCAACCCTAAGCTTGGTGCCTTGGGCCTCCAGTTGCATTTTCAAAGGTTTGAAGTTGTTATTTTGGATTTCCTCTTAGTTTACTAGCCAATAAACTGCCTGCATTCTGTTTTAGGCTTTGACTAATAGATCTTAACATGGTTATTTTTGACAAATGGCAGAATTGTTCCAATGGCGATGGATAGTTCTATCAAAGAGATAATGTCTCCTATTGTTGAACGCAGTGTTACTATCGCAATGCAGACAACAAAGGAACTAGTTCTAAAGGTTGGTTACTGCCGTGCTTTCTCTTCTGAGGTCTGCCTATATAATAATTGTAGCCTGTATATTGTGATTTACTCTCTCATATGTTGCTTAAACAAATGCAATGGTAGGACTATGCCATGGAATCGGATGAGAGCCGCATATATCATGCTGCACACTTGATGGTAGCAAGCCTTGCAGGAAGTTTAGCACATGTTACATGCAAGGTTTATTTTTTGTCTTTTATTATGATGGTTTCTGCATTTCCTATAGGCTATGCTTGGATGTCAAGAAAAGGAAAGAACAAAAAAGAAAATTATTGTAATGGAAAGGGAGATGCACAAATTCATCATTTTCTCATAATTACTCGTCTTATTATGGTTTTTCTTTTCTTTTCTTGACATCCAACCATAGCCATACTCTTTGTTTTATTGAGATGAAAAGCTATTCATATAAATTTCCTAAGCAGACTGGTGCAGATTTGCCATTTAGTTCTCCTTCAATATTCTTGACTGACAATAATTTTGGTTATTGTCAGGAACCTCTTCGTGGATCCATTTGTGGTCACTTAAGGAATTTGCTTCAGGCCTTAAATATTGCTAGTGAAATTCTTGAACAAGCTGTGCTACTTGTTACAAATGATAACCTTGATCTGGGTTGTGCAGTGATTGAGCAACATGCAACGGAGAAGGTAGGTTTGCGCTTCTTTTCTCTTGATTGAGTTCCTACTCTTGATTTTTATATGTTGCTTTGTTTATGGTGATATGCATGGTAAGGCGTCGCCTAGGCGCCCAGGTGGCCTTGTGACGCCTTGGAAAATCGGGCGCCTAGGCGGGTGCCTTGGCGCCTTGTCAAGCCTCTAACACCTTGGTTCACCTTGGCGCCTTGATAACTATGGTGATATGGATATGATCTTTCACATCTCTGCCGATATAATGTTTTTCTTTGTCTAGTTTTAGACTTATTCTCCTTGTTCTTTTGTAAGTGAAGTATTATCGAATTGAGTTGATGGGGTTTCCAAATCAGACGAGTGTAGGATTCAGAAACTCACAAGAAACTAGGATCATAATGGAACAAAGAAGCGACCATAATATAGAAATAATAAATAACAGAATATCTGATCAATGGATGCAAACCATATTTTAGGATATTGTAGAGAATAGACTAAAGGATAATATATTAGAAACTCAAAAGTGATCTGATGGTTGGATTCCAAGTTACGGAGGAATTCTACTTGGACTAGGATTCTCTAGAACTGGGACTTGATACCAGTAGCATATGGACTGATTTCAGAGGTAGTATAGTGACTCAGGTCAGCAACAGAAATACAGATTATTGTACTGAGATAGAAAGTGTGAAGCAGATAATCGATTGAACCAAAACAAAAAACAAAATCCAGGTTTGAATGGAAACCAATTATAACCAGGATTCAGATAAAAAACTAGATTTCCAGGAAACCAGTAATGGATTGCAATAGAAAGTTCAGAGTTCAAACTAGATCTGAGTAATCTCTTGAACAAGCAGAAAAGTTGTAAAATACTTACTCTTTCGATTGGATTACAAGAGAGAAGAAGAATATGAGCAGACTTCCCACCTGGACCTGTTGTTGGAATCCCACCAATGATCTCAGCTTCCCACTGAGGACTGCTGACTCTCAAAGAGAAAATAAGGCAAAACCCAACTTCATTCATCAAATTCGTATCCAAGGCTGTCCCTTACAAACTTATATAGAAGACTTAAAACAAGAATCCTACTAGTCCTAAAACTCTTCCAGGTAATAACTTACCATGGAGCATGGTTTCAAGTATCGATACGATATGCCCTGTATCGACTGATATGTATCCTTGACAGTGGTTGATACGATATGTCTCTTTTTTAAAAACAAAAAGTATATTTACATGTATTGACCGTATCGAACCGGTACACTTTGATATGGTCGATACACTTGACACGCATTGGTACATTTAATTTTCAATTTTCTTGCAAAAAAAAAAAAAAAGTATCGAAGTGTATCTAATCGATACGGCTCGATACACCTCGATATAAACCGACACTGTCCGATACACCTTGATACAAACCGATACGGTTCGATATGGTCGATACGCACATATAAAGTTTGATACAATTGTTTTTTTTTTTTTCTACTTTTCTGGTTCTTTTCCTTGATGAAAACTTACAGTTCATGCGAACCGAAGGTTGTATCTCATTGAATGTCATCAAATATGTCTTTAATCCTTGGAAATACTTCAAGATTGCTTATTATAGTGTTTTTATACTTAAAAATTATGTTTTGGATGTTCCCTAATCACCGTGCATATCTTTCCACGTATCTAGCATATCCATTGTATCAACGATAAGATATGTCTTTTAAAATCGCCCGACCAGTATGCTACCGAGCACCGATACTTTAATCCTTGTCTTAGAGGTAGTTTATTTCTAGTAAAATTCAACCTAATACTAAGAAAATTAGTGGGAGCCTTGTGCACTGGGACGCCTATTGTAATTGAACCCAACAACTTAAGTAATTAATAAACTCTGTATTCCTACCTCCTACCAATAATTTAGGCCTATTAATGGCCCATTACAGTGAAAACCCATTCGGCCAAAGGCCCAACATATATAAAACCCACCAAAGGCTTATTTCCACTAAACTAACTCCAGTTCTGTGTTTCAATTGCATCATGAGTCTATTGTGCAATTTTATTGTCAAAATTTCTATCTTGAACGTATTTGGGAAATTCCATGGTGTCTATTAGGGTTTGTCGAGGGCATTGGTCCCCTGGCTTCCATGTTTTTCATTTGTTCCCTCTCTTGTGAGAATACATCAACCTCAAAACATTGATGGTTCTTAAGGGGTGCACTTGTCCTTTTGGACTTAGGTATTGTGGTTCTGTACTTCTGTGGTTCATTCAATGCACAGAGGTAGTGAAGCATTGATTGCTGGAACCTGCTGTTGTAGTTTACACCATCTGGATGGAGACTCTAGCCGCCTCAAGCTACTCGATTTTCTGAGGATCTTGGTCTGAGAAGAGAGAGGGGGGTTGGGGTTGGGTGCTCAACTGTATCTTCTGGTTGGTTCAGCAGAAAAATGTGTGTAGGCATTTCTCATCTTATCAGACAAATCATTATGCTTGCTTTTTCTTTGAACATTGTCTTGGAAGTGTTGATGGGTTGCTAAGAAGGGGAGTACCAGATGTCTTTTTTTTTTTTTTTTTTGGTGAGTGGGCAAAAAATTCTGTAGCATTTTGCTGTGATTTTGTTTTGGGGGGAAAGGGGGAGTTGGGGTTCTGGATATTATTTAGATTCGTCCTCACATGGCGGTTGTTCTTCTTTATACTTTTGGTTTTGATAAAAATATTGTTATGGTTAAGGATTTCTTGAGATTTAATTAAGTATGGTGATTGTTTGCATCAATCCCTTGACGAGGTTGTACAGTATGACTCTGTGGTGCAGTCTTGCAGATTCTGGACCATGTTATATTTTCATTATCTTCAGTGGAATGATCCCTTTTGATAGGATGAAGCATGATGCTGACTTTATGCTCTTTCTCTGTGCCAAAATAATTACTTTATGAGATTATGAGAATATTCCATGGTTTGTTTTGTATGTAATGACAGGCATTGAGTACCATTGATGGGGAAATATCACAACAACTTACTTTGAGGAGGAAGCATAGAGAGGGTGTTGGTCTGGGGTATTTTGATGCAAGTATTTATACACAAGGTACTATGGGTGTAGTACCAGAGTCCTTACGTCCAAAACCTGGTCGTTTGTCCCATGCCCAGCAGAGAGTTTATGAGGTAAGCACATGTTCTGAAGTTTTTACATGAAATGCAATTTCGCTAACTATCGCAACTGTATTCCACATCTTTTGATCTTTGCTCTCTCCTTTATATTTGTGCATGTGTCTCAGGATTTTGTTAGGTTTGCTTGGCAAAATCAATCAAACCAGAGCTCAAATGCTATGCCCACTGCCCCACCTGCTTCATCTAGTGTTTCTATTAGTTCAGGCCTGTCTCGTGCTTATGGCTCCACTACAGGGCCGCTCGACCAAGGTGCCTACTCATCTGGGCAAGGGGTGCAAGGATTTGGTGCAGTTGCGCAACCCATGGATCTCATGTCCGAAGAGTTGGACCCTGGTTCACAACTGCTAAGGTTTCCTTTTTCCCTTTTTTTTTGGGGGTGGGTGGGTGGGTGTACTATAATTTACAATGGTTTAATAGTTCGTTTACTTTTAATCCTCCTTCCAATGTTACAGTACTTCCTCAACTCATATTGGAGCACCTGATGGTATTATTCAGCATGGTTCTGAATTCAATTCTGTCGTGGCTTCATTTCCTTCAACTGTTGCAGCCCCAGAATTGCATTCGGTGGAAACCTCTACTGCTGTAAAGGTGAGAAAACATTATTTCTGTGAACTTCAAATGTTGGTGGACGATTGACAACTCTTTTACTGATGGGATGTGGTTTTTCATTTGGTCCAAGGAATTCGGAGCAATTGCACAACCGTCGCCTACAACATCTGCTACAGGACGGTTGGGAGTAAGTGCATCGGAACCTTTGTTGACCACGGGTGATGCATTGGAGAACTACCAGCTTCTGGCCCAAAAGGTAGCGAATAGGCTGCGCTTGTTGCTAGTTTGCTAGTGTTCCATTGTTTTTTCATGTTGACATGTCTGGGTGGTCTTTCATTATGTCTATAAGCTGCTTTTTGGTGTCTGTTGATTGTGGTTTCGTAATTTGAGCTCTCTTTAATTTTATTATTATTTCATGGAGGCCATGCGCCTTTGGCTTGAACTATCTTGCCACATTGGGGTTTTCCTTTTTGATTTCTCATGTCCGTATGGATTTTCCCATGCAATTAAAGTTTCTGCTACTCCTTTTTGTTTTCCCTTTTTACTCAGTCTTTTTTTTTTTGGGGGGGGGTTCCTGATTTCTGCGTCAACCATTTACTCATTTTCGTTTGAAGCTTATTCCTAAACATGATGCTATTTGTGTTTCAGTTGGAAAGTTTGATCACTAGAGATGCCAGGGAAGCAGAAATTCAGGTTCTTCTTCTCTCTCTCTCTCTCTCTCTCTCTCTCTCACTCTCTCTCTCTCTCTCTCTTATGTATATATATGGTGAAATTTTATTTGTACTTGAAAGCCTGTTTAAATATTATTCTATAGCACTACCTGTCACCTTATGCCGGAGTTTATATTTTCAGGGAGTTATTTCTGAGGTTCCTGAAATTATACTCAGATGTATAAGTCGACATGAGGCTGCATTGGCTTTAGCTCAGAAGGTTTAGTATGCTGCTTGTGTGGAAATTCGGTCCTTTGTTCTTCTTCTGAATTTGTAATTTAATTTGCAGGTTTTTAAGAGTTTATATGAGAATGCTTCAAACAGTGTACATGTTGATGCACATCTTGCAATTCTGGTGGCTATCCGAGATGTTTTCAAGCTTGTTGTCAAGGAGCTCACGAGTTGGGTATGTCTTCATTGACTTGCTTCTCTGCTTTTCTTCAGCTTGAATCGAGGTCCTGAAGTTATATATAATGTTTTCTTAAAACATTCTACCTTGAATTTGTTGTGTACACCTAAAGTAGATCAATTTGAGAATTATTTACCTGCTGAAACTTTGAACTTGGAAGTTGGAAGAATTGTGACTCATAGTTGTCATGGCTTCTAGGCAAGCCAAAGCAGTGGTAGGGTGCCTTGGCGAGCAAGTGTTTGTATGTAATTAGGGTATAAGAGGCTTGTGTATGGTATAGAAGTCCTTAGTTATAAATATGAAGAGGGGTTCACGAGTAAAGTAGAAAATGTGTTTGAACTTAATTGCAAATATGGTATACAAAGGGCATATTTATAATAAGGGTAATTTACACCAGAGGTACCCGACGTTTTGAGAAATCATATCAGAGTTACCTCACATTTCAAAAATCATACAAGAGGTACCTCTTTTCATATTTCCAACATTAACCCTATTTAACGTTGACATCCTCTAAGTTAACCATTAGATCTACTTCAAATTTTCAGGGACAGATCGTTTCTTGTTGAACTACCCTTATTTGGTGCTGATCGTTGGTACACCTGTCAGAAAAACAGTAAGTTTGGGTGCGGAGTTTTCATTGGAGGGGTGTACCATAGTCGAGATTTGTGACTTGGTGATGAGCAACCTCCGGTGAGGAAGGGTCATAGGAGAGGACAGGGGCAAGAGAGGGGGTGGGCAATTGAGACAGCGATGAGCATATGGGTATTTGAGTGGTGAGTTGTTGTGGCAACGGGATGGTGAGAGAGTGAACCAAAGGGGACCAAGAAAGTTATGCTAAACATGGGTAAATTTGGAAGAACAAAAATAAAAGGTACCCCAAGTGTAATATTTTTGAAATGTTAGGTACCTTTGATATAATTTCTCAAAATGTTAGGTACCTCTGGTATGATTTTTGAAACGTGAGGTACCTCTGGTATAATTTCTCAAAACATCAGGTAGTTTTGGTGTAATTTACCCTCATAATAATAAAATTTAATGTTTAGCAAATAAATTTTCAGTCGACTCTTGAGTTGCAGGGAATGACCCTCGAGTTGTAGAGAACAACTCTTGACTGTTTTCGACGGCGGTACTGGAAATCTAGAAAGGTGTGTTCCCTTCTCCATCCTTTTTCTCTTCCTCCTTTTATGGTAGTGATGATGGTAGTGGCGGTTGTGGCTCTTCCTCTTCTTCAGTGGCAACTGCTGCTGCTGCTACTATGGTTTTGGCTTCTGCTTCATTCTCCTCCTTACGCTTTGGCTGCCTGATTTCCCCTCTTTTCCTCCCTTTTCTCCCCCATTTTCACCCTCTCACCCCTTTAATCACCCGTGTTTTGGATCTAGACGCCCTAAACAAGCAAGGTGATCGGTCGCCTAGGCCTCACCCAAAAAAGCGCCTAGGTGATGCCTTGACAACTATGGTATGACTTGGAATCCACCTAACCTCTGAAAAGAATACATTCTTACTAAAGCTTAGCATTGCCGGATATTCATGCAACCACACCATGAATCCACACAGTATAGAAAAGTCAATGCTTTTTATTGTTGAAATAACTCCAAATTTATATGCCTGACTGACTGCATACATGGTTATATATAGAACTTTCTCAAAACTCACTGCTAACATGACTAAGAACTAGCCTAAACCTAATAAGTTTTTTTTTTTTAAGTATGTCTTTTCACAACCAAATTCCCAATTGTTTTTAATTAAGTATTTGTAGAAACCTAGGTTAAGTTTCTTTTTTAATTGTTTGGCTGCCCGTTCGTCCAAACAGTGATTAATAATCAAACTGACTACTTAATTGACCAATAAATGACAGGTAAAGCATCTTATTCCAATTACAACTTTAATTCAAGTAACTGTTAAAGTAAATCTCATAAATTCCTGATTTCCGCCCATACTATAGGCCCATTGTGAAGAAAAAATTGTTGGACCAAAATCAAGATAATTTATAATCCAATCCTGGTTTCAAGTATCGTATCGATACGGTGCGTATCGACTGATACATATTGGTATCGACAGTAGTCGATACGATACACGGCGATACGTATCTTATTTTTTAAAATAAAAAGTGTACCCATGTGTATCGGCCGTATCGAACCGATATGTGTTGATACAGTCCGATACGCATTGCTACAGTCCGATACGTTCGAGACAGACTGATACACGTATTGTTTAAAAAAAAAAAATTAGAACCTGTAGAAACAGAGTTGGCCAAAAAGGAAGAAGAAGAGGAAGGGGAAGAGGAAGAGGAAGAGGAAGAAGAAGAAGAAAGAGGGAGAAGAAGAAAGAGGGAGAAGAAGAAAGAGGAGGAGCTACCGCCACCGCCACCGCCGCCACAAGAGGAGGAGAAAAAGAGTAGCAGCAGCGATGGCCACTGCCGCCGTCACACTAGGAGGAGAAGAAGAGTAGCAGCAGCGATGGCCACCTCCGCCGCCGCCAGAGGAGGGGAAGAAGAAGAAGAAGGAAAAAAAAAATACTAACCTTTGAGATCTTCGCCCCTAGCAAACTCCATTCCTGTGATATTGTCCTGTATCGTTTACCAAACCCCATCCCTGCGATATTATCCAGTATTGTTTACCAAAAGATAGATCATCTTCTATTGACTAGAGCTCCGTCACTACTCCGTCGCAAGTTCACGGATTCCCCCAGTGGAAAAATCGTTTCTTTTAAGGAGCGTGCAGTGTGTAGTCAATGTACTTGGAGACTCAAAAATGGAAGCCTTCTATACTTACCCAAAAAAAGATCATCTTCTATTATATATATATGGTCCATGGGACATGGTCCCATGTATGACATTCTATATATATTAACTGTGTACATCACTTAAAAGGTAAGAAATGGTATTAATATTATAAAGAAAAAATAATAAAAAATTAAATTAGTGTAAATAAAAATTTTATATTCATCCTTATAATTGGAGGTAGTGTATTGAGTCCAACCACTTAATGTTTTGTAATTGGACCATAAATGGGTTATTTATAGTGTTTTATGCTTTAAATTAGTGTATTCCGATGCATATCTTGCCTGTATCCTAGCGTATCCATGCGTATCCACCGTATCCACGATACGATATGATACGTCTCTTAAAATCACCTGACCGATACGATACCAATACATGATACTTTAATCCCTGATGAATCCAAAACTGTACTTACTCTGATTAAACAAGTCCATTTCTCTGTTATACCTGCATCACAAACCTAAGACCTTAAACTTAAGGAACTTAAATAAATCCACAGCTGAAAAGAAAATACTCTGTTCTTTTGATTATATTTTTGAGGAAAGGTAATTGAAATTTCATTAAACCGAAAAAAATGGAAGCAACCTGAAGGTATATTCAGCTCTACTGAAAATGTCTTCCCATTCCTAAATATAAGGTCTCAAGAAAACCCCCTCAAACCCCCCAAAATAACTAATAACTACTGAAGTTATAAGCTGATTAACATAAGTATTTTTTTTGAGTGAATAAAGAATTTATTAAACAAACCCAAGGGAACAAAGGGGGAGGTCTAGTTAGAGAGACCAACTGGCACGGAACAAAAAAGAGAGAAACACAAAAACCACGGTGATTCTCCTATCCACATTAAAAACGGATAGGTAGATCCCAAACGATAGCCATGAATCTATTGGAGGGAGAATCAGGGCCACAAGGGGCAATGGGGAGGATGGATCCCCTAACATCAATGGGATCCCAAATTTGGTCTAGAGTTTGAGACTTCCTGGTTTACGATGGAGATTCTTTCATACCAAATTTGATACATTGTCGCAAGGAAAGCCAACTTCCCAAGTCTGTCACAAGGGAACTTGTCTCTGGAGGTTCTAAGGATCCATCTACATTCTCTCTGAAGGGATCGGATGGATCTAGCTGTAGTAGAGCAACAACAAAGAGTTTCTTTCCAAATACTGGATGAGAATGGGCAATCAAAGAATATGTGCAATACTCTCATAGGCAGACCAGCAAAGAGAGCAGTGAGGCTGCACTCGCACCTGTTTCAGATTGAGGAGACACAACACTGTGATTTGTTGAAACCTTTCCATCTTTTCCATGATCCATTGAAGAGTCTCCCACCCATCATCTGATTTCAGGCTCGGCTGCATGGCCTCCTTTGTGGGGGAACAGAAAGATTAGCTACTCGCTTACTTGTTAGGAAGCTTTGACCTCAGTGATGGTTGATTGGTTCTGGAGGTTTCATTAGTTGCTGACCAATTTAATAGCCTCTTTTCCTTTGCAAAGCTCAATCTTCTGTGTACTCTCAGAGACGAGTTAATTTTACGATATTATTTCTAAGTAGTTAATGGAGTTCTATAGATGTTTCTGATTCTCTAATTTTTTTTTCTCAAAAAATTTGTTCTTCATTCTTTCATTTGCCTATAGTTTGGTAAAGGTGTTTCAGGATGTTAGGTAGCTAAAAGAGTCTTCCTGTCCAAAGTCAAAAGTTGTTTTGGAGTTTATGCTTTGGGTATTCCATGCTTTCCCTGATATAATTTCTATCATTCTATTCTGTAGGTGATATACTCGGATGAAGAGCGCAAGTTCAACAAGGATATAACTGTTGGTCTTATTCGTAGTGAATTGCTAAACCTTGCAGAGTACAATGTACACATAGCAAAACTTATTGATGGAGGAAGGAACAGTATGTAAAGGGAATCTACTTTTTAGATTTAATGATAATTTTGGTACAATTGATGCAGCTAACTGATTGTGTAAACTTTGCAGAAATTGCTACTGAATTCACCATCTCTCTTCTCCAAACGTTGGTGCTTCAGGAACCTGGTGTCAGTGTGTCAGAACTCCACAATCTTGTTGATGCCTTGGCAAAGGTCTGATTTTCTTTTGATTGTGACTGTCTTATGTTTCTGAGATGGTAACTTCCTCTCTCATTATTGTTTTTTGTTGTTTGCAGCTTGCAATGAGGCCTGGATCTCCTGAATCTTTACAGCGGTTAGTTGAGATTGCCAGGAATCCTGCCGCTAATTCATCTGCATTATCTGGTTTAACTGCTGGCAAGGAGGATAAGGCTAGGCAGGCCCGGGAGAAAAAAGTATTTGTTGTTTATTGATACTCAATTTTATATTCATTGGGTGCATGTGCAGTAAATTTTTTTGGTGGGGATTTACAACATTTTGGATGTGTTTCTTTTGCTGCAGGTTCCTGGTCGCTCCTTGGTGATCAGGGAAGACTATTCCAATGCTGAATTTATGCCAGCAGATCCTGCTGGTTTCCGTGAACAGGTAATAATAAGTGCTTGTTTGATGAAATTCATAGATATTCAGATGCAATGATTAAGATGGTTAAAAATTGCTTGAGGTGATTTGGCTTCTTCCAAGATTGAAACATTAATATCATAAAGGGAGAATTAAGATTGAGGTGGTGATGGCGCAAGGAAGAGAAATCCCAACTTATACTTTTAGGTGTAGGTGACTATTTTACCTTAGAGTACCTTTTGGCAATTGATATTTGAAGAAGTAAATGCTTATGTGACCAGTTGCCATATTGTTCAAGGTGCCCAGACAGAAAATATTGGGAGAAGAAAGGGCAAAATGAGGAAAGGGGAAGGAAATTTTTTTTTTTTTTTTTTGGGAGGGGGGGGGGAGAAGAGGGGAAAGAGGCAGAAAAACCAAAGAGAATGAAAAAATTGGAAGAAAAATAGGTAGAAGAAGCAGTAGCAGCAGCCACTACTACCAGACAGGTGCAGTGGCAGCTACTTCTGCCACCGTCCACTGTTATCATAGTAGTAGAAGAAGAAGTGATGCGGTCCCAGGTTGCAAAACCCTAATTTGTGATTGTTATGGCCACCCCGGATAACATAAGCTCAAATATTAGGAAGAGTGGTAAATTCTCATTATATGGAAGCTTAGAATCCTTTAGTAAGGGACTAGGGACCTAGTAGTGGCAGAATCACAATTGTGAGACAAATAAGGCCCTTAAGAGTAAAGCAGGAAGGTATGGGACATGCCAGGAATAAATTTAAAGAACTGAGGGTAATTCTGGAAGTTAAAACAAAATGGGGTAAACAAAAGAATAAGGTTTAAGAAAAAGGGACATAAAGGTTATTTCTGTTTCAAGGGTCTTCTTCAACTTTGGAATATCACGTTAGAATCAGATTGCAGTGGAGCAGAAAACCAAGCTTTCGATGGCATCAACCCACCACACACTCCAATCAAGCCAAGGTTTAAGAAGAGGTAGCTCTTGATGCCAGCCCCTAAGTCCTCTGTGCAGCAGTCTGAAACTTGATTAAAAATCTCCAAAATGAGGCCCAACTGAATTTCCAGGTTCAGATATGTATTTAGATGAGTATCTCATATTAGAGGGATCAATTTGAGATAAGATTCCCGGATTTATGTCTCCCTAGAGTAAGGATGTGACCCACAAAATCTTTAGGGAAAAGGGCAAGGGATGAGGCAGATTGATCCTGGCCTATGAGGGGCCGTGATGCAGTTAGGGAAGCCCAATCATGCTAGCTGGGCTTCACAACAATTTATTTCAGCCCATAGTTGGGTTGTATGGGGCATGGGCCTTTCGTTTTAGGGAATAATATTGTGATAGATCTCTTTTATGAGCCCAGATTTAAGGGATTTTAATTGCATACAGGATTAGGATATTTAGTGATATTTTTCTTTCTTTAGTTTGGTTTATTTTGTAATGGGGAAATTTGGATAAGGCAGGACCTTTAGAAGTAGTTTCTTAGTTAATTTTTATTATTTTAAGTAGGAGATTGACTTTTTTTTCTTTCCATTAGAATTAGGAGATTGAGTTGGATTCAGTTTCTATTTCAGTCTTAGAGATAGATTAGGATTTTAATTTCTGTTTAATCTTTAAATACTCTTGCAAATGAAGGAATAGTTAGTTTTTAGAATGGAATGAAAAGTTGGGTTTTTTTAATTTCCTCATCACTATTTCCAGTGACAATAATATCATCCACATATACCAGAAGAGCAGTAAAGTTTCCAGCTGAATGTTGTATAAACAAAGTATGGTAAGTATTGCTCTGTGCATAACCAAAAGCAATCATAGCTTTATGATGTTTGCCAAACCACGCTCTGGGAGACTGCTTGAGTCTATAAAGAGAACGCTTCAATCTACATACCTTTGCATCTGTAAACCTAGGTGGATAGTCCATATACACTTCTTCTTTAAGTTGACCATGGAGGAAGACATTCTTTACATTAAGTTGTTGCAGATCCCAATTGTGGTGGACAGCATATGTTAAAAGAATTCGCACTGTTTTCATTTTAGCCACTGGTGCAAAAGTTTTTTGGTAATCAATACCATATGTTTGTGTAAATCCATGAGCTACTAGTCGAGTTTTATACCGATTCACTGTGCCATCACTGTTTTGCTTGATAGTAAACACCCATTTACAACCTACTATTCTCTTACCTGGTGGGAGTTAAACAAGATCCCAATTATTGTTCTTCTTCAAGGCTCTCATTTCTTCCATCATTGCAACTTTCCACCGCTCATCCAAAATTGCATCTTGCCATTTATGAGAAATAGACACAAAAGAAAGAGGACACAAATGCATGGAAGAAATGAGATAGAGAATCATATGAGACAAAATTAAAGATTGGATGAAGGGTGCAAGTCCTAGTACCATTGCAAAGGGCAATAGAGAGGTTAGAATCAGAATCAGAGAGAGAGATGTCCTTACCAAGAGATTGTTCAGTCTCTGGATCCTAAGCTGACGAAGGGACAAGAGAAGTTGCGTTGGTGGTAGTGGTCCTTACTTGCTTCTGGCATGGCTATAAACTTGCAGAGGCTTAGCAGCTGGTATAGGTGTGGTAGGTGAACTAGGCTGTATCTCTGTAGATGGCGGTGTCTCTGTAGGTGGCTCCGGTATCTCTGTAGGTGGCTCTGTGGATGGTGTCTCTATAGGTGGCGGTATCTCTGTAGATCTTATTGAACTCCGTCTGTCTCCATCTCCATCGGTATAATCAAAGGCACATCTTCAAGCTCAACTGCATCTGTTTCCCCCTAAAGACGGGACTAAAAGTACATCATGTTTTCATGGAAGAGAACATCCTTTGTGATAAAAGTTTGGCAACTCGGAGGATGGTAGCATTTATACCCTTTCTGTGTAGCAGGATAACCAATGAAAATGCAACGAACCCCCGAGAATCAAGTTTACCAGGAGAGTGATGGTTGCGAGCATAACAGACAACCAAATACCTTTGGGGGAAGTGCAAAAGAGTGATCACCAATTAAGAGGTCCAATGGAGCCTTGTGGTTGAGTACATGTGATGGTAACCTGTTGATGAGGGAGGTTGCTGTAAGGACAGCATCAGTCCAAAATTTTGTTGGAACATTCATATATGTCAAGGCGCCAAGGCGAATCAAGGCGATGGAGGCCTAATTGGGCGCCTAGGCGACCAAGGCGCCCGCCTAGGCAACCAAGGAGACCGTCTAGGCGACCAAGGCGCCTGATTTTCCAAGGCGACCCAAGGCAGCCTGGGCGCCTAGGAGACGCCTTGACAACTATGGGAACATTACCTACAAACATAAGAGCCCGAGCAGTTTCAAGGATATGTTGATTCTTTCCTTTGGCAACCCCATTCTGAGCTGGGGTGTCAACGCAGCTTGTTTGGTGTATGATCCCATGATCAGATAGATACCGTTGAAAATGCCCATCAAGATACTCTCGCCTATTGTCACTACAGAGTACTTTGATGGGAGTCTGAAACTGAGTCTGTATCATTTTATGAAACTGTGAAAAACACTCAAAGACGTCACTCTTGTGATGCATAAGGTAGACCCAAGTAGTCCTAGTATGGTAATCAATAAATGTGACACACCATTGATGGCTTGAAATCGAGGTTGTCCTAGCAGGACCCCAAACATCAGAATGAATCATATCAAACATACTTTTGCTTTTACTAACTGTAGGTAAATATGTTGTACGAGCCTGCTTAGCCAGAATACAAGCTTCGCATAATAACTCGTTTTTATTACATTGTTTGGAAAGAGAAGGAAACAAATGGGATAAAACACTAGGAGAAGGGTGGCCAAGATGGCGATGCCATTATTGTAATGTGCTCATAGACAAATAGAGGTGATGAGTAGTAGGCGGGTTTGAAGTAGGTGATACTAAAGGACCAGTATAGACCACCATGCAAACTACCATATCCAATCGTCTTCCCACTCTCCAGATCCTGAATTACACACGAGGAAGGGAAAAAAGTTACTTTACAGTTAAGGGATTTAGTTAGGCTACTAATAGAAAGCAAATACGTAGAAAAATTAGGTACATAAAGAACGGACTGTAAAGTAAGAGTAGGAGAGCAGCGAATGGAGCCCTTTCCAGATGTAGTAAAAAGAGACCCATCTGCTACTCGAACAGTATCCTTCCCAGAAGATGTAGAGTACTAAAAGAATGAATTTCCTGAACCAGTCATGTGGTTGGTTGCTCTAGTGTCCATAACCCATGGGCTAGAGACAGAAGAGGCACACAGACCAACATGAGAAATACCTGATTGTACAAAGTAAGAACCTGGAGTGGCAGATGCTGGTGGAGGAGCGGCTTGGGCTGTAGCGGATGGCCTTAAGAGATTCTTGAGAGCTTGAAGTTCTTCTGTTGATAGTGTAGGCAAAGTGCCAGTAGGAATGCAAGTTTCTGTTTGATTGGCCTGTGGTGCTCTAAAGTTTTTAGTTCTCTGTAGTCCCTTTTCCCACTTTTTGGCCTCAAAATCAGCTGGTTTACCATGCAATTTCCAGCAAGTCTCTTTAGTATGGCGGTCCTTCCCACAATATTCACAATGGACTAGTTTGGAGGCGGTAGGACCATTGGGCTGGCTAGTCTAGAGAGCTGACCTCTCTGCTGGAAGGGGAGGCATCATGGATGTACGGTGCATATCTTCAGACTGAACCAAGGCATAAGTCTGCTCTAACGATGGTAATGGTTATCTACTGAGGATGTGAGCACGAACTTGATCAAACTCAACATTAAGTCCAGCCAAAAAATTGTACACTTCAAGTTTGTCTTAAGCATTTTTTACTGCAGTAGCATCAGCCGAACATGTAGCAGTAAAGGTATCATATTTGTCCAATTCCTGCCACAGGCTACGAAGCTCAGAGTAATATTGGGACATAGTAATATCCCGTTACTTAGTGGCACCAATCTTCACATGGAGGTCATAAATTAAGGACTAGTTTCTCACTTGGGGAATAAGTCTCCTTGGTAGCCTTCCAAATCTCTGTTGCATCAGGTAAGAAAACATACCCTCGACCAATTTTAGGGTCCATTGAACCAATCAAATAGGCCATCACAATAGAATTTTCAGATGCCCACTTGTCATATAATTTATCTGTCAGAGCAGGTGTCTTCTTCTGACCATTGATATAACCCAAAAGACCTCTAGCAAATATTGCCATCTATGCTGTTTTGGACCACATCAAATAGTTGGTCCCATCCAATTTAATTGGATTTTGGGGAATAAAAGTGAATTCAATATTAGAGATCTCCATATTGGGGGAATTAACTTCAGAATGGTCAGTCAGGTGAATAAGTGCTCAACAAAGTAAAATTCCTTCAATTGGGATGCTGTGTATCAGCTTTATGGGAACAAGAGACACATATGCAGCAGTTTTTTATCTTCAAACTTGCATGGAAGAATCGAGGTTGGCTATCAGGTTGGTCTCTTCAAAGTACATCCCTTCAATAATGGATACACGGTAGTATATCACAGAAAAATTGTCCAAACTGATTTAGTTCATTTCTGCACAAGCTTTAGAAGGTGAGATAGTAGGAAATCTGATAATAACAAACCAGAAAAGAGAAGATTCTGGTTATAATTATAAGATTCTGGTAATATGCACCAGAAAAAAACTTTACAAACCAGAAACTAGGTTTGTCGGTGGCAGTAAAAGGGTACAGAAGAAAGGGATCTTAAGATTGGAATAAGGGTAACAGGAATGAAGATTACAGGTGGCGGTAATGGAGGCTGTTAATGGATGTTGCTTGCGGTAATGGGAATGAGGGTTACAAGTGGTTAAGGCAAGGTTGCAGGTAGTTACGGCAGGGCTGGGATAGGTTTTAGGTGATTACGGCAGGTCTGAGAGAGAGAGAGGATGGTTACGGTGAGGCTGAAGAAACTAAGGAGGCTCTGATACCATGTTGAAACAAGAATAGAAAAGAAAAGAAGAGGTTAATTGATCCTCTCCCCACGCACCTTTATTTATAATGAAGTAAGAAAGACCCAATTACAATAATAACCCTCAACCTAATAAGATAGAAGAAGACATAATAAGCTAAATACCAAAATACCAAACATAACCCCAACGAAACTGTACTAGCGCTATAGTGCTACATAGGACTCGACAACATTTATAGATTAAACTGACCCCTGAATTCCTATTCATGACATGAATTGAAATCCAAACCCTAAGGAACTCCAATACTTAAACCTATTTTAAAACACTCAAGCTAAGACTAACACCAATAGGACTCTAAACTTAGACTAATGACTCTAACCCTGTACTTACATGATCCTTGTAGCTAGGCTTATTTATTGCCTACTGCAAAATAAAAACCCATAAAAATCCCCTTAATTAGGATCCATATAACCATAGACTCTAGTTTAATCAAAACCCAACCCTAACGTTTTGAGCAATAGAACCTGGCCTTTTGTGAGGAGACACATATTTTCTACCTGCATCAGGTGGATATTACCATGCTTTGAGTGATTCTTATTTCTGAAGGCTAGCTTCTTGATGGATGTGAATAATAATGTCATGTCTTTGGTGTTTACTGGAATGAAAATTTTTTCTTATGTTGTTTCTTATTCACTGTGCTCTATCCTTCTCTTTTGGTACATCATATAGATCACATACTTTTAACGTGAATGCCAACGTGACTGATCTTGAAACTATTGCAAATTTTGAGTGCAGTCATCAGCATATTTCAGTAGTGGTAAACATCTAAGTTTTTCTGCTTTACCTGAAGATATATATGTAATGAGATCATTATTTTGTGCATGTGTGTGGTTTTTTTATACTCAGTGCTTATTTGTTATATGTTAAAATGCTGCAGGTTTCTGTGCTTTTTGGTGAATGGTATCGAATTTGTGAACTTCCTGGTGCAAATGATGCTTCTTATACCCGTTATATATCACAATTACAACAAAGTGGGTTGCTTAAAGGGGATGATATTTCAGATCGCTTTTTTCGTATCCTAACGGTAATTTTTCTAATTTTTGTTCCTTTGAAGCTTTGTCTAGGAAGCAACAATGGAAGTTATGGTTGATGAACAACTTTGTAAATGATATTTCATTTCAGGAACTTTCAGTAACATACTGTGTATCTACTGAGGTATCTCCTACCTCATTATTGCTACAGCCTCATCACTCCCAGCAAATATCATTTTTTGCTATCGATATGTATGCTAAGCTCATCTTTCTAATCCTGAAGGTAAAGATAATTTCTACTTCATTTGGTTTAAATGGGATAGCATACTGTCCTGAGAATCTTGCTAACCTTATCATTACTGATGCTGTGTTTTGTTAATTGGTTGTTTAGTACTCTGCAGTGGACCAAGGGTCAAGTAAATTGTTTCTTTTGCCCAAGGTTTGAATCAGCAAAAATTGGTTTCTCTTATTTTGTGGTCCTTGCTTATTCGGGGCATTACTTAATTATTATGTAAATGGCTTCTGGACAGATCTTGTCAATTACTGTGAGGGTCATCCAGAAAGATGCAGAGGAAAAGAAGACAACTTTCAATGCAAGACCATATTTCAGATTATTTATCAATTGGCTTTATGACCTTGGTTCTCCAGATCCAGTCCTTGAGGGTGCCAACTTTCAGGTATTTGGAGCTTTGCATTTTGTGCTTCATTACTGTCAGGCCTGTATTCACTAACATAGGTTTGTATTTGCAGGTGTTGACAGCATTTGCTAATGCTTTTCATGCCTTGCAACCCCTTAAAGTCCCTGGTTTCAGGTCTGCATGCCAAAAACTTTTGGTTTTGTCATTTAGCCCAAGTTGTGGTTTATTAGGTGTATATCATTACAGTGATTTCTTAGACCTAGTATTATTGCTAGTTTGTCAGCATACATTGTTGTTTAGTAGTATTTTTCTAGTCAGTGCTGGACCCCAAATATTCTGGTCCAAATGGTTGTTACTCCTGCCTACCAAATAGGGATTCATTTTGATGTCAAGGCCTTTTAGTTCTTTCTATAAGACTATAACTATAATTTTCTAGACAGTAGTGGTACTGAACGCTTTGTCAATCGACATTTGATGCCTTTAAATTGTTGCACCTAGATCTTGTTTAATTCAATCTTTGCCATGCCACTATAAGGATTCTAGCATTGCTCTTGTTCTTCATGACTATATAGTTCTGTACATAGTTAACAAAATTTATGAATAATTCAGCAAAAGATCGGATTGAATCCAAATAGGCTGCAAAAATTTGGCAAGTCCCGAATAATTCATAAATAATTGGGAACCAAAGAATTCAGCCAAAAAAAAATCTCAATGCTTTAAAAAATTCAATAATTTTTTTTTGAAAACTGGCCAATTTTTGGTCCCTGAACTTTTGAAATGTGAGTGTTTAATTATTTATTTAATTACTCAATCTGGTTTTTTGACCGATTTTAAATAAACAGAACTTTTGAATTTAAAAAATTTCCTTCTGAATTATTCCTGCTTCCAAAATTGTCAACTATGCTTCCACCCTCCCTCCCTCCCTCCCCCCTTTTGTGGCAAAGTTTGTACTTGCTTGAAGTATAAATTTATTACTTATCAAGGTTTTAAAGATCGGGTACGGTTGATGCAAGTTGGTACTTTGGAAACAGTAGTGTTTAATCCTTAATTAATTCAAATCAAACTTTTTGTTTGTCACACCCCAATTCTGCACTATTCAGAATGATGTGATGAACCGTTAATAAACCAACGGTTCAACCAGGATCTCAAATAGGCTATCCCCGCGTTATCTAAACTTACACACATCCGTAATCATAATCAGAGTAAATACACAATAGCGGAAGTCTTATAATAATATGAACTGATAAACTAAAATGATATTAATAATTTAATAGCAAATTATTCTGTTTTCAACTGAGACATAAATATTTAAATACCAAATACACACGAGTTGCATTCGCAAGAGGAGTCGTGTGTATCCACTTCAGCTTCAGCTTCCATCGCTGCCACGTTCCCGTATGCAGACGCATTCACATAGTCTTCAACGGTATAACCTGCATCATCAACTAAAAATATTCGACGTCGAGGGGTGAGCACACATCACGGCTCAGTGAGTAGCCAAAACAATGCAACAATACATATGCATGCAAATCAATTTATATCTTTGGTCCGGTTTAAAGTTTGCAATATGCAATAGAAAGGTTTAGGTAGCCAAAGGTCGCGTTTATCGACCCCGCCTCTATACACAAGTGTGTGACGTCACCCGAAGATCACGTTTATCGTCGACTCACATGCACCCAACCATGAACATTATATAACGAAGGTTAACGTTTATTGCTATATAGTGACATACCAACACGTAAGCCCCTGCTGGCGAGGGCTGCAAACTAGGCTCGCAACTAACCAATCCTAATGCCAAAAAGTGTATCCAAGGCCTCACCCCAGCATCCCTCAGAATGTCCATAGAGATAGAGCTAAGACCCCCCGGTAGAGTCAGAGACTACAAGGACCGAGACCACCTCCCCTGATACTCTACAACATAATAGTTCTGCTAAAGTAATGGCGATACGACGATGCCAATGCACAAGACTTGAGTTAGAGATAGAGCTAAAGTGCTGAGACCCGCCAAAGGTTAATGTTTATTGACGTTCTCATCACACCTCCCCTGATACTCGCTCGCATCAAGTACATCAACCACACACATACAAGCACATGCCTATTCCTATCATCATCATCATCATCATCATCATGTTATAAACAATAAAGTAAATATGCATGAACAAGTAATAGAAATATTGGATGGCATGCTGTATGCACATTACAACATATTCGCATAGAATCAAACATGGCATAGGACTCAAGAAATAGAAAACAGTTTCTGTTATTAATCAATTTAGTTTGGAGTTCTGGTTCCTCACCTTAGCTTGCTAATAAATACTTTTCCAAGCTTTAGAATCACCTTTACAATGTTATTATATTGCTAGAAGGCCTAACAAAGTCGATAAAATTTAATTAGAATTAATTCTGAATTTAAAAACCATGCTGTTAACTGAGGGTCGGAGGTAGGGTCGGAGTCAGGATCGACCCTGGGTGCGACCCTCCCTTAACTCTGAACTTCCCGAACACTGAGGGTCGATGGTCAGGAACACCTAGGGTCGGATGGTCATCGACCCTCGGTGCGACCCTTTGTGCACTTTGGTCTAATTCCCTCTCTTTAATCCATACTTCGTGTTTGGGGTCCTATGTCTTGCTTCTATGTTCCATTAAACATTCATTCCATGGTCTAGAACCACGAATCAACCACCTAGATAGCTTTCATGCATTCTTCTATGATTTTCCATGGAAACCTAACCATAGGTTGATGGTTTGGGTTTCTCGGAGATCACACTCTTTCCAATATCTATCCTAAGGTCTGTAGAAACTCATGGAATTAGTATCCATACCTGAGAAGATTACTTTTTCTCTGAAATTCTTCTCCTTTTTGTTAAGTTCTCTTCCTTGCCTTTCTTCTTCCTCTTTTCCTTCTCCTCTCTTTCTCTCAATTCAATTAGGGTTGTGAAAGGAGTGAAGTGGCTTAGGGACGTCCTTTAAATAGGGTAGGAACATCCTAAAATAAGTCCCTTTGAGATTATGAAAGAATCCCAATCGAAAATTAGGAAATTTCCTAATTCTATTTCCTACGGTAACCGAGGGTCGATGGGAGGGTCGATGATCCCGTCGACCCTAGGGTCCTAAGCTGTCCGACCCTCCCTTCAAAACTGAGGGTCTGACTTTCTGCTTTGGGAGGTCCGACCCTACTTAGCTGGGTATGCGACCCTCCCCTATTTTAAGTGTTTTTGGGTCGATTTGATACCTGGGATCTCGATCTCCTTCACGCCCTTGGTCCATTTAACTCGACCATGATGGGTAAACCTGGTTCAAGGTGGTAAGACCGGGTTAGATTGACACGGGTCTTTCATTGTTAGTCTACTGTCATGACTGAGTTTGAAATCAACAAAATTCCCAGTTTTCCGAATCCATTTTTGCAAAGTTTATACTTGCTTGAAGTGTAAATTTATTACCTATCAAGGTTGTATAGATTGGGCATGGTCGATTCGTGTTGGTATTGCTGGTCCCCGATCCAGCCGACATCTGTATTGAATACCCCGACTTAAATACCTGTTACCCATTCGCCCCTACCATTCACCACCCACCACTGTTCCCAACATCACCCCCCTGCCACCACAAAAAAAAAGTGGAGGGGGGGGGGGTGGAGGGATAAAGAACATGATACCAGGCTTTCATTGAATGCATCCGGTTGTATTTAAAAAAATTGGCCGACAAATTACAGGTTTCTCATACCATTGTTGTTGTCATAAGATTTTTTAGTGGGGTTGTCTTGTATTCGTTGAAGTGACTTCCAGTTTTACTAACTTTGAGTGCTTTCAGCTTTGCATGGCTTGAGCTGGTTAGTCACAGAACTTACATGCCTAAGTTGCTTACGCTTAATCCTCAGAAGGGTTGGCCTCTTGTTCAACGGTTGCTGGTGGACTTGTTCAAGTTTCTGGAGCCATATTTAAGAAATGTTGAACTGGGTGAACCGGTTTGTTAAACTCTTGTCATTTGGCTCTTTGTTTCATTTATATGTGTTGCTTTGAATGTCTAATGTATAATGGAGTTGTGGGTCTCATGGTTTCTACCTTGTGCATGAAGGTTCGCTTTTTGTACAAAGGAACTTTGAGGGTACTGCTTGTGCTACTTCATGATTTTCCCGAGTTCCTCTGCGATTATCATTTCAGCTTCTGTGATGTCATACCTCCCAGCTGCATCCAGATGCGGAACGTTATCCTCAGTGCATTTCCTCGCAATATGAGGCTGCCTGATCCGTCCACACCCAACTTGAAGGTGTCTACTGGATATTGGTTTTAATCTTTAGCTCTCCTAATGCTCAGGCTAATTGCATTCTAAATAATTTACGTGTTTGTCTCTTTTATAATTTTACCATGTGTAGATTGATCTACTGGCAGAGATTAGCCAATCACCACACATTCTGTCTGAAGTTGATGCTGCTCTTAAGGCAAAGCAAATGAAGAATGACATTGATGAATATCTTAAGGTATCGGGATATGTTGCTACTACTGTTCGTTTTTGAACTGACATAGAACACTAGAAATGCTAGAGTAGTTTCTTCTTCACTCATGTTTTATTTTTGGGGGGTAATAAATGGCTTTTTTGTTTTCCCTTGAGTCTCCTTTATATTCTTATTTTCTGTTTCTCTTTGAATCTCCTCAGACAAGGCCACAAGGGTCTTCCTTCTTGGCTGAGCTGAAGCAGAGATTGCTGCTTCTTCAGAGTGAAGCAGCCCAGGCTGGGACCCGATACAATGTGCCCTTGATCAACTCCCTAGTCCTTAATGTGGGGATGCAGGTAATTCTTTCCCTGCCTTGGTGAATATATTTCTTTTTTATCATCCTTTCTAGTTATTGTTTCTCAGTTTGACACCATCCATGTGGATGTTTTGCGTGCTTGGGAAATTTGGGGAAGGGGTAGATATGGTTTGGGAGATGGAGGGTATAATCACTTGTTAAAGGTAATATAGTTTAAAATTCTAACATTGAATTACTAATGTATTTGCATATATTAAATACATTACATGGCCCTGTTTAGGATGGGCTTCCTAAATTCCCATCATTTTGAGCGATGTGGTAGATGATGTGGCACTTCTGACCATTGGTTAGAAAGGACATCGTTTGGATTAGCCACATGTAAAAATTCAGAATATAATTTGATCAAACACCCTCCCGTGTATTCACATGCATCCTCCCTCAGGCTTCATGTATGTCCATATACGCCTATGGTACTCTGATTGGTAACCACAACTGTGCACTCTCTGATAATTGTGGATTTTTGAAGCTCTATGTTGTCACTGGGGAAATTCTGATTGACCTGAAACTTAACATGTGAGCAGGGGACCAGGTGTACCTGTCATAAAATTTGGGCCCTAGGGCCATTTAGGTAAGTCTTCTTAAGTGGGCTTTTTAGGAAACCTTTACTAATTAATAATTTTATACATAGTTTATTTGTACTATAGGAAACTACATTTGTTTTAATCTAGGTTTCAAAGATTAGGATTCATTACTGTGTTGTATCATGTATGTAAGTGTACCATCTGGAATTTAGCTGACTAATCGGCATACTACTCTCCAGAAGGTGAAATGCACCTGTTGTGCAAGAATGTTAACTAGGGTGGTTCTGCATACATTTCTCTTTCGGTTCCCCTTATGAACGAGCAGGCAGGCCAAATGATCACTGTATATTGTTGTATGTAGTGCTGATATTTACAGAAGGTTTTGTAGTTAACCAGCCTGCCCACTTGGCCAGGTTGCCTCTTGATTTCAGCATCTCGGATGGTTGATGTGGCCATCCTGAACATTGGATGGATGGAACTCTTGATTGGCTACATGGCAAAGGGAGAACCTTTCACTAATTGCTCATGTTTGGGTGGCATTATTGCAGGCTATTCAGCAACTACAGACAAGGACTCCACCACTGCATGCACAACATATGGCACAGGGTGCCTCCATGGATATTTTCTTGGTGGGTGCTGCCATGGATATATTCCAGACCTTGATTGGGGAGCTCGATACAGAAGGCCGCTACCTCTTCCTGAATGCGGTTGCTAACCAGCTACGCTATCCAAATAACCATACACACTATTTCTCCTTTGTCCTCCTCTACTTGTTTGCTGAAGCAAACCAGGTATGCTTGTTTCCTATTATTTCTCTTCTTTTTGTTTTATTTTATGGCAAAAGTTTCGATGCATGACCTTGCACAAATAGGGAAACGTCAGATCATTAAAACCCACCCCTTGAAACTCCAAACCCCCCCCCCTCCCCCCCAATAAAACGAACCAGCCGATCGCCTGTACACGAGTCCCCTCTTCTTATTTTATATTATGTTTTGAGTTTTTCTGTAACTTGTGTCATTGTCCTTGAAATCATTCTTGTGCAAATAAATTTTCATTTTGAATTCAGTTTCGTATAAATCTAGAATGAAGCTTGGCAGAAGCTGATAATAATTTATTTGACCCCTTGTTGCAGGAAATCATCCAGGAGCAAATAACGAGGGTATTATTGGAACGATTGATTGTTAATAGACCTCATCCATGGGGCCTGTTGATCACTTTCATTGAGCTTATCAAGGTAAATGAGGAGTTTTTTTTTGAGTAAATCATTGACACCACAACAGTTGTCTTTTTATTTTTTTTGTCATAAAATTCCTTTGTATTGATTATATTGTCGTTGTGTGACTGGTTTGATTTCATATCTGCAGAATCCTAGATATAATTTTTGGAATCGATCATTCACAAGGTGTGCACCGGAGATAGAGAAATTGTTTGAATCAGTCTCAAGATCGTGTGGAGGCCCTAAACCTACGGATGAGAGTATGGTTTCGGTTGGGATCTCTGAAAATGCACACTGAGACTTCCAGGGGGATGTTACATTGTAGATTATGGGTTTATTTCTATTTTGCAAATTGTAAAGATGTAACGTACCTAGTGGTTTGTCACCTGTTGCCTGAATCAGACTACCATTTGATAATTTTTAATTTTTAGTTAACAGACTAGATGTTGAAGATACTTGTACAAAATCTTGTTTCTACCTTCGATTGGTTTGAAACAAAATCCATCGACTTTAGTGAAATCATTGAGCTTACTTTATCCCAAACTAGAGAACCAGTGGTTCCAAACTATTGAAATTTTTATACTTTAAATGGAAACTTTTGTAGTGGTAACACAATATGATTGTATAAGATGTAAAATTTATTTTACTTTTCGTAACATATTTATTAATGATATTTATAAAATATAAAATTTATTTTTCTTTTTAAATGGGAGGGATTTGGATGCAAAGTGAAGCATAAGTTAATAACTATATGTGGAATAATTTGGAATTAATTAGATAGTAATGTGATAGCATATGCAGTAATCATTACAAAAGTTTCTATTTAAAGTATAAAAATTTCTTTTCCCTTCCCTTCAATTCCTCTTGCAACCAAACAAAGCCTATATGAATTACCGTCTTGCCCGAAGTTCCAAGCGAAGGAAGTGTCTCTGCACTTGAAGTTTCAATAATCCATTTGACTATAATCTGCATAAATTCCCCTGGAACGTAAGCCTGTTCCTGCCCATCCACTGATGCCACAAGAAAACGTTAATAGGAAGCCATCTTGATTCTTAGTAGTTCTAATGAACCCTACGTCTTTCCCCAAGGGTTCGGGATCATCTAGGCCACTGCCTAAGGCCTTCTTATCATTCTAAGGTGGTCATTCTATGGCTTATGAATGTTGTCCAACATTCTCCTTTGAATCTGGATAAGCATTGGATATCTTCCATGTTAGGCTATTAATGGCTTCTGGAGAATGGCACTCTCAGCTTCTAGGGATGGGAAAAATTTCCAAGGTCATTAGGATTGAAAGGTATAATCGATAGGAGGGGTTGAATTGTTACCTTAGGCTGGAAATTACTCATAATGGTGGAACCAGCTTTGGCAGCTTGTCCAATGGTAGTGTTAGATCTTCCCATTCTCTCTTACAGTTCAAAACCAAACCCAACCATTTAATATTCGGTTTCATTTTTTGAAACCAGAACCTACTAGTTATTAATCTAAATCAATTTCTGTTTTAAGGGTTTGATTCGATGTTGGTAAACGGATTCAAATCCTCTCATGCCCTTCATGCCGGCATGAGAAAATCCAGTGGTTATCATCTACTTTGTGTATATATCAATATATCGATATGTGCACACAACAATAGCCACTAGATTTTCTCATGCCGACATAAAGGGCATGAGAGGATTAAAATCCTTAGTAAATGGTTTGGTTTGACAGCTTTAGTCATATGGAAGAATAGTTGCACCAAAATTTTTTTTTTTTAATAGGGAAAATTTCACGTGAACTACTACTATCATCACCTATCACCCACGACTATCTGACAATATCAATCGCACCCATGCACCCATTCAACTGACAGTAGAAACTTAAAATATTAAAAGACATTTATACCTGTCACACCCCAATTCTGGTCTATTCAGAATGATGTGATGAACCGTTAAATAACCAACGGTTCAACCAGGATCTCAAATAGACTATCCCAGCGTTATCCAAACTTACACACATTCGTAATCATAATCAGAGTAAATACACAATAGCGGAAGTCTTATAATAACATGAACTGAGAATCTATGTGATATTAAAATTTAAGTAACAATTTATTCTGTATCAACCGAAACATACGTATATATCAATACAAGTCTTTAATAAATCCAAATAAAGAAAGTTATAAAAATATCTAATCAAATACACATGAGTTGCACTCACAAGATGAGTCGTGTGTATCATCTCCAGCTCCAGCTTCCATAGCTGCCACGTTCCCGTACGCAGACGCACCCATGTAGTCTTCAACCGTATAGCCTGCATCATCAACTAAAAATATTCGACGTCGAGGGGTGAGCACACATCACGACTCAGTGAGTAGCCAAAATAATGCAACAATACATATGCATGCAAAAGAAGTCAATTTATATCTTTGGTCCGGTTTAAAGTTTGCAGTATGCAATAGAAAGGTTTAGGTAGCCAAAGGTCGCGTTTATTGACTCCGCCTCTATACACGAGTGTATGACGTTACCCGAAGATCACGTTTATCGTCAACTCACATGCACCCAACCATGAACATTATATAACAAAGGTTACGTTTATTGCTATATAGTGCCATACCAACACGTAAGCCCCTGTTGGCGAGGGCTGCAAACTGGGCTCGCAACTAACCAATCCTAATGCCAAACAGTGTATCCAAGGCCTCACCCCAGCATCCCTCAGAATGCCCATAGAAATAGAGCTAAGGCCCCCCGGTAGAGTCAGAGACTACAAGGACCGAGACCACCTCCCCTGATACCCTACGACATAATAGTTCTGCTAAAGTAATGACGATACGACGATGCCAATGCACAAGACTTGAGTTAGAGATAGAGCTAAAGTGCTGAGACCCGCCAAAAGTTAACGTTTATTGACGTTCTCATCACACCTCCCCTGATACTCGCTTGCATCAAGTACATCAACCACACACATACAAGCACATGCCTATTCCTATCATCATCATCATCATCATGTTATAAACAATAAAGTAAATATGCATGAACAAGTAATAGAAATATTGGATGGCATGCTGTATGCACATTACAAACATATTCGCATAGAATCAAGCATGACATATGACTCAAGAAATAGAAAACAGTTTATTATTAACCAATTTAGTTTGGGGTTAAGGTTCCTCACCTTAACTTGCTATAAGATACTTTTCCAAGCTTTAAATTCACCTTTACAATGTTATTATATTGCTAGAAGACCTAACAAAATCGATAGAATTTAATTAGAATTAATTCTGAATTTAAAAACCATTCTGTCAACTGAGGGTTGATGCTAGGGTCGATGGGTCTATCGACCCTCCCCTCTTTCTGGACTTCCCGAATGCTGAGGGTCGATGGTCAGAAATACCTAGGGTCGGATGGTCATCGACCCTGGGTGCGACCCTCGGTGCACTCTGGTCCAATTTCCACTTTTTAATCCATTCTTCGTGTTTGGGGTCCTATGGTTTGCTTCTACATTCCACATTCATTCCATGGTCTGAAACCATGAATCATCCTCCTAGATGGCTTTCATGCATTCTCTTAGGGTTTTCCTTGAAAACCTAACCATGGATGGATGGTTTGGGTTTCTCCGAGATCACTCTCTCTCCAATAACTATCCTAAGGTCTGTAGAAACTCATGGAATTAGTATCCATACCTGAGAAGATAACTTTTCCTCTGAAATTCTTCTCCTTTGTGCTAAGTTCTCTTCTTTCCCTTTCTTCTTCCTCTTTTCCTTCTCCTCTCTTTCTTTCAATTCGATTAGGGTTGTGAAAGGAGTGAAAGTGGCTTAAGGACGTCCCTTAAATAGAGTAGGAACATCCTAAATAAGTCCCTCTGAGATTTGAAAAGAATCCCAATCGAAAAATATAGAAATTTCCTAATTTCTATATTTGGTAGAAATCGAGGGTCGATGGGAGGGTCGATGATCCCGTCGACCCTAGGGTCTTAAGCTGTCCGACCCTCCCTTCAAAACTGAGGGTCTGACTTTCTGTTTTGGGAGGTCCGACCCTGCTTAGCTGGGTGTGCGACCCTTCCCTCTTTTTAAGTGTTTTTGGGTCGATTTGATACCTGGGATCTCGATCTCCTTCACGCCCTTGGTCCACTTGACTCGACCATGATGGGTAAACCTGGTTCAAGGTGGTAAGACCGGGTTAGATTGACACGGGTCTTACAACTCCCTCCAACTTATAAAAATTTCGTCTTCGAAATTGTACGTACCTTCTGAATCAAATAAGTAAGGGTATTGCTTTCTCATAGCATTTTCTTCTTCCCATGTAATTTCTTCCATGTCTCTACTTTTTCATATGACCTTAACATAGTAGATATCTCTGTTGCGTAGACGTTGAACCTTTCGACTAGTGATTTCTGTTGGTGTTACTTCAAATGTCAAATCATCAGTCAATTCTAGCAAATCCACTGTCAAAACATGCATTGGGTCCTTGACATACTTCTTCAATAGGGAAATGTGAAATACGTCATGTACACTTGACATAGATGGTGGTAGTGCTAACTGATAAGCTACTTTTCCACGCTTAGCTAGAATTTCATACGGCCCGACATATCTTGGACTTAGCTTCCCTTTCTATCCGAACCTCTTCAATCCTCGCATAAGCGATACTTTCAAAAATACTTTATCACCTACGGCGAACTCCAGATCTCTTCGTTGAGTATCCGCATATTGCTTCTGGCGGTTCTGAGCGGTTCTCACTCTTTCCTTGATGATGTCGACCACTCGACAAGTCTCTTCAACAAATTCCGGTCCAACAATACTACGTTCTCCAACCTCATTCCAAAACAAGGGAGTTCGACACTTTCGGCCATACAGTGCTTCATATGGTGACATCTGTATTGTGGCCTGATAGCTGTTATTATAAGCGAACTCGATCAATGGTAACTTTTCGTCCCATGATCCTTTGAAATCAATCACACATGCTCGTAGCATATCTTCTAGAATCTGGATTGTACGCTCTGACTGTCCGTCTGTCTGTGGGTGGAATGCAGTACTAAACTTTAGCGTTGTTCCCATAGCCTTTTGCAATCCTTCCCAAAACTTGGAAGTAAATCGTGGGTCTCAATCCGACACAATGCTTTCTGGAACACCATGTAATCGAACAATATTATCCACATACAGCTTCGCTAACCTTTCCAGTGTATACTGAGGTCGTATAGGTATGAAGCGAACTGTTTTAGTCAAACGGTCCACAATCACCCAAACTGCGTCAACTACTCGAGGAGTCAATGGTAGTCCCGTGACGAAGTCCATAGTGATACAGTCCCATTTCCATGCTGGTTTCGGTAATGGCTGTAACAGTCTTGCGGGTCTTTGTCGTTCGGCCTTTACTTTCTGACAATTTAGGCATTGAGACACGAACTTGACTACATCTGCTTTCATTCCCCTCCACCAATATAGTTTCTTTAGATCATGATACATTTTTGTACTTCCAGGATGTATCGAATAGATGGTGGTATGGGCTTCTTTCATCAGTCGGTGTCTAATGTCCATACTTTCTGTTTCAGGTACACATATTCTTCCTTTGTATTTCAGTACTTTCTCGTCATCCAAGGTGAACTCAGGGTTAGTCCTACCTTTCTCCATATCTTCTTGTACTGTTCTCAGATAAGGATCTGATTTGATAGCTATCTTCACTTCATCCACTATATCCGGTATAATCTTCAATGCCGCGAACATATTCGAAAACCGATGAATAAACCCTTGGTTGGCTGATCCATCCACTGTATCTATCACATACTGCTCGTTGCCGTGATTGAATACCATTCCGATAGTACACATTGCTGCAGTAGTGCTAACTTCTCCTTGAGATTTTATCATTGATTTTCTGCTCAATGCATCCACTACCACGTTCGCTTTTCCCGGATGATACTGGATATCACAATCATAGTCTTTCAATAGTTCCAGCCATCTTCTTTGTCTCATATTCAACTCCTTCTGATTAAATAAATAAGTAATACTTTTATGGTCCGACTTAATCTGAAATTTCTCTCCGTATAGGTAATGTCTCCATATCTTGACAGCATGTACTACTACCACTAACTCCAAATCATGAGTGGGATAGTTTTTCTCATGTACCTTTAACTGTCTTGAAGCATAAGCAATCACTTGCTCTCCTTGCATAACCACACATCCTAGTCCCAGTCCCGACGCATCAGTGTATAAGGTAAACGTCTGTCCTGGAATAGTAATAGTCAAAATTGGAGCAGATATCAATCTGGTCTTCAGTGTTTGGAAACTCTTCTCACATTTATCGGTCCATACAAACTTTTCACCTTTCTTAGTAAAACTGGTGAGAGGTACGGCAATCCGAGAATAGTCTTCTACGAATCTCCGATAATAACCAGCTAGACCCAGAAAACTTCTGATTTCCGAAATGCTCTTTGGTGCTTCCCACTTCACAATAGCCTCGATCTTGCTGGGATCCACTTTGATTCCTTCAGCGGATACTACATGGCCTAGGAATGCGACTTCACTTAGCCAAAACTCACACTTAGAAAATTTGGCATATAGTTTCTCTTTCCTTAAACGCTGTAGGGCTGCGTTTAGGTTCTTGACATGGATTTCTTTGTCCTTGGAGTATACCAATATATCATCAATAAATACTATAACCGACGTATCCAACATATCGTGGAAAACTCGGTTCATAAGTTCCATGAACGTTGCCGGGGCATTGGTTAATCCGAATGACATAACCAAAAATTCATAATGTCCATATCTGGTCCTGAATGCTGTCTTCGGAATATCACTTTCTTTAATCTTCAGCTGATGATAGCCTGATTGAAGATCGATCTTAGAAAATACTCTTGCCCCTTGTAACTGATCGAACAAGTCATCGATCCGAGGTAGTGGATATCGATTCTTGATTGTCAGTTTGTTCAATTCCCGATAGTCGATACATAATCGAACACTACCATCCTTCTTCTTCACGAACAACACCGGTGCCCCCCATGGAGATATACTGGGTCGAATATAACCCTTGTCCAGCAGTTCTTGTAATTGCACTTTTAATTCCTTAAGTTCAGTAGGAGCCATTCTATAAGGTGCTTTTGATACTAGTGCGGCTCCAGGTATTAGGTCTATTACAAATTATGTGGCACGGTCGGGTGGTAATCTGGGTAGTTCCTCTGGAAATACGTCAGGATAGTCACGCACGACATCAATATCTTTCATTCGTGGCGCTTCCTTGGTTAGGTCGACCACGGATACTAGATACCCGACTGCTCCCTTCTCAAGGCACTTCTTAGCCTTTAATGCTGAAAGTATGAGTTTGCGTCTCCGGAGAAGTTTGGTTCCCGAGAAACTGAACTCTGCCCCTTCCTTGTCTTTGAATGTTAGCTTCTTCTCGGCGCATAACAGATTTGCAGAATTCCGAGCTAACCAATCCATTCCTAAGATGACATCGAAGTCTGCCATCTCAAGTCGTATCAATGTTGCATCTAAAATCTGTTCCCCAATGAGAACTGGACATGGTCCATAACCTTTCTCTAGTTCCACTTCTAACCCCATCGGTGACCGTACAAGTAATTTATAGTCTAATGTCTTGATGGGTAAGTTTATCTTCTTTCCAAATGACACAGATATAAATGAATGAGTAGCTCCAGAATCGAAGAGTACTCTGGCAGGTACGCCATTTATAGGTATAATACCTGTGATTTATCTTTACTTAGTCTATATGCTCATTCAATGTAATTTTAACTTTAAAAGTTTCAGTCATACCTGTGACCACATCGGGTGATGCGACCGCATCCTCGGACGTAACAACATATACACGTCCCTGATGGAATTGTTTCTTGGGCTTAGGGCACTCCCTTGCCATATGTCCCGGTTGGTTGCAGTTAAAACACTTCGGGACTTCAGAATTTGGCTTTGGCTGAGGTTGGGCTGCTGGGGTAGTCTTGGTTGCAGCATTAAAATTCTGAGGACGGAAAGACTTATACGTCCTGTTATTGCCTCCGTTGTAGGAGTTTCCGGCTGGCCTTTTGATGCCTTTGTTCTGAGTAAAATAACTCTCCTTCTGGCTCGATTCTATAACCCGAGCAATCTGGACAGCTTCATTATAAATTCTCTTTTCTAAGCCCAGAACGTGTTCTCTGATGCTTCCTCTTAGTCCCGTGACAAACCTACGGATTTTGGTTTCTTCTTCTTGCATACTCAGTGGTGTGAAGAAAAACAGCTCTTCATAACGCTGTTGGTACGCATCCACTGACATCTGTCCCTGATAAAGACTCAGGAACTCCTTCTCCATCGAATCTCTGAAGCTCCGTGAAAAATATTTCTCAAAGAAGGCTTCTTTATATATAACCCATGTCAGTAGGGCGTGCTTGGTCAGTGGATAGGTCTTCGTGGATTTCCACCAATGGTGTGCGTCGCCCTTGAGCATGAAGGTGGCGCATAGTACTTTCTCTTCCTCTGTAATAGTCATCATGAGGAAGTTTCTTTCCATCTCGTCTATCCAGTGTGCTGGCCACAATGGATCAGACGGCTTGCCGTTGAATTCTCTGGGTTTCATCTTCAAAAATCTCTCCACCAGGTCGGGAGTGGTCCAGCTGATTCCGGGGGGTTTGCCCCAAACATATGGGGTGGATACTGGTAGATTCATCACCACTGTTGCTAGCTCTGGTGGTGGAGGTGGCAAATTTGTAGGGTTTACCGGTTCTGGATTTCTCGGTGCATGGTTATTCTCTTGACTAGTCTCCTCCACTGGTGGTGGTGGTGGGACTGTGTCGGGTCTGTCGGGTCACTCTACGTCCGGATATAATTCTTTTCTGTGGTTGGTGGTGCCTGAAAATCATCAAAATAGGTGAGAAGTCATTTATAATTCATGTAGGCACGTTAACCAATAATCAATTCCAATTCTAGCTCATTTTATAAAAAAATACTGTATTTTCTATGCAGGGTCGACGGTGAGGGTCGCTGGTATGTCCGACCCTTGATTTCCGACCCTGGGAATGACCTGTTCTTCCCGAGAGCTGAGGGTCGATGCGAGGGTCGATGGGTATCCGACCCTCGGTGTCCGACCCTTAGTTTCCTGACAGATTACCGAGAGCTGAGGGTCGATGCGAGGGTCGATGGGTGTCCGACCCTCAGTTCCGACCCTTAGTTTTCTGTCAGGTTCCCGAGAGCCGAGGGTCGATGGGAGGGTCGATTCGAGGGTCGATGGATCCAGTCGAATTGTCCGACCCTCGGACCAAAAATCAGATTTTTAAGATCCGATTCTGGGTCATTTCTCACTATTCCTCCTTCGTTTCGACTCGTCTCTCCTCTCTGAGTTGCTACAGTGCTACTCTACCGTTTTCGATCGATTTGACTCCGGGTTTCGACGTCCACGTCATCCGTATCTCTCATTTTTATCTGTTTTTAGGTTTTCTTTTCTAGGTTTTTGTCCATTTAACTTGTATTTTTCAAATTAAACTTTTTCTAACTGTAAAAAATTGATTTTTATTGGGGACTTTGTTATTGGTGTCTCGAGGAACGAAAGCCCTCAAAAATTTTTGAGTTTCATCGGTTGGTTATCGAGAAACTTGAAATTCTCTTTTTGCCCTAATTTGTCGAAATTTTTGATTTTTCTTGAATTTCTTCAAATTGGACATCGTCAGTTAAAATTTCCTACTGCATGTGGGTCGTAGGATGTATTTTAACCTACGTAAGTTCTCATGCCCACTTGAATGGTGAGAATTGGGCTTTATGGTCAACTTACGTCGTTATTACATCAAATTTTTTTTTTTAGATTTTTATCCTGCTAACTCCTTGTTTCCTTTTTCTTTCTTATTTTGCAGATACTATGGCCCGTACCAAAGTACCCAGAGTGCACGATCCACTTCGCTTCCGTTCGAATGAAGCTGAGGCACAGTATGCTGACTATGCCCGTAAGAAAGTGGAAGGGGGTCGCATGGTGAACTTGGCTGAGCTAGCCTTGTTCAATGTATAGGGAGCTTTTGGTGATATGGGATGGCTCCCTATCATCACATACGACGCGTGCACATGTCCAGACTTGGTACGCCAGTTCTATTGTAATCTCCAGGTGGTGGGGAATTACAACGACGTTGAGCATGGCTAGGAGTTGCGCATCACCAGTTACGTCAAGGGGGTGCACATCTCTTTTGATTATCGACAGCTGGCCGATCTGTTGGGCATTCCCTATGATGGCCCCATGGTGTACTGTGCGCCGGGAGAGCCACAATTTGTTGAGATGGAGATGAGAGCAGAGATCGACAACTAGTTGCTCCGTCCTGATTGATGGCAGATGAGAGTCTGCTACTTGCGTCCAGCTCCACGGGTCTTCAGCAAGATTATCCAGCATAATCTAATCCCGCAGAGTGGGCACTATGAGAGGGTCTCTCAGTTGACACAGTTTTTGATATACAGCATCTGCACTCGTCAGCCCGTCTGTCTTCCCTACATCATCATGCGGACTATGATTAGTGCTACATTGTCCGGTCATAGGGGTAATCTACCCTATGGACGCATGATTACAGTGCTATTGACCCGTCTGGGGGTGGATCTGATAGATGAGAAGATCCAGGAGAAGACCTTCTCATCGCCTCTAGATTGGGAGACTATCTGCAAGATGGGGCTGCGAGATGCTGAGGTTAGTGATGAGGAGAGGAACGGATTGGTGCGCCCTCACACTCGGGTCGAGATGGCTGATGCTGAGGCTGCTGCGGCTGCTGCTAGAGTTCGTGTGGATCCGGTCGACGATGACGATCGTATGTATATGGACGTCGACTCGATACCACCGCCTTCACCTACACATGCGGCTGGAGTGGGTACTTCTTCTGCGGCGGTCCTGCACCTAAGGCTGGTCCTTCCCACTCGGTTGATCCTTCACTTCCACCTTCAGCCATGATGGAGATGCTGCAGGAGGTCAGGGATGCTTAGCGCAGATCTGATCTAAGGATGGATGAGTTGTTGGCTGCTCAGCACGCATCAGACGCGCGGAGGGGAGAGCTCCTAGAGGTGCAGCGTGCGACTGATCAGAGGATAGCCGGTCTCACAGCTAGTCTATAGACGACCCAGACTCAGATAGCCTGGTTGACTAGAGTCTATGCTGAGGACTATGAACGGGATCGTGAGGCCCCGCCTCCTCCTTCGCCTCCAGCTTCTTGATTGTACTTTTATTTTTCCCTTGTACTACAGAGTAACTGTCCGGGTTGTGGACTGTACTCTGCTTTAGTTATGTATATACATCTTGTTTCTCTCTCTAATTGTATGTGACTTGTTTCCCCTTTAATAGATGTATTATTCTCTTTTTAAATTTGGTCTCAAACATCACTTGTGCTTATAATGTGTTAATATTACTGTTTTACTTTTATCCTATCTCAGTTCACAGTTGTCTCGAATGTATGTTAGTTCGGCGGGCAAGACCTGAGATGCTCTGATACCAAGTTGTTACACCCCAATTCTGGTCTATTCAGAATGATGTGATGAACCGCTAAATAACCAACGGTCCAACCAGGATCTCAAATAGGCTATCCCCGCGTTATCCAAACTTACACACATCCGTAATCATAATCAGAGTAAATACACAATAGCGGAAGCCTTATAATAACATGAATTGAGAATCTATGTGATATTAAAATTTAAGTAACAATTTATTCTGTATCAACTGAAACATACGTAAATATCAATACAAGTTTTTAATAAATCCAAATAAAGAAACTTATAAAAATATCTAATCAAATACACACGAGTTGCACTTGCAAGAGGAGTCGTGTGTATCATCTTCAGCTCCAGCTTCCATAGCTGCCACGTTCCCGTACGCAGACGCACCCATGTAGTCTTCAACCGTATAGCCTGCATCATCAACTAAAAATATTCTACGTCGAGGGGTGAGCACACATCACGGCTCAGTGAGTAGCCAAAACAATGCAACAATACATATGCATGCAAAAGAAGTCAATTTATATCTTTGGTCCGGTTTAAAGTTTGCAGTATGCAATAGAAAGGTTTAGGTAGCCAAAGGTCGCGTTTATTGACTCCGCCTCTATACACGAGTGTGTGACGTTACCCGAAGATCACGTTTATCGTCAACTCACATGCACCCAACCATGAATATTATATAACAAAGGTTACATTTATTGCTATATAGTGCCATACCAACACGTAAGCCCTGTTGGCGAGGGCTGCAAATTGGGCTCGCAACTAACCAATCCTAATGCCAAACAGTGTATCCAAGGCCTCACCCCAGCATCCCTCAGAATGTCCATAGAGATAGAGCTAAGGCCCCCCGGTAGAGTCAGAGACTACAAGGACCGAGACCACCTCCCCTGATACCCTACGACATAATAGTTCTGCTAAAGTAATGGCGATACGACGATGCCAATGCACAAGACTTGAGTTAGAGATAGAGCTAAAGTGCTGAGACCCGCCAAAGGTTAACGTTTATTGACGTTCTCATCACACCTCCCCTGATACTCGCTCGCATCAAGTACATCAACCACACACATACAAGCACATGTCTATTCCTATCATCATCATCGTCATCATGTTATAAACAATAAAGTAAATATGCATGAACAAGTAATAGAAATATTGGATGGCATGCTGTATGCACATTACAAACATATTCGCATAGAATCAAGCATGGCATATGACTCAAGAAATAGAAAACAGTTTATTATTAATCAATTTAGTTTGGAGTTAAGGTTCCTCACCTTAGCTTGCTATAAGATACTTTTCCAAGCTTTAAATTCACCTTTACAATGTTATTATATTGCTAGAAGACCTAACAAAATCGATAGAATTTAATTAGAATTGATTCTGAATTTAAAAACCATTCTGTCAACTGAGGGTCGATGCTAGGGTCGATGGGTCTATCGACCCTCCCCTCTTTCTGGACTTCCCGAATGCTGAGGGTCGATGGTTAGAAATACCTAGGGTCGGATGGTCATCGACCCTGGGTGCGACCCTCGGTGCACTCTGGTCCAATTTCCACTTTTTAATCCATTCTTCGTGTTTGGGGTCCTATGGTTTGCTTCTACATTCCACATTCATTCCATGGTCTGAAACCATGAATCATCCTCCTAGATGGCTTTCATGCATTCTCTTAGGGTTTTCCTTGAAAACCTAACCATGGATGGATGGTTTGGGTTTCTCCGAGATCACTCTCTCTCCAATAACTATCCTAAGGTCTGTAGAAACTCATGGAATTAGTATCCATACCTGAGAAGATAACTTTTCCTCTGAAATTCTTCTCATTTGTGCTAAGTTCTCTTCCTTCCCTTTCTTCTTCCTCTTTTCCTTCTCCTCTCTTTCTTTCAATTCGATTAGGGTTGTGAAAGGAGTGAAAGTGGCTTAAGGACGTCCCTTAAATAGAGTAGGAACATCCTAAATAAGTCCCTCTGAGATTTGAAAAGAATCCCAATCGAAAAATATAGAAATTTCCTAATTTCTATATTCGGCAGAAATCGAGGGTCGATGATCCCGTCGACCTTAGGGTCTTAAGCTGTCCGACCCTCCCTTCAAAACTGAGGGTCTGACTTTCTGTTTTGGGAGGTCAGACCCTGCTTAGCTGGGTGTGCGACCCTTCCCTCTTTTTAAGTGTTTTTGGGTCGATTTGATACCTGGGATCTCGATCTCCTTCACGCCCTTGGTCCACTTGACTCGACCATGATGGGTAAACCTGGTTCAAGGTGGTAAGACCGGGTTAGATTGACACGGGTCTTACAATACCCTTGTTTAAATTGAAAAATATTAAAATTATTACTTTAACCTTCAATTGTTGGAAATAACCCTCGACCCTTCTTCGTTCTTCTTCTTCATCGCCAAAGGGTTGGTGGAGCTCTCTGGTAAGAAGAAGCATCGAATTGGAGGGAAGCTTGGGGTCAGCAAAAGGTGGTAGGGCAACAGATCGGGGCTGAGGCTCAATGTCCAGATCATCCGGCAGAGATGCAAAAGCAAGGAAAGGGTTCTGATCGCCTGCCATAGATGGTGCAAAGTAAGTATTTCCCACCGTCGCCGCAGCTATATTCAGATACCCCGCCGTCGCCGCCTCTAAACCACAATCCAGATCCAACCACTAAGTACCTTCCATTCTTGGATCTTCGACATCCATCCGAGCCCTAACAGTAACTTCAAGGGGTACCGGCGCCGCCCCCATCACCTTAATAGCTCCCACTAGGGATTCTCCTAATTTCGTAGGAAGCCAGACAGACTCCTAAAATGGATCCAAATTAGTCAGAGACTATTTATCTTCATGTTTACTCTTTGTGTGTTGACACGAAAGCCTGTTAACCGACTGGGTCTCTATATTACACGTTGTTAATATTTCATGTTGTTAATATTTAAGATGGTAATTGATGATGTTAGACAATCGTGGTTGATAGTTGATGTTAGAGATAGTTATTGAATAATACACGTGAAATTTTCCCAATTAAATATGGATGAATGGAAATCCATATGTAAACTTTACCAATACAATTCTTTGAACTTATTGCTAACGACGGTTTCGCCAATATAGAAATCGTTTCCCGCCTGAGTTTGGGCGGGAGACTTGACGGCCTGGATAGATGGCCGCCACCTGGCTCTTGGGTAGATCCGAGCCCTCTATCCAAGTCGACACCCCTGTCGACTCAGCTTGTCGGCTCTGGTGTCGGCTCGGATGGAGGGCTCGGATCCACCCGAGAGCCATGTGGCGGCCATCCATCCGGGCCGCCAAGTCTCCCGCCCAAACTCAGGCGGGGGAGGATGTGGATCCGTCTTGCTATTATGGCGATGATGGTTTTTCTGGTGTTTTTTAGTCCGTACAAGCCCAAGCCCAAGCCCATATCCATGGTCGGCTAGTTGGTGGGTCCTCTCCTTATTTTGTTCTTAAAATTTCCAAACTATCCATACAACTATGTTCAGATCTTATCCTAGGTTTTTAGTAACAACAAAGACCTTTATTCTTTTACGAAACATAGCATTTCGTCTCCTTGATAGCTGGAGTTGGAACAGATGAGATCAGAGACGCCATCATTGGGGCATTACCAACTGACCTTGAAAAAGAAAGAGAATTTCCCTCCGATCGTGGAAAAGCAAATCATGCCTTTGTCGTTCTTTAGTAGTTTCACTATCCAGAAAGCACAGTAGGCGTGTGACCTATTCTTTGTCGTCACCTCTAGGCCGGATACTAATTTCTCAACTAGTCTGGCTTGGAGAAGCTCTGTGCCTTACCTTTCATAACATGAGAAGGGAGGTGGGTGGGGTATCGATCCAAAGCTCGAGTACGTGGTCAAGGCTGTGATCTTGCCTCAATAGGCTAAGGTCGGTCTTCTCTTTATATACTCAGATATCTTGCCTTTGTCCGAGTTAGGAGTAGGGTCGTTGCTTGGTTACTCTAAGGGGCAAGAATCAACTCCCTGAGCGTCCGTTGGAACATCAATAGGCATTAAATGAAAGAAAAGGAGGTTAAGTGTCAATCCCCGCTTTAATTGACCTTGACCGATCATTGCTGGAAAATAGGGCTTGGGGCGACGCTTCAATGCTTCTTCCAATCCTAGATGGGGGATCACTTGTAGGAATGACATAATGCTAATCCATGTTCCACACAGCCAAGGAAGCATCGTTTTTTAATCTCATTATGACTTGGTCGTTCGGAAGATATTCTTTCTCGATCATAATAGTGGAATGGAAGGCACTACAAGAAAGATATACTCCTTTTCAAATCGCCCCGTGAAGACGGACGTTCAGAAAGGTTCTCGAGATTATCAATCGTCCAGGCGTGTGGGAAGGGAGCGAGACCAAACCGAGCCAGACGGAGAGTAAGCCCTTCCCACTGTCAAGTTGAATAAATGAATGCAACCTCAACCAGAGAGATCAACCTGCGCCTTTGATTTTAGGCCGCCGGCAAGGCAGAACGAACTAATCCGCGACCGGCAAGTTTTCTGAAACCGAACTGAATTGAATTAAAAAAAAAAAAATGCTTGCTAAAGAAAGAAGGTCTATTTTCCCACGTAGTTCTTCGGTCAAACCAACGATTCTATTCTCAAAGTAATAGAGAGAGTCTCCAAATGGACCGAAACCAATGAGTGACCATGGTTCCCTCCTCACTGGGGTCAAGGAAATCCACCTTTCACTTTAATAAAAATCCTCTCATACCCTTCATGCTGATATAAGGAAATCCAAAGGCATGACGAAATTCAAAGGTTATAGTTTACTGTGCGTACATATCAATGTATTAGTATACGCGTACTGTAAATGACAGTCATTAAATTTTATCATGCGGCATGAAGAGTGAGCGGATTTGAATCCTCCTCCACTGTTTTTTTTTCCCACAAAGTTTGGTCTTTTTTAGTCTTTTATTTATTTATTTTATCAAGTCAAGTCCTTGCAACTCGGGAAACCGTTCACCACTCAGAAGCGAAACAGCCTCTCTTGAATCCACGGAAACTCCGACAGGCCCGACTCAGGTTGGTCCCTTTATTTTTACCAAAAAAATTGGCTTAGTCCCTTTATTTTTTTTAGTCTTTAGTCCTCAGTATCTCAGGAAACAGGTGACTGCTCAGAAGTGAAACAGCCCTTCTCTTGAATCCACGAAAACGGACTTGAGCAGATAACCCAAGAGCCAAACTTGTGCTTTAATTATTGAAAGCAAGTAAGTTCCTACTCTGCTTCTCAACTCTTCATTTTATGTACCTTTTTCTTATCAATTAATTTTTCTTGTTTGCGAAGAGCCAGCATCGAATTTAACATGCTCGTCTTTAACTGTGTAATGCTTTGTAGTTGATCGCACTGAAATAACTGAACTCCTGGTTCATACTGATGTTTCAGAAGTTTGCTGCTCAGGACTTGAAATCCTATGGTTTCCAGAAATGTGTTTTAATTCTTGAGTATTTTTCATTTGTGAATTGGAAGTTGCATAATTTTAGCCTTTCATTGAATTTTGCTTAGTTTCATTTTATTAATTTGACCCACTGGGGAGATGTTGTGTCTGCTTTATGATTGAAAGGGGCTTTTTTTTTCTTTTTTTTTTGGGACAATTACTTCATGTTAATCAGTTAACTATATACCATTATCTATATATAATTCTTTTCAGTTGTTTTATTCTTTCATTAATTAGGTAATGAAATTATTTTATTTTGATAAAGCATTTATTTGTGGAACTGATTTAGAATGGAAAATATCAGGTGCTGTTGAGCTAATCAACAGTTGGATAGGCATCTGAGGCGCATTTATATAAATATATTGCTTAGGACATGGCTCATGTTTCCTCCCAGTCCCTGAATTGTCAAATGCCTTTTGTCCTTGTAACTAATCAAACTGGAAGCCCAAGGATGTGTCTCCCCAGATCACCCAGGAAAGGAATAAGTTTCTGCATTTGTCTGAAAACCTTAGATTGTCCTCATAAGGTAGTTTTCTTTACAAAATTCTTCCTTCAGTTTCAAATATATGTCTCCTCAATATATTGTTTTAGTAATCTCAACTAAATGTTCCCTTCTGTTCTTTACCCCAAACCTCTAGATTCCTCACCGAAGGGGATTGGTCTTTATTGTCAATGGTTTAAAGAAAGATTCATCTCAGAAGTCCTCTCAAGGTGCATTGCAATTACTGTTTCTTCTCCTTTATATTCCTTTTCTTGAAATTTTTTTCTTATGAAGAATTTCTTTCTTCTCCCAGAGGAGGAAGTGTTGAATCTGGGGGTGAAAGCTGCATTATCCATGCTGAGGTTTTACAAAAGTTAGTGCCCCCCCCCCAACAAACCAAATCTTTTGATTTCTTCGTGTGAAATGAAAATAATGAAGATGTAGAAACAAACTCCTCTGACATGATTTTCTGATTGTGGATGGTTTTCCTTTCTCTGATATATTTCCTTCCCAAATTGTTGTATGTTAAATTTCTTTGAGAAAAAGAAAAGGGGGTTCTTAAATTTTTTTAAATTTGGATTGAAATCAGGGGAGATCTCTCCACTGTTGCCAAATAGTTGCCGGTATGTTCCGACTTGCAGTGAATATTCCATGGAAGCATACAAGAGATATGGAGTAGCGAAGGGAACTATATTGACGGCTTGGCGTCTCTGTCGCTGCAACCCCCTTGGTAATCTCCACTTTCTTCAAATAGAGTTTTTAATTTCTCATTATTGTTGGATACTGCAGCTTCTTAGCCACTTTAACTCAAATATGGTTTAGAAACTCCAAATAAGAATATCCTTTTAAATTTTCAGGTGGGTCTGGGTTTGATCCTCCACGATGGTTTGATGAGAGAAGCCCACCAGAACAGTGAGAGTTTGTCAATGTTTTGACATTTTGATTTTGTTCACCGGCTGATTGACTCTGTTTATACTCTTCACTGTAATGTTCCTCATCTTGGTTCTCTATTTCTTATGTACACTAAATTTCAAATTCTTATCTATTTCATTCATGAGTCATAAAAATGCCTTCCAGAAGTAGACCTAAAACAAACCAAATGGCAAGAACCACCTTGTTACTGGAAGGAATATGCGCACTCACATGTCATAGTGATCACGAATATGATAACAACTCACCATTGTCTGCACTCACGGCAATCCTTTCTACCCAGCATGAGAATCCTTGACATTCATAAGCTTAAAGACTTTCCTTGCTCCTTATTCTTCAATGTGCCTTCAGTGTAACCATAACTATCACTTGATATGTGATTTTGATTTCCTTTTATTATTAGAAATTATATTAATATGGGATTGTAATGGTACCTCCATCTACAAAGATGGTCAGGTATGAGGTATTTCTTATGTGGGTGATGGCTATCCATTTTATTTTGAAGTCTTACTGTAAGAAAGTTTTGTGCTGCTTTATAGTCTAGCCAATTGTAAAATCCATTCCATTTCCCCCCAAAAAAAAAAAAATAATAATAAATACAGACACCTTTTCCTGGTTTTTAAAGAGCTTCTTACATAAATTAGATGGGCTTAGGGCTGTCATTTGCCTCAGCTACCCTAATTCCGAGTTGTCTCCAACAAGCTGAGCGTGAGATATGGTAGAGTTGCTCAAGGTCATATACATATAATCTACCTTAATCCCGACGGAATGAAACTATCCCTAAGAATAGAATTGGGAAGGGAGAGGATGGGCATTGACAAATCTGTCTTCACTGGCTGGTCATCCAGCTGATGAGAAGAAGAGTTTTGGTTCTTATCGGTGACCCTCTCGCCTGAAAGAGAGTCACCTTCACAAACCCCGTTATGGTGGAGAAGGGTTTCGCCGAAGCAAGCCAAGCGTGCTTATAGTTCTTTTTTCTTTCATGTTTTTTCTGTAATCTATGAAGGCATTTGCAACTATGCTTATCTACAAATTTATTTACTTTGAATTTATTACCACCATGAATCCTTCTTTTTTCCAAACCATTGGCTATATATATATATATGTATAGGGAGTGTCTCAATGACAACTCTATAGGTGCATTTGAGATATGGCACCATCTTTAAAATACCCATTGTCTTATTCCCAAAACAATTTTTAGTTCGGGGTAAAAAGACCTTTTCACTTCCTGCCCTTCCCCCTTCCTTGCAATGACTATCATTATGTCATTGTCAAGTGTTGTCATTGTCTTACACAGTTTTCTTTTATAGTTCTTATAGATATTGAGCTTGAATCATCCAATACACTTGCTGGACTTAAGTGAGTCTTGTCAAGTTATAAACTTTACTGTCAGAAGGGTTGACCATATTCACCTTTGTTTGCCCTAATAATCAGTTTTGTTGAAGATAGGCAATTTTATGCCAACTGCGGCTCCGCAGTAACTTGCCGTAGTGCCACATTACAATGTCACGGCATCGTAGTTATGGACCACTATCTTGCAGTACTACATTACATCAGCATTATTGATGTGACATCTCTACGGAGCCGTGTTTTTTGCATGCCGCCTGTAGTATATCCCCACAGCTCTGCGTTACAGTTCCACGGCGCGGTTATTTGTTACCGTGTCACCCTGGGTAGTTACCCACTCGCGCTGCTGCACTTTTCGAGTGCAGCCCCCATTACCTTACCATGGAGCTGTGGTAAGCGCACCACAGCACAGCTTGGTTTCCCTATAAATAGAGACCCCCTGTTTTAAATTTCGATATGGTTTAGTTTCAATATGGTTTTTCGATTGGTTTTTAGAATCAAAACAATTTCAGATTGGTTTTTAGAATCAAAACAATATCAATTTAGCTCTGACATAGTAAGTTGAAATTTTTACTGAATCTTGTCAAACCCCTTTCGTGTCTGGGCCTATGTTTTAGGTTACCTAGCTCACCCTTTTTTTGACCATTTTGTGGTCAAACCTTGAGGTTTTTCATTTGACAATACTTCCCAGACACCATGACTTTGCCTTAGTTTAAGGTATCATATTCTTGTCTTATTTTCATTTTGTGACTTGTTTTCATATTATCATTCATAATATGCTTGTCAACATAGCAACATGTGGTTAGGTTGTGTTTTAGAGAACACTATTTTCTTTTTTACCTAGCCTTTAATAGATTGACCAATTTATGTTGGACAGATTGGGAGACAACACATTCCCCTATCTGGAATGTTGTGGTATGTGAGTGTGTACCATCATTTGAACCTTTGACTTTAGAGTTATAAAGAGTTATCTACTTTTTTTCTTCCACTGGAATGGTTCAAATGATGGTTCCCCTGTCTGTAATGTTACTCCTACCCATACCTCAAAGTAGACCAAGTCTCTTATTGGGCATGAACTACGTTTGACCTAATTGTCAAACTAGTCACTCGAGAGATACGTAGGAATTTTGGGAATTCAACCTCGATCTTGGTCATACCTATTTTTCAAGGGTCTTGGAGTCCAATCACCAGGTAGCGACTTCTCATTTTACATATACATTCCCACATATACGAAAGACCTGGGGCCACAATAACTTTAGATGGCAACTCCCTATTCTAGCTTGGAATGGAGACCAACCGACGGTTCCCGATATCGACAAAGGGGATAACACAGAAGGTCAAACAATGGGATGCTAAGACCATGCGCGCCAAATTCAGCAGCGCACTAGGTGCCAACGCCCCTCCTACGAGGGTGGACTGCGGTGGCGACAACATATCATTTCCATCTCCTCCTCACCCAGGGGAAAAACTGTTGTCATACCTTTAGAAAACATAAACATGTGTTAATTGATTCTTGCATATTTTAATTGCCAACAATGCAAAATGGATTAAAAAAAAAAAAGAGTTCCATTTAAGAATGCTATGAAGCAAGGGATTCCTTTGGCATTGAAAGATTGTCAATTTGTTTACTTGTCATACCTGTCGATGGATTGATTTATTGTCTCCAATTAGTTTGATAAATTTAGCGATCCCGCTTATGATTCTTATACACAGTTCTTTCTATTGCCCTCTTGAAATATTTTGAAAGGCATTGTTCATCTATGCTTGCATGCAGGTATTTATCATCACCCATTACCAGTGGAGCAAACCAGCATGAAATTATCTTCTACCATTAGACCAAGCGTGTTCAGAGAAGTACTTGTCTCATGGCCTGTTCATTTAAGGACTAGATCCTTCCTCCTCTATACTGCCTTTGATCCTTATTCTTTGTTTTGTTTTGTTTTTTTTTTTGGGTGAATGTCTACCTATGATCTTCAGTAAATGCTGGAAATTATTTTCCTCCGGTAAAAGCTTCCAGATAAAATAAACATATTTTGTACTCATAACGAAAATATCAGGCATCTGTTTGGGCTCACACTTCAAATGAAACGAAGCCCTGCATTGAAGTGTGGGTTCCTATAAAAGTGTTTTGGTAGATCTAATGGTCAATATTCTACTTTCTCATTCCTCATGTTCTATAATTTGTTACACCTGATCATGATCGATTTCACTGTAGATCATGCATGCATGGTGTCACATATCGGCAATGATTTTCAAGTTTTTTAGATAATGGTTTGGGAAATTCTCAGTCGAATGTGATGATTACAATGCCTCTATATGAATTACCTCCTTGTCAGAAGTTCCAAGCGAAGGAAGCGTCTCTACACTTGAAGTTTCAATAGTTCATTTGTGTAAGGAGCCTGTAAAACCAAATCGGATCGGGTTCGGATTGGTGATCGAGTCATAATCACATTCAAGAATACAAAACCTGCTTAGAGATCCTGGTACATTATTTCTATCATACATAAACCTTTCAACATCCTGACATAATACAATGGAAGTTTTTACATATACAAAATATAAATCCTGGTTGATGGGTATAAAACTTTACAAAACTTTATTAATAAAATTTACAAACATAACAACTCTCATAATTAAATATCCAACAATATGCCAAAGGGGTGATCAGTTCTCTATTTGGACTTTCATTTGCTAGCCAGATCATTCTTGCCTCCATTTTGAGAATCTGTAAAACATGGTCAACAACTTGGGTGAGCCAAAGCTCAATGAGTGGAAATCTATTTTGGCAAGAATACATCCAAGCATGCATAATAACATAGACCATCAAAGAGGAAGGACAAACTTACAAACTTAACATCTCTTATCTTAGATCCTTCACATTAGAAAATTTCCATTGAATAACATAATGCCATTTCAACATTTCCTTACTTATTCACCTCTTTCTTGCTGTTATTTGTCTTTACCTCTCATACTTATTGCTAAGCCATTTTTTTCTTTTATTTACAGAAGAAGAGTTTGGACTTATCAAATTTGTCTACATGTCTTAACCAAACACCTAACCTTTACTTTCATGATCTTACATACTTATGTTTATAGAAAGGTACTAGTTCACCGGTTTAATTATGGGTCTTGCCTAGATACAATGCTCTCTTTTCTTATATTTACTTTCAGATTTTTCGTTTATTGTCTTTCATTTCTAGACTCCACGGATTTTCCATTTTTTGTCTTTCATTTCTAAACTCAACGGATTTCCTGTTTCTTGTCTTTCATTTCTAGACTCAACAGATTATCATTTCTTGTCTTTCATTTCTAGACTCAAAGGATTATCGTTTCTTGTCTTTCATTTCTAGACTCAACGGATTATTGTTTCTTATCTCTCATTTCTAGATTCAACGGATTGCCCATTTCTTTTCTTACATTTCTAGACTCAACGGATTTTCCGTTTCTTGTCTTTAGTTTCCAGACTCAACTGATCCTATTTCTTAATTACAATTTTTAGACTCAACGGATTTTTCATTTATTGTCTAGATACAATGCTCTTTTTTCATATATTTACTTACAGATTTTTCGTTTCTTGTCTTTCGTTTCTAGACTCAGTGGATTACCATTTCTTGTCTTTCATTTCTAAACTCAATGGATTGCTCATTTCTTGTCTTTAATTTCTAGACTTAACGGATTTTCAGTTTCTTGCCTTTCGTTTCTAGACTCAACAGATCCTGTTTCTTAACTACTATTTCTAAACTCAACAATTTCCTGTTTCTTGTCTAGATACAATGCTCTCTTTTCATATATTTACTTACATATTTTTTGTTTCTTGTCCTTCGTTTATAGACTCAACGGAATACCGTTTATTGTCTTTCATTTCTAGACTCAATGGATTGCCGTTTCTTTTCTTTCATTTCTAGACTCAATAGATTGTTGTTTCTTGTCTTTCATTTCTAGACTCAATGGATTTCCTGGCTCTTGTCTTTCATTTCCAGACTCAACGGATCCTATTTCTTAACTTCCATTTCTAGACTCAACGGATTTCCTGTGTCTAGTCTAGATACAATGCTCTCTTTTCATATATTTACTTATAAATTTCTCATTTATTGTCTTTTGTTTCTAGACTCAACGGATTACCGTTTCTTGTCTTTCATTTCTAGATTGAACGGATTTTCGTTTTTTGTCTTTCATTTATAGACTCAATGGATTTCCCATTTCTTGTCTTTTGTTTCCAGACTCAACTGATCCTGTTTCTTAACTACCATTTCTAGACTCAATGGATTTCCTGTTTCTTGTCTAGATACAATGCTCTCTTTTCATATATTTACTTATACAATGCTCTTTTCATATATTTACTTACAGATTTTCCATTTCTTGTCTTTCTTTTCTAGACTTAACGGATTACTGTTTTTTGTTTTTCATTTTTAGACTCAACGGATTGCCTGTTTCTTGTCTTTCATTTCTAGACTCAACGGATTTTCAGTTTTTTGTCTTTCATTTCCAGACTCAACGGATTTTGTTTCTTAACTACCATTTCTAGACTCGATGGATTTTTTGTTTCTTGTCTTTCATTTCCAGATTCAACGGATTATGTTTCTTAACTATCATTTTTAGACTCAACAGCTTTCCTGTTTCTTACTATCCCAAATATTATCTTGCTGTCCATATAAGCTTATAACAGTCCATCTTAGACATTAAGAAACTTGACCTTGCATTTATAACATAGTACCTAATTTTGTTCCAAAACAAAACAATAACAAAACCATATAACAATTGAAGATAAGTTAGCATCTTATATTTAACTTAAAACATTGCAGACATTAGTCTTTCATCTCTTGATAATTTTAACAGTTCTTTTTCATATCATAACACAAAATCCCATCTTATAGACATAACAATATACTTTATTACATACATTTGAGAAACTTGACAACTTAAGCATATTAATACCTTATTCTAATGGCATTTTAAAATTCTTGAACATCATGTGCATACATTATCCAAGCTATCAAATCCATATAAAAATATCCACTGTGTACATAAATTCAAGTGATCATCCTCAACTTTATATTCCATGATAAAATCCCTTTAAGTTCCCTAATACACCACTTACCCTAGTTGTCCAAGAAGACTGCAATAATTCCTTTTGACAAAACTCCAAAAATTAGTCTTTGATATCACCTAAGCATAACCATATAGTTGGGTGGCATTAGATAACCATTTAAGCATCTAAAACCATGCAAAAAGCTACCATTAACATGCCAAAATCATCCCCTAAAACTCCTCTAGGGGTTTGGAGAAAAAGCCCTAATAATATATTTTTTTCTAACTAATTTTCATGCAGTTGGACTAACACTTTAACATGAATTTAGGGCAGACTATGAGTCGAATTTGGAAATGCCTTTTTTAGCATAAAATGTGCTCATTTCAAAGAGCTTTCCAATGCATTAAGAATCATTGAATTTTAAACTGTCCTTAGAAAGTTCTGCCCTTCGGACTAAACAGGAATCATTCTGCCAGTCCAAGACGGGTTAACCCAAAACAAGTTTGGCTCAACCAAGGAGGGTCATCTTCAACCTTGGTTGCACATCTCCATTAATGGATTTGTGAAGGTTTTAAACCTACTGCAATGTGTTTTTGGTCATGATTGCATGACTCGAAGGCCCATTACAATCATTTACATTCATTCTCACATGATTAAACTACAATTAAAAAAAAATACAATTTATATATCTCTTGAGCATGAATTTGTAAAAAAAAAATATAATCAACATTAAACACAACTCATTCCCTTTCAAATCTGCAACTCCAACTACTTTTAAAGGGCTTTGTAATGACTCCAATCTTACTATAATAGCATTTGGACCAGTTTTGTATGATCCTAATGTATATGTAAAACCGAATCTCAATCCATATATCACCAACTAAGTATTTGGAAATAACATATCTAGCTTCTTCTTCCCAATTTGATCTCAGCCATTAAAGCTAATCCCAAGGTATGTAACCTTGCTGGATTCACCCCAAATCTAACATGCAATGCTTTAAATTAGTAAATAAAGTAAAACTTACCTCAGTAGCCTTGCATAGACCTTAAGATTTCACTTCCTAAGCAACAAAATGCAGAAGTCGATTTTTTGTTAAGAAACTCTCAATTTCAGCGCTTCTTCTCCTTGGTTTCACTTCCCAAATTCGACATGTCTTGCAACAATTCCCAAACTCAATCTTTGGTTCTTCAGAATTCCCTTTTTAGAGCTCAAACAGTCACTAAATTCATTCTTTTATAAATTGGAAGATCAAACTTCTACCAAAACCCAAGAACCAAAAGCATTCCCCTCCAAGAATGTTTTCAGCAAAAGAGTAAAGCTTTGAAATGGAATCTTATTTGTCATTTTATATTTTTTTTATGATTTTCCTCATTTTCAAATAAATTCATTTTTTGAAAAGACATCATTGCCCCTACACCTCACTCAATACATGGGCGCTTAACCCATACCTATAGAGAATCCTAAATAAGTGAAAAATCACTATTACCCTCATATTATTCCATTTCTTGGACATGCATATAAGTGGCTTTATTAAATCTTAGTACCTTTTTATTGTAGGGACCAGGTATGCTACTCTCTAAATTCTCAATTTACAACATGCCATTTTCCTTGTCAACACTATCCTTTGTCATTTCTTTGATTTACCATAATGTCATTAGGTATAAAATATTCACTTAAGAACAAGCCATCAATAGTGGGCAACCACCTCATTATGGACCCCATTCTAAGCTAATGTAGACAAAATAAAATCAACCCATATAACTCTCATGTAACTTGAACCTTAAATCTCTTAGCATCATATCATTTAGATTTCAAAAGTAGCCACAAGCCTACAAGATCAACATCACTCACCCCTTAATAAACAAAATTACTTAGACTCTTCCATGCTCATCACCACTAGTTAAAATATGGATATTCTCTTGAAGTCTAGTCAAACCAAATACATTTAGATAATATTTTATATTTTAATTACCTCATGTATTAAATACTATTATACAACATAGAATTAAAATAATTTATCTTGATTGATTCATCGATAAAATTTCTAAAATACCTTTAAATCTATCAACAAGATAACACTAACTAGCTTAATACCTCAGTCGACTGGGTGTTACAATTTGACTTTATAATTTACATGAATTCCCCTAGAGCGTAAGTCTATTCTTACCCATCTACTGATACCATAAGAAAACGTTAATAGGCCATCTTGATTCTTAATAGCAAGGACACTGAAGATATTGTTTTTTATTTCCAAGTTTTAGCTTCTTCCATTCAGTCTGAATCAATTTCCTTCTCTTCTTATAACAGAAGCCATGATAAGATATTGGTAGTGTAATGCATGTGTTGATTGGTTTTTGGAATTAGAACCCCTTCCTCTTATTTGAATATTAATTGATCGTGTCCTAGAAAACAAAATTAGAAAGAAACACGGGGATGGAGGGCAACAGAATGAGTAGACTTTTACAGTAAGTGTTGGAAATATTAGCACCACAAGGAAAATATATTATTTAAGACTATCTAATAAGAAAATGATATTAAAGATAATATCAACAATCAAACCATATGATTAAGAATCTGAACAAATATAATGTAATATAATGAAATCTAAACACATACTTTATACGGTGTTAATCAAGAAAACAATTAGGGCTGAGTCGTGTTGATATACTCTCCTTAAGATTGTGTTTGCCCCCTATACGGTGCAACGGGTCCCTGCAAACCAACCTCCAAGATAAAACAGCCCTTCAGAAGGACACCCACCCAGTGTGCACTCACTGTTAGGTGTATGCAGACCCGACGGCTAAAGTTAACAATCCTTTAAAACAAGGATGGAACAGACTCTATCGATAAATCAGAGTAGAGAGAGAGAGAGAGAGTTGGAAGGAGAAGGAAGAGAGACATGAACTTTGTATTCAAATCTTGAGTAATTTGGAATGAGGCAACATCCTCTATTTATAGAAGACAAATACCTCTCAAGGATCACTACCAAAAGGTATGGGTGCACCTCTTCATACCAAAATGTATAAGTCACCACCCTTCTAAAAGGGTACACTTGAATAGGTATATATCCATACCCATATCCTTATTCATTTCACTATCCATATCCATATCCAACTCAAAACGAAATTGAAATTAAATTTCCCACAAAATTTAAACCAAAACTTTGAATTTCATTTTAAAACTTTTTGAAACTTTATTTGTTTTTCGATATTAAAAACAACAATCCCCCACAAGTTTCAAAAAGATTGATAAAACCAGAATCAGACTGTTAACCTCATGAGAACTGTAAGCGACGTCGTTGCAGATGTCTGTCGACTTGAATCTACACTAGGTCTGATAGGCCACGCTACAGAGTACGGGTGAAGCTTGCTCCTTGAACCTTTCCTCATTGGTGTAGCCAACTGACCTACCAGCCATCTCTTACAGTCCGACCCTCGAAAAATCCCTTAATGGTGGACATATTTTTAAACCGGCCTTGTCCCTATCCTGGTTCATAAATGTTTGTGAAAGTTCACCCTTAAAACTCTCATTGAAAGCGGCTCCACTTCCTACATTCAATAAGGTCAGCCCATAGTGTGCACCACAGTTAACACACCCCCACATTTTGCTAGGATAACTTTGACTTGATTAAGAATCTTTGAGATTCATCATCTATTCATTGTGGTGAGTACTACCTTACCATCTAACCAGAATGAGCAATATTATGATAGTACTAAACAAGTCATCTACGTGACTTCGTTTTTACCCATTGAACCTAATTCGAGGGATCTCCTCTCACATAGGTTGGATTTCCATCACATGACTTATGCCACAGGCTTCAAGCTCATTCCTTTAGATGTATACCACCTTAGTGGTCAGAAGCTAAATAATTATATCAATCAAAATTTTTCAGTACTGAGTTATGTCAAATGCACGCTATTCCATTAACTTCTCAAGATATATTGTATAACCGCCTAAGACCTATATGTCTTAGATGTCCTTAGACATTTTATAAACCTGACAAAGTCATATTTATCTTATTTGTAATCTTTTGCCGTTAAATATACTTCTTAAAGTAGCATAATCAATTTTGGTTTTCGTCATATATCTGTTATCGAGATTTTAGTCATTGACCCTAATCCCGACTTAACTTTGTAGTCATACTTGACTATCCATGGTGGAATCTTACCATCATAGTCATCTCCTTTTGAATCAAGGTGATTTTTTCGAATCTAGGCTTGTCTTCTAGATTCCATGTCTAAATAGATATTAATGATTCTATGCAGCAACTATGTATTCTTATATAACCCCCACAATTTTGGGTTTTTCGTACTCAAACTTATAAGAACTCTGAATATTATAAGGTACACTATCATTTCATTTATCCATGTAAAATTCCTTGCATCTCATGTTTCCATATTAACCATAATTCAACATATTTCTTGATTTATCATATCTATGGTTAATAAACAACATCCATGCATTTTAGACCTTAATAGTCTCTAAAAATGATCATTATGCTAAGAATCTCATATTCAAATCTGATTAGACCAACTGTTTTGGTCCTACAACTTTTACTGCCATTCACTTAGGCTGATTAAAGTCTAGTTAATCATGAGTCTCAATCATATAATCATACCAATTGTTTAATTAACAATTAACTTATTTTCTAAGTACATGAAACAGTATTCTCTCATGACAATTAAACTGTCTATATAACCAGTGCACCTTATAATCATGTAACAAATAATAAAATTATAAATCAAACAAACCATTAATCATGTTACAAACCATTAACCATATGATTAATAATGATAACACAAAATGAAAATTCACTATCGATTTTATGATTTGTCAAACAGAATCAAGGTAACTGATTTTAAATATACAACAATCTATATTAGTTACTCACTTATCTTTTAACCCTTTTATTTCATTTTATTCGATAAAATAAATCTGTTTCAAACCCATCATGACAAACCCATTGCATATAAGATAAGACAAATCGGTTATAGCTATTCTTAAGGAATGCTCCCTTAGAAAGATACCAACATTCACACAAGGTGACTTATGTGTCTTACTAAACACATCACTTCACATATGATGTTTAACCGGATCAAATAAATTTGGTCTTAAGGCATTGATTGCCAACCCTTGGACTTCTCAAATCCAATTAAGAAATTTCCAACCTTATAAGACCATATGCAAATAATAAGCATTCAATTTATATATGTTATCTATAAATATGATGCACATGGAATACAATAAACCTTCCTTCTCAAAATAATAATATATCCTCTTATTTTACCCTAACAAAGGTTCAAAGTCTATGACATGAAAATAAATATTTTTCAAAATATGAAACAGAATAAACAATTAGATTCCATAATCCATAAAAAAATAAAAAAAAATGCTTCCATAATTCATTTGTCAAATTCCCTTTAGTTAACCAACATATAAGCTGAAGAAGCCTAAAGCAACCTAGGAAATAAAATCAATGGTAAAATAAAACATCATTGATAAGCACCAGACAACCATGCACGTAAGACAACTGGTTATGCTCTAAGTGTGCAACTGGTACAAGGATTAAGCGTTTAACATCCTAACAGAACCATAGACAGTTTTTTTTTTTTTTTTTTTTTCATTACATGGCCAAAAGAAATGTATCCATGTAACTAATGATCATTACATTGATCAAAATGCAAAAACAAGTATTCAAAATATTCGTATTATTAATTCATATTGATATGGTGAAAATATCATATAAGACCATACACACAAGAATAGATAACCAACAATTATTATAATCAAAGTTCTTGACTTCGAACTTCTTACGTAAGGTGGTGACACCTTTCAAATGAATATTTTGCAACTCATACATCAGGGATGTAAACAACAATGGGTTAACTTTAGGTTTAAGTTGGACCAAAACTAATTTATTGACCATATATTAAGAGTACCATAACATAAGAAATTATTCAGAACAAGATGGACCCATCTATATGTATACACAAGCTATCCTAAGCTTGACTTTAGCCTTGGGTAAAGGGCATTTCTTGATCAAACTAGGTCTCATGGCACCTTAGGAAGAAAGATTTGGAAACAATATATTAATATAACGCACTGTGACATAATCGGACTACTCAAAACATTTTATCCACATATTTGGAAACACCCATCTAACAAGTGGGATTTATAGATAATGGACTAGCACAAACCCTCAGGACTTTAGAATCCACATTATGTAAGCACATATATATAAGTGATTCCCGCTACTTACAGTAGCATAATCGACTCAAGATTTACCATACTCAACTTTATAGGTATTCCAAATATGCTTGTGGTATATTATTATTATCCATATACTTTCTTAAATAGTGTTTTATCCAACCAAAAATTCTATTGTCTAAAATTAGACAACTGACTAGGTTAATCAATTTTCTTTGAGACATAACTCATCACCACTTGGAGTTATCCAAACCAATGCAATACACATATGAGCAAGTCCACAAATATATAAATCAAGCATATACAACTATTTAACTTGTACATGCCAATAAAACATAATGATCATTATGTTAAACATCAAAACATGCTATCAAAACAAGCACCAAACGTATTTATGCTATCACACTCTTTAATGCAACATAACATAGTTTAAACATTTTAAATAAGACATCAAAGGTGCATAACACATTCCTTGAACCTCTTATATAAGGATAGAAACACGGTCATCCACATGTTTTCATTCTGCAGTCCATAGAGGTGATGGAGATTTTCAAGCAACCATAATCTTATAATCTCAATATTCTAAGAAAATTACATCTCCCATCGGTCAAAGCAAAAGAAACAGTCATGAAAAAACGATTTCCACAACAAATTGGATATCTCATGCCATACCACATATTATTTCAAGAATAAAAATAATAATAAATGTATTAACATAATATGTCTATCGATTTGGATTCTATTGGACAAAGCAATTCCAATCGTTGCAATTATCGATCAGAACAGACACTTCTTAAAAATAACCCAAAGGATGTGACCACTCGTACGTTCTAGTGCCACGGCTAAGCCTATATATGCTGTGATTTCTTTTACATACGCACATAGAGTATGAGAATTTTAGAACCCTTCAATAATAAAAAACAAAGAAGGTGCAAAGCCTTATAATCATGTCGAGGGATATTTCTTCCAATCATGCATGGGCTCTTAAGAGGTGATTTACAGGTTTTTTTTTTTTTTTTTTTTTTTTTTTTTTTTTTTTTTTTTAAAACACCCCAACTGATCATCCATCATGGACTTCAGTTTTCGCACTATCCAGATTGGACCGAAACTGTGAATCTTACAAAAGTGAACTGCATGCACCATCCTAGGCAAGGCCATTCACATTCATCCGGCCTTTGGGCTTTGTGAAGTACCAACGTCAAAAAGAAACCACAAAGCAAAACCCACCGAAAAGACTAGAAGTCTATTCTCCAACCTTGGCGAAAACCCGATATAAAAAGAAATACAAAACTGAAATAATTTCAGTAGTCAGCAACAGGGTAATACATGATAATCATGTCTATCGAGAATGACCAGTTTTGTCATACGGTCAGAAAAATCTCAATTATAGATTTTTAAGTCTTAAACTAACACAATCTTAAGAATTGTTGGAAATATTAGCACCACAAGGAAAATATATTATTTAAGACTATCTAATAAGCAAATGATATTAAAGATAATATCAACAATCAAACCATATGATTAAGAATCTGAACAAATATAATGTAATATAATGAAATCTAAACACATACCTTATACGGTGTTAATCAAGGAAACAATTAGGGCTGAGTCGTGTTGATACACTCTCCTTAAGATTGTGTTTGCCCCCTATACGGTGCAACGGGTCCCTGCAAACCAACCTCTAAGATAAAACAGCCCTTCAGAAGGACACCCACGCAGTGTGCACTCACTGTTAGGTGTATGCAGACCCGACGGCTAAAGTTAACAATCCTTTAAAACAAGGATGGAACAGACTCTATCGATAAATCAGAGTAGAGAGAGAGAGAGAGAGTTGGAAGGAGAAGGAAGAGAGACATGAACTTTGTATTCAAATCTTGAGTAATTTGGAATGAGGCAACATCCTCTATTTATAGAAGACAAATACCTCTCAAGGGTCACTACCAAAAGGTATGGGTGCACCTCTTCATACCAAAAGGTATAAGTCACCACCCTTCTAAAAGGGTACACTTGAATAGGTATGTATCCATACCCATATCTATATTCATTTCACTATCCATATCCATATCCATTTCCATATCCAACTCAAAACAAAATTGAAATTAAATTTCCCACAAAATTTAAACCAAAACTTTGAATTTCATTTTAAAACTTTTTGAAACTTTATTTGTTTTTCGATATTAAAAACAACAGTAAGTCCACCAAAAATTTGGCTGAGAGGAAGTGGACAAAGTCATTCAGAAATCGGACTGTCCTTTCATCTGGAAATAGGCTCTGAACATGAGAATAGGTAATGTACAACTTTGAAACCCTTAAGAGTAATCCAATTGTCTATTATCTCTTCTTTAGGTTGTTGGTTCATTTTTTTTTTTTGTGAAGAAATAAATATATTAACAATATTCTGAAACAAAGAAAACAAATCTGGGTATTCCAAAGATAGAGTCAGCTTCTTACAAACTAGGGCAAAGGCCCAATAAAAAAGAGAGCAAAGAGCCTACCTCAGATGGTGGACAGATTCTAGTAAGATAAAATGAATTTATTCCTAATCGTGCCCGGAGGAGCGGAAGAAAATGGTGTTATGGTTCCATGCATATAGAACATATATAATAGCATCCCATTTTTGAACAAACGGATTTGGTGTTGTATTTTAATTATATTTTTCTGTATTATTATTTTTATAGTAAAAAGTAAAGTTTCAAAATAGAGCTATTTTGGTTTTTCTTTCTTATAGTATGTGGTTTGAGAGGGTATTGAGGTGGAGCTAGTGAAGTTGGATCCCAAGACTTCAAGTTGACACAAGTACGGTTGGTCTATTTTCTTAGTCCCACATGGGAAGTGAAAGAGGTTATAGGGTACCTTATATATAGTTTTGAGAACTATAAGGGATAAGGTAATTTAAAGGGAAATCTCCCTCCTCCCTTGTGTCCGGGCCGGTTTCAGGTTGCTTTTCACACACGCGTGAGCCGAGTAATGCCAACCGGTCATGGAGTGACATGGCGTGGTTCGGCGCAGCGCGGGTGTGTGTCAACTCAAGATATATTTTTTAAAGTTGAATTATCTTTTGGTTTATGTTGGATCAGATGCGGTTTATTCCGTGATCCAAACCAAACCGGATTCATTACTGATAGATATGACTATTCAAAGGGACACACTCTTACTAAAGGGATTTGATCTGAACGCTTAGATTAGGATCAATCAATCCAAGTCGTTAAGATCTTAAGGACAAAATAATGTTTTGAAATTCCACAAAAAATAATTGGATTTTTGGACAAAGGAATTTTCTTAATGACATGCCATAAGATCTTAAATGATTTTTTTTTTTTTTTTTGGGTTAAAAGATCTTAAATGATTTGATACATTATTTTTTAGTATTACACATTTGATTTTTTGTTGTAGTGAATTCTTGTTATTTCACATGCCTATAAAAATACAATGCAAGATAATGACAACCCTTGACAATTACATAATTGTATATCATTTGTAAGAGATTTGTGAGAAAACATTTTTTTTTCCTTAACTTAAAAAAAACCTTTTGAATATAAAACAAAGACAATATTGATGAAATAATATAATGATGCATCATTTTCAAGATCTTTGTGAAAAAACCCTTTCACATTTGACTTTAAAAAAAAAACTATGGAAAAATAAGACAAGGGTATTAAAAAGAGGTGTTATATCCCAAAAGCACCTATACGTATATAGGCTTTTCTTGCACTGCTTTCTCTGGATTTCAGGTGCAGCCTGGAGTTGTTGGATTCAATTTGTTCTAGATGATTTGGGGAATTACTTGTCGGATCTATTTTTGTTCATCTAACCCTTGAAATTGAAATTTCATTGTATGTGTTCTTTCTCCAAGCCCAATAATCCATAACACACTTAGGACTTAACGGTCACTTCTAGCACTATCTGTTGGATTTACATCGTCTCCTCCCAGTGGTTCTGGGAGGACAGTGGCAACCTATCTCGGATGGTTGCCACGTGGCTCTCAGTGAATCCAAGACCCACGTCCGAGCCAACACCCTCTGTCGGCTTGGCTTGTCGGCTGGGTGTCGGCTCGGATGTGAGTCTCGGATTCACCGAGAGCCACGTGACAACCATCCGGGATAGGTTGCCACTGTCCTCCCAAACCACTGAGAGAAAACGATGCGGATCCCTATCTATTTCAGAATAAGTGAGAGTATTTTTTTAAATGAAGGGTCTTAAATTATTTATTTACCAAAAATATAAGAGGTCCAAGAAAATTTCACTTTATTTTATTGACTAAAAAAAAATATCAACTAACATTCACGATCGATCCAATTTAAGTTGCAGGAATCAATCAATGTCAAATTATTTGTCAACGAGTGTGGGATTAATGTATGCTGCTGGTGGTGGCTGAAACGCTCGCAATTGGAGTGTCACTGCAGTGGGCGTCGAGAGACAACGTTTCATGGAAAGTGTGTGACTGTGGACCACAACCTGGCTTCACGGGCTGTTCGTTTTAACTCCTCATGCATCGTGGTGGTGGTCCTTCATGGGGGAGGAGAGGGTTTTTTATTTTTTATTTTTTATTTTTTATTTTTATTTTTATTTTTAAAGTAAGGTTCTAAATTCAGGTATTTGAGATCATTTCGAAATTGATTCGGATCAGTCGATATTGGTTAGTATCGGTCACAATCTTAAATTGGTAATTTTTTATTTGAAAAAAAATAATAAAAAAGACCCTTTTCCTAGCTTATTGTGTACAACACTCAATGCTCCAACATTTTTGATGACCTGGTTATCTTAAGTTGTAACGTTTTTATTTCTTTTTTCTTTATACACAATCAATAAGATTTAGTGTCAATAATTAATGGAAGAAAAGCGATTCCCTTTGAGACAGTTGATTTTTTTTTTTTATGAAGATTTAATATCGACTAATAACCAATATCGACTGCCAAGATCTTTTTTTTTTCTTATATATGTTCATTGAAGTGTCATTGTCTCCAAGATATTAGAATATTGGATTCTAGTTTTCTACAAGCAAAATAAATCTTATCGTTCACATTTATTTAATATTAGCTGATTGTGTCAATTAAATGTGAAAGATCAGAATTATTTGCTCGTAAAAAACTAGAATCCAATCTAATATCATGGAGACAATGACACTTCCACCTAAATTCTATCCGTTAAAATGAAACTTTTATATTGTAACATAACATAATTGTATAAACTACCTAAATTTCTTAACATATTTAGTAATGATAATTGTAAGATGTAAAATTTATTTTTCTTTTCAAATGCAAGGGTTTGGATGTAAAGTGAAGTGTAAGTTAAATAACTAAATACGGAATAATTTGAAATTAGTTACATATTAATGTGATAGCATGTGCAGTAATCATTACAAAAATTTCTTTTTATAGTTAAAAAATTTCATTTCCCTTCCCTTCAATTTCCCTTGCAACCAAACAAAACTTAAATATGATAAGAAAAGTAAAATAAATTTTACATCTTATACAATCATGTTGTGTTACAACTATAAAAGTTTCTTTTATAAATTTAAAATTTTCACTTTCCTTCCTTCCCATTGCACAACCAAACAAAGCCCACATGTTTTGGCATCTTTCCTCGTGTTTCTGACTTGTGTATATGTTCTCATTTTTTTGAAGGGAAAGTTTCTCGAAATAGACAATTTAAGATCCTCTATTTTAAAAAATCTGCTCACCTTCCTTGAAATAGTAGGTGTTAAGAGGTGGAAGGTAAATGACAAATTCGCCCCTATAGTCATTCCCTTTAATTTCGCTTTCACTCTTGGATTATCTGTTTAAGTAACTCTTTTTGCAAACACTTAGTGTGCTATAGACTACTGGGCTTGGAGAAGGAACACATATCACGAAATTTCAAGGGTTAGACCAACTAAAACAGAACCAACAAGTAATTCCCCAAATCATCCGGAGCAAACCGAGATTCAATAGCTCATTGGTGCACCTAAGATCCAAAGGGAGCAAGCCTACAAATCCTTTTGTTGTATTAGGTCTTACCAAAGCCACCCCGTTCCCTTGATTATCATCATCTACCATTTCTTCAGGGCCTCTAACAAGAGAGGCTAAGAGAGAAAGAAGAGAGAGAGAGGGGCTTGTACTTGCCATTGTAGAGTATGGGTAACAAAACGGGTGGTGGAGGTTGTACAGGAAGGGGGTTGGGCGGAGGATGTAGAGGAAGAGGGTTCCTCCCCCTAGAAATTGGCTTGTGGAAGCAAGAAATTGAACAGTACATGTACTCTTCATGGGATCCCATCATCATCGATTTGGTGTGGGGTCTACCCTTAGAGTATGAGATCCACGGTAGTACAATCTCATGGAGGATATAAGTACATGCAGATGAACTATAACCCAAGAAAAATTATTCCTTACTAAAATTGGATTTGCTTGCTTTTCTTGCACTGCTTCCTCTGGATCTCAAGTGCAAGGGTGAGCTATAGGACTAACTCTCCTACAAGGAATTGTATGAGAGATGAGTTGCAGAGTCCAAGGCTAAAAAAGGTTTAGATGTAAGGGGTAAAAAAATAACTACACTTGAATGAGGACAGTTTTTTTTATTCATTAAGTGCAATTTGACATTTAAAAACTATGATAGCATATATATATATCATATTTTAACAAGGTTAAGTAGACAATTAACGGGATGGGATTAAGTGTATACTAAAAGGGATGCCTATTGGATTGATTCCAAATAGGGATACGTCATGTCTAATCCCAAAACACTGGGAGATCCAAGAAATTTTCCCAAAATAAATTTGATTGGATTGAAAGTCAGTCATGTTTTTTTTTTCTTTTTTGCCCAATAACAGTTGGACTTCGGAAAGAAAGTTAGGGGTGTAAAGAGAGAAAGTCAGAGGTGTTAAGAGAGAAAGTCAAACGTGTTAAGAGAGATTTTAAGACAAGAGATGCTGCAAATCCCCTGCTTTAAGGAGTAGGATTCCAAATTCCAATGCTTAACTCCCTCATTCTTTCTAAAAAAAATTAAAAAATTTAAAAAAAAAAATCAAATTATGGGCATCGAGGTGTCCTTACATTCACAGAAAGATTTCAATCCTCTCTCCAAGAATCATTTTTTCGTTTGTAGTGAATTTTGTATCCTAAGGAATCCTATAGTTGACTTCAACGTTGATTGGGTTTTGTTCTGCTCAGCTTGCTATATAATGGATATAGATTATAGACCTGTAGACTCACACACACAGAGAGAGAGAGAGAGAGAGAGAGAGAGAGAGAGAGAGAGAGAGAGAGAGAGTTGAAGATGGGAAGTGAGCAAGTAGTGAGGTTGCAGGGAGGTTCGAAAATGCCAATCTTTGGATTCGGCACGGCTAACAACTTTCTTAATGGAGAGGGTCTGGAATTAGCCGTCGAGACAGCCATCAAGGTGATTTTTTTTTATAAAAATTTTCTCTGGTTTGAATTCTCCATTAAAATGTTAATAACTAATTTTGGTTTGGAAATTCAATTCAGTTGGGTTATCGGCATTTCGACACTGCCATGGTATATGGTTCGGAGGTTGCTCTAGGTAGATCTTTAAACAATGCCATCGACGACAAAATCGTGCAAAGAGAAGAGCTTTTTGTTACTTCCAAGCTCTGGTGCACCGATCACCATGACCCTGTTTCTGCAATCAGACAAACTCTCAGGTCAGACATTATATGATTATTATGATTGAGCAACTCGTATACAGAGAAAGTGCCTTTTGACTTGTTTGTTTATATGTCTATTAGGAGGTTAGAGATGGAGTGTCTGGACTTGTACCTTGTACACTACCCTGTCAGATTAAAGCCTTGCGCCTCCATTACTTCGCCAACAGAAGACGACTTTGAAGAGCTGGACATGGAGTCCACTTGGGCAGCTATGGAGAAATGCGTTGACATGGGCTTGTGCAAAAGCATTGGAATCAGCAACTTCTCTTCCACCAAGATCCAAAACCTCTTAGATCATGCTTCTATCATCCCAGCAGTGAATCAGGTCCCTATCTTTTCCGTTCTCACATGTAGTATCAGTTTGTTACGCTGTAAAATTTTCTTTTTCCGCCATTTTACGTAGAAACATAAACTTGATATTGTTGCAGGTAGAGATGCATCCATTGTGGAGGCAGAAGAAGCTGAGAGAGTTCTGTAAAGAGCACAAAATCCATGTCAGTGCTTATTCCCCTCTTGGAGGACATGGGACTCCATGGGGATCAAATTGTGTACTGGAGAACTCCATCCTCCAATCCATTGCTCTTAAACACAAAGCCACCCCAGCTCAGGTGATTGAGTACCCATCTCCATTGATGAGGCAGAGAAACAAGATAACAAAACAAATTACAGCTTAATCGATTTTTTTTCTTCATAATGTTGGAGGTTCCATGCGAATGCAATGATCCGGATGTAAATACTTCACATTCTCTTTACAAGCTAGCTTTTAGGGATGGCCGAATCACATTAGACAAAACCACCTTAATACACATCAAAATTAACATCTTTCTATAACATCTGTAACTAAGGCTCTCTTTTGTATAGTTTTTATTTATATGAGTTATTTATAAAAAAATCATTTATGAGAATAAATTATGAGTCATAAATAATAATCATTTAATACCATTAGACATAAAGAAATAATAATATATTATTACAATAATGATAAACACCTTCTAAGATATTTGTAGATTTTAGATTATATCAATTTATTTTAAATATATATAAATACATACCATAAATCATACCAAACAACTATATATGTCAAAAATGTATTATATAATTAATTCAATAATACATATCAAAGAAAGCCTAAATGAAATCATTAACAATTTGGTTTGTCGTGAATGTTATATATATCCAGGTTGCTCTCAAATGGGGAATGTCTAAAGGAGTGAGTGTGATTGTAAAGAGCTTCAATGAAGGGAGGATAAAGGAGAATATGAAAGCCCTAACACTGAAACTAGACGAAGAAGATGTCGCCGAGATCGAAAGATTGGAGGAGAGGAGGCTGTTGGCTGGTGAATTATTTGTAAATGGTACAACAAGCCCATATAAATCTGTCCAAGACTTGTGGGATGAGTAGATATAATGCTTTGTTCATCATGCATTGGGTGTTTTTTGTCTTAGCTTGATCTTGTGTAATTTAATCTTTGATTTGAAATGAATTCAAATTTTCATTCTCAATATTCTATCTCACCAAATGGTTACAACTATGTTTAAAGAATAAATAACGTGTGTGGTTTGTTATACTCAATGCTTATTTTCGTCTGTGAATATGCTACAGGTTTCTGTGCCTTTTGGTGAATGGTATCGAATTAGTGAACTTCCTACTGCAAATGATGTTGCTTATACCCATTATATATCACAATAACAACAAACTGAGTTGCTTAAAGGGGGTGTTTTCGATCTCTTTTTTGGTATCCTAACGGTAATTTTTCTTCCTTCTTCGAAGCTTTGTCTAGAACTCCCCTAGTGTTATGCTGCTGGTCCCAAGCCTGGATAAAGGAGGGTTGGTGCGTTAGGTTGGCAGCTAGCAATCAAAAAAACTTACCCAAACTCTTAACATGGATTCACAAACAAAAAATATTCAACGTAATGCTAGGGCGTTCTCCGTAAACGACGCATTACACCTGGTCCATGGTGTAGTGAAAAATGGGCAAGGGCCACCGCATTGGCACTCGGATGTAGTGATAAATAGGCAAGGGTTCTCACTATGGACGAGTGTGGGTCAAGAAGATAGGATTAATGGCTGAGTCTGGGATTGATTGATGTTATAAGGAGAAGAGTGATTAACATAGTTTGCATTTAAGAGACCAGATGGAAGGGTAAAAAAGCTAAGGAGTTGGATGACTTTAGACTTTGGTATATAGAGGATAAAAATAGTAGCAATGGAATGAACAAACTATTGGATATAGATTTAAAAAATGATGTGTTGGATGTTAAAAGATATTGTGATAGGATTAAAGTCATTAAGTTGGTGATGGAGAAAGAAATCGTCAATTTAATTAGCGTTTACACATCCCAAGTAGGATTGAATGCAAATATTAAACTGCAATTTTGGAAACATATGAATAGATTAATACAAATTATTAGACAATGAGAAAAGATATAGTAACAATGAGAAAAGATTATAGTAGGGGTGATCTAAATGGCATGTAAGGAGAGATTGTCGAGGTTATGAAGGTATACATGGAGGATATGGTTTTGGAGTAAGAAATGAGGATGAGACTTCCATTTTAAACTTTGCTATAGGTTATGATTTATTTTTTATAAACACATACTTTGAAAAGAGAGAGGAACATCTAGTCACTTTCAAAAATGGGCATCATAAGAGCCAAATAGATTTCTTTCTATCTAGAAGGTTTGATAGGTTGTTGTGTAAGGATTATAAAGTTATACCAGGGGAGAGCCTAACTACTCAACCTAGAAACCGGTCATGGATATGTGTCTTATTATGTCAAATTGTAAGAAATGTAACGTTTTTCTTGCCCTAAGCTAGGATAAAGTGGTGGAGCTTAAAAAGAGATACCTTAAGAGCTATTACTGTTAATGTAGTCAAATAAGGAAAATGAGACTTGAGGGAGACACTAATACAATGTAGAACAAGATACCCACTTGAATTAAGAAAGCTGCTAGGTGTATCGAAAGGAAAACATCATCCCTTTAGAGAGTCTTGGTGATGGGATGATGAGATTCAAGCTGCCATCATGAAATAAGCACGAGCATACCTTGAAAGCTTTTACTGTTAATGTAGTCAAATAAGAAAAATGAGACTTGATGAAGACACTAATACAATGTAAAACAAGATACCTGCTTGAATTAAGAAAGTTGTTAAGATGTCCTAGATGTATAAAAAGAAAAATGTTATTCCCTTAGAAAGTCTTGGTGATGGGATGATGAGATTGAAGCTGCCATCATGAAATAAGCACGAGCATACCTTGAAAGCTTTTACTGTTAATGTAGTCAAATAAGGAAAATGAGACTTGAGGGAGACACTAATACAATGTAGAACAAGATACCTGCTTAAATTAAGAAAGTTGCTAAGATGTCCTAGGTGTATCGAAAGGAAAACGTCATTCCCTTGAAGAGTCTTGGTGATGGGATGATGAGATTCAAGCTGCCATCATAAAATAAGCACGACCTTACCTTGAAAGCTTTTATCGTTAATGTAGTGAAATAAGGAAAATGAAACTTGAGGGAGACACTAATACAATGTAGAACAATATACCTGCTTGAATTAAAAAAGTTGTTAAAATGTTCTAGATGTATCGAAAGAAAAACGTTATTCCCTTAGAAAGTCTTGATGATGGGATGATGAGATTCAAGCTGCCATCATGAAATAAGCATGAGTATGAGCATTGTTACAAGGATTGGGATGAGATCAGGCATTACATGCTTTGTTTTAATAGGTTATAAAATACAAAAATGGATTTTACATATAAAAAGAAAAACATTGGTGGCATTTTGTGGGCAACGCCGCTATATATGGGCATCCGAACCACTACAATGGCATTTACAAAACGCCATTGTAGAATAACATACACTGTGGCCTCTATGTAAACTCTCTCTCTCTCTCTCTCTCTCTCTCTCTCTCTCTCTCTCTCTCTTGTGTTATCTTGCGGCATTTAAGAAAATGCTGCTATAGTATCACTTATAACTTTTTTTTTATTAGAAACTCCGGAATAGTAGTATTTTCAAGGCACATCTGCAGCATATGAACAAACGCCGGTGATGTTTTCACCAGCATTTATCTAATCTATGGCGGCATTTAAAAATGTCACCATTGACCAAAATTCTTGTAGTTGGATGAAAGGACAAAAATAGTAAAATTTGAGTTTTAATAGTGTGATGATATTGTTGATAACTAAGATAAACCTTTAGAGTTGCACACAATACGCTCTAGAACTTGTAAGTTCGGGAAGGAAACTTTATTCCTTAGAATTACCAATTTTATCTTTGTGAAGTCTGGTTATCTAGCTTGAATTTCTATAGTCTCTATGAACTTCGGCTATCTCCGTAGCTGGTATTTCTATAGTTTCTGTGAAATTCCGGGCATCTCAGTAGCTTGAATGTATGTAGCACATAGGTGGATTGATGAATCAAGAGGAGTCGTTGTCGGAGTTGCAGGGGAGTAGCCAAAGTTGCAGCTGAGTCGCCAGAGTTGTAGGGAAGTTGTTGGCATTGCAAGAGAGAAGCCAAAGTTGAAGGAAAAACATTGGAGTTGAAAGCGGAGTGCAACTGGAGTTGTTTTTGGAGGAGCCAAATATTTTTGCAATTTGCAAAAGTTCAACGAAATGAACGAAATGAAATGATTCATTTTATGTGGGAACACAAAGGGTAAATGAATCATTTCATTATCTAATGTTAATAACGTTTGCTCTGATTGGAACTGAATGTAATTTCTATGCGTGTAATTAGACCTAAGCACAAGGAGGTGAGTGTAATTTATCATTTTTTATATTTCATGTCACGTGTCAATCAACCAATGGAAATGATTGTCACGTGGTGGTCATCCACTGCGGGTAGGAATACAAAATAATTTTTTCATAAATAATAATTAACCGTTCCATATCTCAGGATAACTCCAAATCCGAAAAGGTGCATTTCTATAGACCGATACTAGGCAATCGATCGATCTAAATAGATTTTTAAAATGACCAATACCATATCTGATACCCGAATTTAAAAACTATCTTCCTTCATGAAGGTCCTATTCTCAGAGGACCACCACGATGCATGAGGAGTCAAAACGCACAGCCCTTGAAACCAGGGAGTGGTCCAGAGTCGTACACTTTCCATGAAACAATGTCTCTCGACGCCCACTGCAGTGAAGTTCTAATTGGCAGGACAAATCTCAATACAGGCTGCGAGATGGAAATATGGAATGCTCCATCACCACGATCACATGCAAATCCAATTCCACCATGGTTTCATAAATTAAATCGGAATCTGGTGCGATCTCATATTAGTTTTATGGCTTAATCCCACACCCGTCCACAAATAATTTGACGTAGATTGATTAGTACAACATACATTGTATCAGTCATGAATGTCGTTTGATTTTTTTTTAATTTTTTTTTAGCCAATAAAATAATTTTATTGGATTGGAAGTCTGCAATGGTTTTCTTTTTTACCCAATGAAAGTAGAAGTTAGAAAGTCAGCGATGTTAAAGAAAGATTTTAAAATTAGAGGTGCAACACTCAACAAATCCCATGATTTAAGGGGCAGGATCTCAATGCTTGTCTCCTGCAATCTTTGTACAGGTGTTCTTACTTCTTAACGTTTTGCAACCAATGGATGATTTTCTCTCTTTCCTGAAAAAATATTGCTAAACTTTAGAATGTACAGCTACCTCGCCAATCACATTCACATAAAGATTTCAATCCAACGTGAAAGTGATTGTGTGTATCCTCTCATGAAGAATCATTTTTCATTTGTAGTGTGTTTTTTTTAATCCTCATTATGGAATCCCATAGTTGACTTCAATCTTGCTTGGGTTTTGTTCTACTCAGCTTGCTATATAATGGATATAGATTACAGACCTTTACACTGTGAGAGAGAGAGAGAGAGAGAGAGAGAGAGAGAGAGAGAGAGAGAGAGAGAGAGAGAGAGAGAGATGAATAAGGGAAATGAGCAAGGAGTGAGGTTGCAGGGAGGTTCAAAAATGCCAATCATTGGATTCGGCACGGTTAACAACTTTTATAATGCAGAGGGTCTGGAATTAGCCGTCGAGACAGCCATCAAGGTGATTTTTTTTAAACTTTTCTCTGGTTTGAATTCTCCATTAAAATGTTAATAATTAATTTTGGTTTGGAAATTCAATACAGTTGGGTTATCGGCATTTCGACACTGCCATGATATATAATTCGGAGGTTGCTCTAGGTAGGGCTTTAAACAAGGCCATCAATGACAAAATCGTGCAAAGAGAAGAGCTTTTTGTTACTTCTAAGCTCTGGTGCAACGATCACCATGATCCTGTTTCTGCAGTCAGACAAACTCTCAGGTCAGATATTACAAGATTATTATGATCTAGCTACTCGCACACAGAGGAAGTGTGTTACAACTCAAGCCCAAATGAGAATCCAATAAAAAAGACTGACCTATTAGGTGGAAGAATCCCATGACTTAAGAACCACACTTGGTCCATGGGGGCGATGTGGGATCATTACATTGCCACCCTTTTTCAAAGCCAACGCCTATCTCTAGACGGTTTTCACTCTGCTTCACCAAGTAGCTCTTTCCCAGGTCGTTCCTTTTCTATGTCGCCCCTCTCGTGGTGTCGGCCTCTCATCCAAAACACCAAATATTACAACCCAAGCCAAAGGAGAGCACAGCCTAAAAGACCGGCCTATTAGGTAGAAGAGTCCCAAAATTTAAGAACCACACTTGATCCATGTGGGATCCTAAAATGAGATCATAACAAAATGCCTTCAATTATTTTGTTTATATGTCTATTAGGAGGTTGGAGATGGAGTATGTGGACTTATACCTCATACACTTCCCTGCCAAATTCAAGCCTTGGGCCCCAGTTACTGAGCCAACAGAAGATGACTTTGACGAGCTGGACTTGGAGTCCACTTGGGCAGCCATGGAGAAATGCGTTGACATGGGCTTGTGCAAAAACATTGGAGTCAGTAACTTCTCTTCCACCAAGATCCAACACATCTTAGATTATGCTTCTATCATACCAGCAGTGAATCAGGTCTATATTTTTTTGTATTCTTGGTTTGTTGTAAAATTTCCCATACAAATGATAAAAAAAAAATTTCCATTATTTTACATTGAAACAAATGAAACTATAGAGAAAATGATTTGGTTTACGATTTAATGTAGCGAAACATAAACTTGTTATTGTTGCAGGTAGAGATGCATCCATTGTGGAGGCAGAAGAAGCTGAGAGAATTCTGTGCAGAGCACAAAATCCATGTCAGTGCTTATGGCCCTCTTGGAGGATATGGGACGCTATGGGGATCAAATTGTGTACTAGATAACTCTCTCCTCCAATCCATTGCTCTTAAACACAAAGCCACCACAGCTCAGGTGATTGAATCCCCAAATCCATTGACGAGGCAATGACACAAGATAACAAAATCAAATTACAGCTTAATCGACTTAGTTCTTCTTAATGTTGGAGGTTCTATGCAAATGCAATGATCCCACATTGGATGTAGAAAGTTTGATGTGGAGGCTTATAAAGACTTGAACACCTCCTCCTTACAAACTAGCTTTTAGGGTCGACCAAGTCAAATTAGACAAAACCACTTAAATGCACATCAAAGTCAATGTCTTTCTGTAACATATGTAACTAAATGAAATTACTAACAATTTGGTTTGTCTGGAATGTAATATATATATATATATATATCCAGGTAGCTCTTGGATGGGGATTGTCTAAAGGAGTGAGTGTGATTGTAAAGAGCTTCAATGAAGGGAGGATAAAGGAGAATATGAAAGCTCTAACACTGAGACTGGACGAGGAGGATGTTGCCGAGATCGAAAGATTGGAGGAGAGGAGGCTATTGGATGGAACATTCCTTGTTAATGGTACAACAAGCCCATATAAATCTCTCCAAGACTTGTGGGATGAGTAGATATAATGCTTATTACATTTGTAACCAAAAGACACTTCATCCTGCATTAGGCGTTTTAATACTTAGCTTGATCTCGTGTAATTTAATCTTTGATTTGAAATGAATTCAAGTTTTCATTCTCTATATTTTCTATCTCACCAATTGGTTACAACTACATATAAAGATTAAATAAAAAAAACTCCAAATTGAAAACTAACGCTGGAGACTACTTGGAACTCACGCTATAGTCACTACCTCTTCCACTGTCAACATCGAAGAGGAAAGAAAACCAAATGAGTTTCATTTGTTAATTTATGACTTTAAAGATGATATTTTTTTAAATTTTGTTCAATGCCCCCTCATATTCTCAAGTAGAAGAAATAAAATTTTCATTTTACATGTTAGCCATCTATTAATAGTACATTTTAAAAGAAAGAAATATCATATTTTACATTTAAAACCCCCTTGGTATATGCACCTTAGTCGCCTAAGTGGCATCCAAGCAACAAAGCGGCTTGAGCAAGAGAATAACCAGCTTAACCTCGGAAGACCTCACATTGAAACAATGTACAAACTCCAAATTGATGTCTTCAGACCATATTAAGAGTGCTATTAAACTCAAGCAAGAGACACGTGTTACAGAAGAGGAATTGTCACACCCCAATTCTGAACCAACCAGAATGGTGTGAGTGAACCGTCACTGAACCAACGGTTCACACCAGGATCTCAATAAGACCGTGTCCACTTAGACAAACCATTGCACAAAACCACAATCAGAATATAATAGAATACAGCGAAAGTCTTTAAATAAAATGAACTGAGTATCTATTGATAAATTTAATAAAATATTCCATTATCCAAATTCTCAAAAACATAAATAAATATCTTTTACATTACTTTAATATCAACTGAAAAAACTGAAACAAATAAAATAAAATCCTAGAGATACACGCAGAAAGGGTACTCGCATGAAGTGTCATGCTCGTCCTCTCCTGCTTGCACGTCCAGAGCAGCAACACCTCCATACGCCGAAGCGTTCACGTAATCATCCACCGTATAACCTGCATCAACATCTAAAAACATGTATATATACAAGAGTGAGCTCACAACTTAGCTCAGTAAGACAATCAGACAGTGTAACATTCATATGCATGAGTAACAATCATATTATATCATGGTCTGGTTTAAGTTTGCAATGTGCTATAGAAAGGATTGGCGGCCACCGCACCTCTATACACGAGTGTGTGGAATCGCCCAGTAGATCACACCGCTGTCGACCCATATGCACCCACCATGGAATAGAGATAGAGCTAAGGCTTCCAACACCTCCCCTGATGCTCCACCCATACCAACACGTAAGCCCCTGTTGGCGAGGGCTTACAAACTGGGCTCACAACTAACCAATCCTATATGTCATCACAGTAGGCCCTATCCCAGCACAGCTCCCTACGACATAGAGATAGAGCTAGAGTCTGGTGGCCAGGCCGAAGACCACAGTGCCACGTCCTCCCCCTGATGTCCTACCCGCACCAAGCATACTAAGACATAACAATACGCAAGATAGACCCTATCCCAACATAGCTCCCTACGGTATAGAGATAGAGATAGAGTCTGGTGGCCAGGTCGGAGACCACAGTGCCACGTCCTCCCCCTGATGCCCTACCCGCACCAAGCATGCTAAGATAGAATACTACGAAAAGGTGCTACTGTGAGGAATGATCCCAGACCCCAGGACCTTCCCATTCCACACACCAACGAAAACAATCACATGCCTAACAATCACATCCTAGCATAGCGAGTATGCATGAACAATAATAATAACTAAAAGTAAAGGATGACATGCGAATATGCACAAACATCAATCCACAGAGTCATAGTTATTAACAACGGTTTACTGTCTATTAGATTATTAGGGTTTAGGTCTGATTCCCTTACCTGACACTCGTTTGATAGCTTGCTCCACGTCACAAGATCCAAACGTGCTAGCACAAAGTCCTATACGATATTAGGGTTTAGTTAGAATAGTTTTCGTTAGGTTTCATGTTGGTCAAAAAACCAACGATATTACAAAATATATCTCACAGAGCTGACCGGTCACAGTACCGGTCGCAGCACTGTGGGGAAACCTACGACCGGTATGGTCAGCCGGTCCCCACAGATCAGCTCTCGGAAGGTACCGATCGCAACATACCGATCGCACAGGGTGCTACCGGTATAGTCGACCGGTATGTCTCCGGAAGACTATACGCTCGGTTTCTCGACTTCCGTCGGTCACCCCCTATTGATTCCAGAGTTTCTCTTACACATTCTAGGTCTGAGCATTGAGTTAGAATTGTTTCCAACTCCATTCAAGTCCTAATTTGATGGTATTCATCCTAGAATCGAATCTAGGGCTTATCGATTAAATTAGGGTTTGACGGCAAAGTAGGGTTTAGATCAATACCCGCTTTGCATGGTATTGATCAAAGCAACCTAACCATCCTAGAGTCATAATCCTAGAGTCATAATGTAAAAGAAGGTTTAAGCACTCACCGTCGACTGGCGGTAAGGTGTTCTTCGTCGAACGGCAATATCGGCTCTTCCTAGCTTCTCCTCCTTCTTTAGCCTCTTTCTCCTTTCTAGGGTTTGTGAGGATCAATGGAAGGGATTCTAGGAGGTTTAGAGGTGTTTATATAGGCTAGGTTTAGGTTTAGGAAGCCTTTTAGGATTAAGAAAGTCCTAGGGTTCGAAATTTGGAAAGTAGGACCCGCAGAGATCCGGTTCCAGATCTTGATAGTCTGCTGACTATACCGGTCGACCGGTACCCATGCTAAGACCGGTACCATCGACCGGTATGACTAAATTCATACTTAATTGGTCCGTTTGGTCCGATTTCATACCTGGTTGTCATCCGCTCATCCCATCTGGCCCGGTGATGATTGAAAGACCTGTTACGATATGAAATCAAGGTTTAGATCGGGTTCATGGAGTGTGGGTCTTACAGGAATGATACTTTATTTATAGATTAAACTGACCCTTGAAATCCTATTCATGACATGAATTGAAATCCAAATCCCTAAGCCCTAAGGAACTCCAATTGTTGGGCTTATTTATTGACTACTGCAAAATAAAAACACATAAAAATCCCTTGGATCACCATGGCCGACCTGCAACTCCACACTCTCTTTGCTCGGTTCGGTTGTTGACCACTCTTAGTCGATGATGAAACTTGAACCTCGAACTTCCACATGGACTGCGTGTCACACCTCAATTCTGACCGAACCAGAAATGTGATTGAATCGCTATCAAACCAACGGTTCACACCAGGATCTTAAAAGACCGAGTCAACAACAAACTACGCATACCAACCATAAATCAAAATATATAAATATAGCAGAAGACTTTAACAAACGAACTGAGTTCTAAATGATAAATAATAATTTAATCCAATTATTCAATTGTCACTAGAACATAATTTAAATAATTCCATACAAGTCTTATAGTCCAAACTCAGAAAATAAATAAATAATCCTAGAGATACACACAGAAGTGGCACTCGCATTGACGAGTCATGCTCATTTTCTCCTGCTTGTACATCTAAGGCAACAACACTTCCATAAGCTAGCGCAGCGACGTAGTCCTCCACCGTATAACTTGCTTCAACATCTAAAAATATATATATATTCGAAGGGTGAGCTCACAATTTAGCTCAGTAAAAAACAAGACAATGCAACAAACAAAATGCATGAGATAACATTTAATATTAGGTCTGGTAAAACTTACAATGTGCTATGGTAAGGATAGATTGCAATCACACCTCCATGCATAAGAGTGAGCACACCCAGTAGTTAGGCTCCAATCACACTACCATTGTGGCCCCACAACACTGACTTTAGAATAGAGATAGAGCTAGAGTCTGATAGTCAGACAACAATCTACACTACCGTCCGTCCTCCCCCTGATACTCTATCATGTACCAATACGTACACCCCTATTGGAAAGGGTTTGCAAGCTGAGTTCCATTACTAATTAATCCTATATGTCATTACAATGTATCCAATGCCCTACCCCAATATAGCTCCCAACGAAATAGAAATAGAGCTAGAGTTGACAGTCAGGCAACAATCCACACTACCACTCTACATACCAATGAAAACATATACATGCCTAACATCACATCTTAACAATAATAACATGTATGAACAATTAATAGCAGGAAATAAAAGATGACATGATGGATGCACAATCATCATCAAAGTAATAACAAAGGTTTACTGTATTAATTATTTAGGTTTGGGTCTTGTCCCTTACCTGATGCGTAACAACAAGTACTTCAGAGTGCAGCTCCGAACAGTTTTCCTAAGCTTCTCCTGTACCTTAAAAGCATTAAGAGTAATTGCATTTAACCCATTTATTCATTATTTGTCTCTATGCTTGCTCAATACACATCCTAGTAAGTTATTCTCCATTCCAAGGGTCTGGTATATAGTTTATACATGTCCTACACTTGTTGTAGGTTTATTAACGTTTCTAAAAGTGAACAACAAACTAAAGCTATAGGTTCCAAGGTTGTTAATCCAGACAACGTAGAAAACATACATAAGAATATGATCTCAGGGATCCAAGCCTATAAATAGGCTTCTAAAAATCCCAGAGAGATGTTGTCCAAAAATGGACAACTTCGGAGGTCGTTTCAACTTGCGGCAGATGACGTGCCACATCTCACGGCAGGTAGGCTGTGTGGCACATCATGGATCTCACGTCAAAACATGACCGAAATGACTTGATTTTCATACGGTGGTCTTCTTGAATTTTTCTAAGTCAGAATACCAAGTTTGGGATCAATATTCTATTTCTACATCAAGTTATGGATACCGCTTGATTTCACGGGCAATCAATATTGCTAGATCTGGTTTATAAACTTTGGATCCGAGTTCCAGCAATATCATAAAGGTTTTTCCTTGATTTTAAATCCATAATTTATCCATTCTAAATAATCTTCAAGGCCTAGGGTCTGTAGATCCAGTTATTGACCATTCTTATAAATCCATGAATGCTTACCAATGATGGCAAGTGGGGTTTGTATAGGGAAGAATATGATGACAAGACCATCGCATGGTTAACCATTGTTTCAATTTGAAAGAAAAACGAGAGGAGTAGGAGATTGTTACCAGTAATGGTTTCTCCTCGATGGTGTTATCAAGCTTGCCTCCAATGGTAGACGAGATCCTTATTCCTTCTCCTTTCTTCTTCTTTCTTCTCCTTCTTCCTCCCAAAACGCATCAGACCGTCTCTCTCTTTTCTTTGTTAGATAAGGTTTGCTGGAAGGATAGAGTAGAGAAGACTCTACCAAAACTGACGATCTTGGCATGAGAGATCTCTATGATCTCAAAACAGTAAGTTGGAGGATTTCCCTCCCTTATTTCCTTAAATCCAAAGAAGACGAACCTGGACACTCTCTAAAGAAACGAAATGCAAAACCAAAACCAACCATTGGTTCAAACTGGGTCGGTCTCCAACCCAGACTCGGTCAGCGGTGTGGCACATGACCAACCGCACCCTCTTGGTGTCGTGCCGGACCCTCAATTCAAACCCCTAATGATCAGGTGCTAGGGTTGAGTTGTTTTACCTCCATTGGGCTCCGTTGGTCTGGTTCATGTTGGTTTGAACCGTTTGTCGTCATCCAATTGTCTCCTCTAGCCCAGTTATGATTGAAAGACCTCTCACGACATGAAACCTAAATTAGACCGGATTCGGGGAGTGCTGGTCTTACGATGTGACCTTATTTATTTGAAGGTTTGTTCTTTGCCTTGGTAATTCTTGAATAAAAACCCAAAAAATCTCTTTTCTTTTTTCTTGCATTTGCAACCAACAACTATGGGTTGTCGCAGATTAAATAAGTCACTTCAAGTTTGAAGATACAATGCATTAAAATCTTTGGTTCTATTCTTCCAAATAAATTAAAGAAAAAATTTCATCTACACCCCATCAAAGATCCTTAACATCATCTACACCCACAAGAATGCCGAAACATCACCTAGGTCCACTTAACTGACGAAAATCATTAAAATTGTTGAAATACAATTTTACCCCTCAAATAAAAATTTTAAAAAAGAAAATTTATGTTCATTTACGAATTTAGCCTTCAAATGTTACTTATCCTTGCTGCGAATTTTTTACTCTCTCGTTCATTCTCACTCAAGCTCTAGTCTCCTCTGCATTGAGAAGAGCTACTGAATCACCCAAGCATCCTCCCTGCTCCGACGGCAGCATCCCATTTGCTTTGAGAAGAGGTCCCGAATCACCCAACCTTCTCCGGGTTCGTTGAGAAGAGCTCCCAAACCAGATCTGCCATCCTGGTTCGTTGAGAAGAGCTCCCAAACCAGATCTGCCATCCATTGAGAAGAGCTCTCAAAGAAGATCTGCCATCCATTGAGAAGAGCTCCCTCCCAACCTGGTATGTTTAGCTGTCTTATCTTCTTTTCTTCTTCTTCTTCTCTCATTGTTTGATTTTGGTTTCGTTAAAAGGGTTTTTTTTTTCTTTTTCTTTGAATCATATACGTTTGATGTTTTTTTTCGAGGGTTTGTTCCTGAATGATGTTATTTTTTCTACTTGAACTTCTTCTTCTTCTCACCCTTCTTTCTTCGAGGGTTTGTTCTTGAATAAGTTTGTCTCTGAATGAACTACATGAACTTCTTCTTTCCATTCTTTCTTCAAGGGTTTGGTCTTGAACAAATTTATTTCTTCTAGAATGAATGTTAAGATTAATTTTTTTTTGTTCGGTATCCGTTCTTGAACAAATTTATTTTTCTGGTTTGGATTTGGTTTATAAAAGAAAAAATTTCATCTACACCCCATCAAAGACCGTTAACATCATCTACACCCAAACAAGAATGCCGAAACATCACCTAGGTCCATTAACTTTGGCTGTGGTAATCAAAGAAGTCCACAAGAATGCCGAAACATCACCTAGGTCCACTGTCGAGTTGGAAATAATCGAACATGAAAAAGAAATATGGTTATCAATTTGCTTATTCTCCCTCTTTTTAATCTTGATTCATTACATGGATTTTGTTCAACTGAACTGTTTACTAATGTAATTGCATTTTGTTTAGAAGGAATATGGATCCTAAATGTGAAAACTGTGGTTCTATACTTGTCATCCGTAGAACAAGTAAGGGAATTAATATTGGAAGAATGTATTATATTTGCCAAATTTGTCAAAAGTTTGTAATGTGGGTAGAGCATTTGAAACAATGTTCATGTGGAGGTGGGCATTGCAAGGTGAGAACGGCGAAAACGACAGCAAACAATGGACGACAATTTTGGTGTTGTCCACATTCCACAGGGGTGAGTGTTAATATAGTTTCCATTCTTTCCCTTTTTAAGTAGTAGGTGGGGGTCTAATCATTGTCATATGGATGTAAGTCCTTCTAATATGAGGTTTTGTATAATTGTCTTGTAGGTGGGTAATCCTGGATGTGGGATGTTCCAATGGATAGAGAGAATGGAATGCTTTGAAGGAATGGGAACCGATACTCCAATTGGTCAAGGTACAAAGACCGATCGAGGGAATGCTCACAGGAGAGAGGTGAATGCTCACATACCCAGACAGATGCTGGTAGAAGTACTTCCTCGAATTATTTGAGAGGGTACTTAAGAGGAGCAATTAGAGTTCATGGACAAAGTTCTAAGACGTTTGAAGACCTCCTCGATGCTGTGGAGAAGCTAGATCTGAAGAATCCTGATGAGAGAGTCACTTAGTGAAAGGTTGATTGTAGGTTGTATTTCAGTTGGGTTTCTTTTAAAGTTAATGCTTTTATGACTCGAGATTTGGGAGGGTGGTAAGGTGTATGTGATGATGTATTCATCTGGTTGTATGAATAAATGCTTAAAAGGTTGAGTGCCACTCAAAATCTTACCGCATAAGCATACTCCACCAATATATTTGCGAGAGTACGGTTGTAGAAAGGTAAAGGGTCCTTGTGCGTGGCTTTGAGCTCTATAATGAGAATATAATCAGGAAACATTAAAAAATATGAAACCAGAAAGTTGTGTCCTATACACCTTTCCAATCCTTAACTTGTCAGTAAGAGGACTGCTCGATTGGTTTTTGATAGAATGCATAACAGGACTCTTGTTTCATGGAATTCAATGATTGATGGCTATGCCCAAAGTGGACCTGCATGCCTGTGCTGATTTGGGGGATCTTGAACGGGGAAGTTTCATCCTTAAATTACTTAATGAAATTGGACTTGGGTCTGATCTTTCGGTCATGAACTCTCTGATTGCCATGTATTCTAAGTGTAAGAGAGTAGATATGGCAGCTGAAATATTTGAAAACCTGCCGGAGAAGACTCTAGTTTCGTGGAATGCCATGATATCGTTTTGGCATATGGAATTGGTCCAAGTCCAGGGTCCAAGTCCAGGTCAAGCTCTTATAACAAACTGATCATTTTTGTTCTCTTATAACAAAATGATCAGTTCTGCAGTTCAACCACATACAAAAACTCCAATAGGTTTCCCTGAAACCTGAACTCCAACAGTCATCCCTGAAACAAAAACTCCAACAGAATATGAACAAAAGAAAAATAAAAACTCCAATAGGTTTCCCTGAAACCTAAACAGTTACATGTACTCCAATAGGTTTCCCTGAAATATGAACAAAAGAGAAATAAAAACTCCAACAGTTACATGTACTGAATACAACAGTTGTAAACCCAGAACAGAAGTAAAATATTAACTGAAGTAGCATTAACTGAAGTAGCATGAACAGAAGTGAAAACCCAGAAATGTACTAAACAGCTGTAAACCCAGCTGTAAACCCAGAACATGTAAACCCAGCTGAAAACCCAGTTCTAAACCCAACATGTAAACCCAGCTGTAAACCAAGTTCTAAACAACTGAAGTAGCATAAACTGAAGACAACAGTTGTAAACCCAGAACAGACCCAGAACTATGAAGATTTCTTATGTGCTTCTCCCAAACTTTCCTGAAGTTTTCAACCCTCTCAGACATTCTTCTCTTTGCTGTTGCTTGTCTACTTCGTAGTATAGATGTCCTAGACGACTGTGATCTTGTTTGCATTTGTGATCTAGCAGGTCCATCTTGTATTTTGTTCTATATAATCACAAATAAGGATTATTGGTAGGAAAAAAAAAAAACAGCACTGGGATTTTTATGTAAGTAGAGATGATACCTGTGTAGTGGATCCTCTTCCTTGACTAGCAGCTTCTTCTTGAGGAGTATCATCTTGTCTTGTTCTTCTGCTTCTCTACATAATCATATTGATGAAGTATATTAGTAGCAAAAAAATAGTAGCAAAAAAACAGCACTGGGATTTTTATGTAAGTAGAGATGATACCAGTGTAGTGGATCCTCTTCCTTGACTAGCAGCTTCTTCTTGAGGAGTATCATCTTGTCTTGTTCTTCTGCTTCTCTACATAATCATATTGATGAAGTATATTATAAGTAGCAAAAAAAAACAGCACTGGGATTTTTATGTAAGTAGAGATGATACTTGTGTAGTGGATCCTCTTCCTTGACTAGCAGCTTCTTCTTGAGGAGTATCATCTTGTCTTGTTCTTCTGCTTCTCTACATAATCATATTGATGAAGTATATTAGTAGCAAAAAAATAGTAGCAATAAAATTCCTTGATAACAGCCAGCATAGGAATAGAGGTTACCTGTGTTTCCTGTTGAGAACCTTGTTGTAGAGAAGCATCATGTTCAGAAGCACCTTGTTGAGAAGCATCGTTCTTTTTCTTCTTGCAGGACCTAGTGTTGTGACCAATTCGTTGGCAATAGGAACAATGGACAGTAGCATTTCTCTTTCTAAACTGAGAAGCTGGGTCCTCTTCAACTGCTCTGCTCCTCTTTATACTTGGCCTACCAGCTCTCCTTCTATGTTTGGGTGGCTGTACTATAGGCTCATGTTCATTGATCATAATAGTGTCCAACCCAGACATAGCATGAATGAACTCAGAGTAGGAAAGCATAAATTTTTGAATGAAAAAAATGAAGAAACATGATCCTCTACATTACCCCTCATGAAAAGGACTGCAGCAACAACATGCTTACAGGGTACCCCGGTAACTTCCCATACAACACACTCACATGTTTTCTTCTTTATATCCACTACATGCCTACTGTGCCCGTCATTGATCTCAAACTCTTCTGGTCCACAAGACATCACATGACAACTCCTACATGCTTCCTGAGTAGACACTAATTTCTTTAATACAGTAGGTGTTATCTTCCCATTGAAATCACAACCCTTTTTGTACCTATCCTGCATCCTCTTTATAAGTTTTATTCTGAGTTCATCAATCAAAGTCAAAATAGGTTTACCTCTAAAGGGTTGTATCCAATTATTAAAACACTCTGACATGTTGTTAGTGACATGGTCACTAACAATCATGTGGTCAAATGCGTGTCTAGCCCAAGTTGACACAGGATTTCTCATCATCCATTCATATGATTCTCTTTTAGTTGCTCTTATCTCTTGCATTGCTTTGTTGAAGTCAGAGACATTATATGCCTTGCATAATGTCCAGAACAATCTTCTCAAAAGCAGCCTAGGAAATATCTTCTAAAAATTGCTGTATAGATGTCTACAGCATAATCTTTGCTTTGCAAATGGAAATATTTCTGTAATAGCCTCAGATAAGCCCTATAACAATGCAAAAAAAAAAAAGCATGACAAGAAAAAAATGCATTGGAACTTCAACTTAACTATGCAAGAAGCAAAGAATGTTTACAAGAAAAAAATCACATTACTTTTTGTTTGTCTGACATCAAAATCAGATGATGTCCAGTAAGGTCATATGATATTGCCTCTGAAAGAGCTCTTAGAAACCATGTCCAAGAGTCTTTGTTTTCATTTTCCACTACACTGAAGGCAATTGGAAAGAGGCCATTATTGGCATCCATACTTGTAGCTGCTAGTAGAATTCCTTGATAACTGCCTTTCAAATGACAGCCATCAATGCCAATGAATGGCCTGCATCCTTTCAGAAACCCTTGCTTGCAGGCATCAAAACAGACAAACGGCCTTTTGAAAATTGGTTTTAGAGTTGTTGCTGAGGTCTCCTCATACTGTAACTTGAACATACTACCTGGATTCCTCTCTAACAACATCTGACTATATCCGGGAAGCTTTGCATATGATTGTCTCTGAGTAGTCAAATTCTCTTGCTTGGCAACTAACCTTGCCCTATACAACTGTTGATTTGAAGGCTTTATACCATACTTTGCCATTAAAGCAGCCTTCATGCTTTCATTATTCATGTCAGGGTCTGCTCTCAACCTGTTGGCTAGCTTTTTGGCAATCCAAATTGAGTTGGCATTTTTGTTGTTTAACTCCCTTCCACAAGTGTGATTCTGTTTCACATTTTATGACCACAAAAGTGTCCCCATCTGTTCCCACAGTTGCATGGATTGTCCAAGGACATCCATCTTTGGCACAGATCACTGTTACCCTCTTCTTATCATTTTTCAGTCTAATTATCTCTATGCCCTGTTGAATGACAAAATCTGTTAGAACTTTTCTGAAAGAGGCGACATTTTCATAGACATTCCCTCGTTTAATTTCTACCCTTCTAACATCATCTATGTCTACCTCATCATCCCTAACAGTACTTTCTTCTGGAAAATCAGCTTCAACATCAGAAAAGTCCATCTCCTCAATATCATCTTTCTCATACTCTACATCTCTATCTCCTTCAGACTGACTACTATCTTCCATGTTGAGGTCCCAGTTGTCATCCAACGGGTCATCCTCACTATCACTCTCAATAGCTGGTTCTTTTTCCTTCCTTTTATAGCCACTACTGCCAGCAGTTTCAGTAGTGGGAGGTGCACTTGTTCTAGTGTTAGTGGGTGGTGCACTTGTACTAGTGTTAGTGGGAGGTGCACTTGTACTAGTGTCCCCTTCTCTTCCCATCACATGCATAGTGCCAGGAGTAATTGTTGTTGTGGACACTATTTCCTCCACATGCAAAATGGGAGATGATGCAATTGGAAGCCTCCTTGCAACTGTCTTTCTTGATTGCCTACGGGATGGCGGGGGACTACCAATCATCGATGAATCATATCCATTGATGGTATACCTATCTAACGTGGCATCACCTACATTTACTCCGTAAACTTCCAACAACATAGCTCTACCTGTTCTTTAAATATCTTCACCACTTCTAAAACATCAGCATCAGATTTCACTTCACAGTACCCACCATTGGGCATCTCAGCCCTCACTGAGAAGCTGACAGATCTGTCATCTGGAATATCTTTTAAAACTGTGCAATATGCTGTATGGACTATGTCAATCCAGCTGATACAGTCTTCATCAACCATTTTGATTTCCAACTCATCTTTGTATTGATAATATATACTGAATTTTTCTTCCATGTTTAAAAATCTGTATACAAGGAAAAAAAAAAGAATATGGTTATCAATCACACCATAAGAACAGGAAAGATATGAACAGATCCATTGGAAAAATAGATCCTTTGAAAAAATAGATTATAATGAACCATAATTCAAGCAATTCAAGCAAATCCCAGAAGGAACAAGACAAATCCAACTGACCAATCCAACTGATCCAATATGAACTATGACTCCAATGACCAATTTCAAGCAAATCCCAGAATGAACAAGACAAAATGGGGCATATTATAAAGTGAGAATTGCCAAGTCAGTCTACAGTCTCACTATTCTAAATCCAAAAAGGAGGGTCTACGTACCTGATCTTGCAATAATATATATAAGTCAAATAATCTATAGCAAATCCCAGAAGGAACAAGACAAAATGGGGCAGATTATAAAGTGAGAATCCAAAGTCGGTCTACGGTCTCGGTGCAAAAAATCCAAAAACGAGGGCCTACGTACCTCTCTCTCTCTATTATGACCCACTATCAAGATTTTTGTTCTAGGTATTGGAACCAACCTGAGTGGAAAATATGCACTTTTACAAAAATGCAATTAATAAATTGCTCACCAGCAGACAAAAAGTGGTAGAACCAACCTGCAGACAATACAATAGACAAAAAAAATAAATGAACAAAGAAAATAGTAGAAAAAGGGCTTTGCAAAAAACGACACAAAGGATAACCGGATTCACATACCCAGAGGTCGACAACGAAAGGTCAGAGGGCTCACTGTCGGCGGTGTAGGACCACTATTACACTGTGGATGTAAAATTGTAAATAAAAAATCAAGATCATCCATTCAATGTTTCTTCAATAGAGTATATATAGACAAGGATATCGAACTAAAACTATTCCTCAATTTTTCCGTAATTTTTTTCATTCCAGATTCAACTATCAGGTTAGGGTTTCATTTCATACCCCATGGAATATTGGGGAAAAACTATCCCCCTAGTAGTCGCAGAAGGAGAATTTGTGGGGAAGAGGGGATTGAACGAAATGAGTGGTTTCATACCTAATGAAGAAGAAATTGTGGGGAATAGTCTTTTCATGTCGGTCTTCATCATCCTCGTGAAGTAGAGGTAGGGTTGTAGAGGATTGCCCGATTTACCTACCTTTGTTGCAGTAATAACCGTGGTCGGGGAAGATGAAGGCACCGTTGACGGCAAAGAAGAAAACTCTGAACTTCGTAGTCCTCGTCCTCGTCGAGTAGAGGTAGGGTTTCGTCCTTGTGGTCCTCGTCGAGAAGGAAAATGTGAAGTTTCAACTTCTACTGTTTCACTTACTGTTTCGAAGTGAAACAGTTTCAAAGTGAAACAGTTCAAAATAGAGGACGTTTCGAAACAATTATCAGAAGGGTATATTGGTATTTTCACCCTACAAAAAGGGCATTCTTGTCCGTAAAAAATTTCAATCCACCTGACGTCAGCATCTAATGGCAATCAACTGACAAAGTAGACTTCTATGATTACCACAGCCAAAGTTAGTGGACCTAGGTGATGTTTCGGCATTCTTGTGGGTGTAGATGATGTTAAGGATCTTTGATGGGGTGTAGATGAAATTTTTTCTAAATTAAATGGATCTATGGATGATGATTTGGTGCATGGGTCATCGCAAGAGCAAGGTGTCCCAAATTCATCTTTTGTTGTGATTTCATCAAATGCATGTGATTTTATTGAAATAAGCATGAGCGTCAGCATTCTTTCAAGGATTGGGAGCAGATCAGAACAGAAATCGTCTCCCGCTTGGGTTTGGGAGGGAGACTGGGCGGCCTGGATGGATGGCCGCCATGTGGCACTCGGAGGGATCCGAGCCCTCCATCCGAGCCGACCGCCCAGTCAACAAGCTGAGCCGACTAGGGGGTCGGCTCGGATCCCTCCGAGTGCCACATGGCGGCCATCCATCCGGGCCGCCCAGTCTCCCGCCCAAACCCAAGCGGGAGACGATGTGGATCCAAATGGATCAGGCATTTTGTACTTTGTTTTAACAGGTTATATGATACGAAAATGGATTTTATATATTAAAAAAGAACTTTGGAGGCGTTTTATGGGAAACGCCGCTATATATGGGCATCCTAACCAATATAACGACGTTTATGAAACGTCATTGTAGAATAATATACACCGGCCTACTTTTATGCTGGCGTTTCTTCAGAAATGCCGCTCTCTCAACCTTTTGTGTTATTTTGTGGCGTTTAAAAAAACGCCGCTATTGTATTGTGTTTTAAGTATTTTCATTTAGCATCATATTGCGGTGTATGAATAAACGCCGGCGAAAAAACATTTGATCTATGGCTTCGTTGTAGTGGGATGAAAAGACAGAAATAGTAAAATCCAAGTCTTAATACTCTTATGATATTGTTGGTAACTATGGAGAACCTTTAGAGTTGCACACAGTAAGCTCTAGAACTGGTAAGTTGGGGAAGGAAACTTCATTCCTTAGGAATACCAATTTTATCTTTGTGAAATCTGGCTATCTCATCAGTTGCTGGAATTTCTCTAGTCTCTATGAACAACTATCTCAGTAGCTGGTATTTATGTAGTCTCTGTGAAATCCTAGGCACCTCAGTAACTTGAATGTATGTCGTATTGTTATGGAATCAAGAATTAGAAAAGAAAAAATCACATACACAGAACACAAAGATTTACGTAGTTCACCAAGACAATGTGTGAGAGCTACGTCCATGGTTAAATCGAATCTTTCACTATCTCAAAGGAAAAAAAGCTGATCAGAGAGAGAGTTCCCACAAATTCATAATACACCAAAACTCTAGGATAAGAGGAGGCTCTTTTCTAATTCTTGATTCCGTAACACGTAAAAAGGTGGATTGATGAATGGAGAGGACTCACCAGATTGTTTATGACAATTAAAAAAAAAAAAAAAAGCTATCATCCTCCATGAAGGTCCTATTCTCAGAGGACCACCACGATGCATGAGGAGTTAAAACGCACAGCCCTTGAAACCAGGGTGTAGTCCAGACTCCAGAGTCGCACACTTTCCACGAAACAATGTCTGTTCTAATGCAGGTTGCGAGATGGAAATATGGAATTATCCATCACCCTGATCACATGCAAACCCAATTCCACGATGGTTTCATAAATTAAATCGGAATGTGGTACGATTTCATATTCGTTTTACAGCTTAATCTTACACTGGTCGACAAATAATTTGACGTAGATTGATTCATACAACATAAATTGAATCAAGTCATGAATCTTGTTTGATTTTTTTTAACCAATAAAATAAATATTGTTGGATTGGAAGTCAGCGATGGGTTTTATTTATTTATTTATTTTTTTAACCCAAGGAAAGTTGAAGTTAGAAAGTCAGCGGTGTTAAAGAGATTTTAAGATTAGAGATGTATCACTCAACAAATCCCCTAATTTAAGGAGCAGGATCCCAATGCTTATCTCCTGCAATCTCTTTGTACAGGTGTTCTTACTTCTTAATGTTTTGCGACTAATGGATTCTCTCTCTTTTCTGAAAAAAAAAAAAAAAAAAAAAAAAAAAAAATTGCTGAACAGATCTTTAGAATATTGTTTTGCAAAGTACAGCTACCTCGCCAGTCACATTCACAGAAAGATTTCAATCCGATGTGAAGTGATTGTGTGTATCCTCTCGTGAAGAATCATTTTTCGTTTGTAGTGAGTTTTTTTATCCTAAGGAATCCCATTGTTGACTTCAATCTTGATTGGGTTTTGTTCTACTCAGCTTGCTATATAATGGATATAGATTACAGACCTGTGGACTCACAGAGAGAGAGAGAGAGAGAGAGAGAGATGAAGATGGAAAGTGAGCAAGCAGTGAGGCTGCAGGGAGGTTCGAAAATGCCAATCATTGGATTTGGCACTGTTAACAATTCGTTTAATGGAGAGGGTTTGGAATTAGCCGTTGAGACAGCCATCAAGGTGATTTTTTTTTCAAAAATTTCTCTGGTTTGAATTCTCCATTAAAATGTCATAATTAATTTGGATTTGGGAATTCAATTCAGTTGGGTTATCGGCATTTCGACACTGCCATGATATATGGTTCAGAGGTTGCTCTGGGTAGGGCTTTAAACAAGGCCATGGACGATAAAATCGTGCAAAGAGAAGAGCTTTTTGTTACTTCCAAGCTCTGGTGCAATGATCACCATGACCCTGTTTCTGCAGTCAGACAAACTCTCAGGTCAGATATTATACCATTGTTATGATTGAACAACTCGTTTACGTTTACAGAGAGTGCCCTTAAATTTGTTTGTTATATGTCTATTAGGAGGTTGGAGATAGAGTATTTGGACTTGTACCTCATACACTACCCTGCCAAATTCAAGCCTTGGGCCTCCACTGTTTCACCAATGGAAGATGACTTTGACAAGCTGGACATGGAATCCACTTGGGCAGCTATGGAGAAATGCGTTGACATGGGTTTGTGCAAAAACATTGGAGTCAGTAACTTCTCTCCCAACAAAATCCAAAACCTCTTAGGTCATGCTTCTATCATCCCAGCAGTGAATCAGGTCCATACCTCTTCTATTCTCACATACTATTGTGCTATATACTGCTCCAATGCTTATATGTAGCATCAGTTTGTTTCATTATAAAATTTTCCATGCAAATGATAAAATCCTATTGTACAGAAAAGATTTTCCTTTTCTATCATTTTACGTAGAAACAGACGGAGTTGTAGGTGAATCGATTTTGTTCTACCATGAAACATAAAATGGTTATTGTTGCAGGTGGAGATGCATCCATTTTTAAAGCAGAAGAAGCTGAGAGAGTTCTGTGGAGAACACAAAATCCATGTCAGTGCTTATACCCCTCTTGGAGGATATGGGACGATTTGGGGAACAAAGTCTGTACTGGATAACTCTATCATCCAATCCATTGCTCTTAAACACAAAGCCACCCCAGCTCAGGTGATTGAATCCCTGTATCCATTGATGAGACAGAGAAACAAGATAACAGAAACAAATTACAGCTTAATCGACCTAGTTCTTCTTAATGTTGGAGGTTTCACGCAAATGCAATGATCCCATATCGGATGTAAAGACTTGAACACATTCTCCTTACGAGCAAGCTTTTAGGGACGGCCGAATCAAATTAAACAAAACCACTTGAATACACATCAAAGTCAATATTTTTCTGTAACATCTATGTAACTAGATGAAATTATTAACAATTTGGTTTGTCTGGAATGTTATATATATCCAGGTTGCTCTCGGATGGGGATTGTCTAAAGGAGTGAGTGTGATTGTAAAGAGCTTCAATGAAGGGAGGATGAAGGAGAATATGAAAGCTCTAACTCTGAGACTGGACGAGGAAGATGTCGCCGAGATCGAAAGATTTGAGGAAAAGAGGCTATTGCAGGCCACATTCATTGTTAATGATACAACAAGCCCATATAAATCTCTCCAAGACGTGTGGGAAGAGTAGATAGAACATTTGATCCTGCATTGCATTAGGTGTTTTAGTACTTTACTTGGATCTTGTGTAATTTTAATCTTTGATTTGAAATTAATTCAAAATTAATTTCCATTACCGAAGCAAAATAACCCACATGTTTCTGATCTAGATAAACATGGTCCGAATAAAAATATTGGATTTTCTGATTTGTTGACTTCATAATCACTCCATCCCTGAATTACAGCCCAGTTTCATCAGCTACTGTTAGTCTGTTACTCATGGAGGTACCTGGAGGATCGGAAAAAAAAAATCCTCTAAAGGGACTGCTGTTTGGTGGTGAAGATCTGATCACTCATAATGTATTGGCACGTATCTGAAACCCATACCAAACCCTACCGGTTGACACCCATAGGCTTTGATTAACTCCAAAGAGAATTTAACAAAAAGAGAAGTGAATTACTTAAAAAGGAAATTTTTGTAATCATTACAATACATGCTATCACATGATTATAACTAACATTTTAATTTTACCAAAAAAAAAAAACATTTTACTTTGCATCTAAATCCCTTGCATTTGAAAAAAAAATTAAATTTTACATCTAATAAATATTATTATTAAATATTATAAGAAATTTAAATAATTTATACAATCACATTAGGTTAGAATATATAAATTTTCTTTTTAAGTTTGAAAATTCATTTACCCTGCAACCAAATTGAACCTTAGACTTTAACTGGGACTGTTTGTAATTGAACGTAATTGAATTTGAATCTAAATTTAACAAATTACTAATCCAAACCATTGACTTAGATAACCAAATTCTGAAATTGCTATAATTTTACTGCAAGGCACTGCAACTTTATTTTATTGGGGTAAAAGGCACTAAACAACTAGCAAACATCCATTTAGTCGGATGATTGATTCCTTGCTTGCTGAAGCAGGTGTGAGAGAAGGTCTCAAATTCGAGTCTCCTCTCTTGCATCTATTTCATTCCCCACCCCAGTAGCGAATCTTAGAGTAAGGGGGAAAAAACACCAAAACCCCACGGAAAAAAAAAAAAAAATTGTGATCATGGATATTTGTAGTATTCCCTTTGAGCGTAATGTATGCAGACCTATTCAACTAGTACGGTAAATCTGGATGCAGACATCAAACTTGCATTTGCCTGATGCAAACATCACCCATGTTGACATCTATGGGATGATAACCCACATACTCATCAATCCTAAAACCTATGGTTTTGCAATTCTTATGCAGTACATGATCAACCACCCATGTTACTGTTCTCTTTTTTTGACGTATAGATTGATAGTTTATATATGACTGGTGTGCAGAGCAACTAGCATAATGTCATGCAAGGAATGATTAAGCTACTCACTCCGGTAAAATCCCACAATGCAAACAGTAAGAATGCCCTGTACATATTTACAACTATAAACTTAGCTGTTAAAGGAGGAGCTTGGCCAGAATTTTATATGATACCAAGAAATCAGTAAGCAAGCACACCTTTTACCCATTACTGAGTAAACATAATTGTTGGATAATTGCCGTTTGTTCCTGCATGTTAGACCAAGTTTGATGGATTTGATTCCTCAAATGTAGCAGCTAACAGTATTGGAATTCCAGGTTTCTCAGTTACAGTTCAAGGGTGTGGTGGAACTGCATTGTGGGACAACACCTTGCAGTAACAAGAACACTTGGCAATCTTCATCAAACAGAGGCTGCTGTCAACAGAATTGTGGCACAAAGGCAATTTTTGGGTTCACCTCCTGACATCTATCGCTTCAACATCCAATAATTAATCTCCATGTAATCACCACCTGCACCACCATGCTGATTTGTTGTTTCCTCCAATTGTAATTACAAGGATCTTCCAAATTAACCCAAAAGCATGTAATACCTATTAGAAGTTTATTATTATTTTTTTTTAAATTTAAAATCTCCATTAAACACGTCATTTCAGAAAATGCAATTTGCACTATTTAAACTTTTTTATGAGAGACCATTTCCACTATCTGTTAATCATTGTTTCCAACTTTTCATCTCATAAACACCCCCCTCCTCTTCTTCTTCTGGCGTGCAGGGGAAAAAGACATTATTTTTAGAATTACCAGCCTGATCCAAACTATCAGAAAGCTAATGCCCTTTGATGAGTAATGACTTTTCTTGCCCGAAAACTTAATTGGAAAGCACCAGATACAGCATGTGAGGCACTTAAGACTTGTAGGATCTGGAGTATAGAATGATACCTGACACAGCATTGGGTTACATCTGCCTAATTTGCATCCTGTCTTCTCCGAGGTTCAGTGGAATCAGACGAAATACCTCGTTCAATGCACTGGTGTATAGTACATCAGAGTAAGATCTCAAATAATTAAAAATAGATAATCTAAGCAGACAAACAAAGTAAAACCATCAATTAGCCATTGCACGCGCATTTCAAGACATTACTAATTTGTGTTGATGAGTTTGAAGACATTGGCAATAAAAAAGCAACTTCTGAAAATCCCCCCAGTAGAAAGTTTTTCAAGTTCTATTCATGGTATCAGCAAATGATTCAGGATTCTTAACCACTAACTAAAACCAATATGCCATTTTTTTTCATTTGAAAATAGTAATAGAATCCCTTACTGAGGGATTATAATTTGAAAAAAATTTAAGGGTTGCCCAATCAAGACTCACTATCTTGAACTCTGGACCATTGCACACAGCAAAAATTGGCTCCATCAAGTCCACTTTGAGAGGATATTTTTTTTCCCAATGATGTCCCCACTGGCATAGGTGTTGTCTTAGAGATTGTACAGGGACTATCTGCAAATGCAAACTCATTCCTATTGACGGTGGAGATCAGAGTGGAATTGCTTACAGTATTACAGGGCCATAGGGTCACATGCTTGCTAACTCCTCTGATAACAGGGTGTTGATTAGAAATTACTTGAAGGTTAGGGGTGCCAGCCTCATCATTAGAGGCACTATTTTGAAAGAACAAGGATCTTGGAATCAAGGCTGATATCTTATTCAAATGGAGCCCACAAATACATCAACAAATTAGTGCTTATTAAATAAAGCAACAAGAAGAGTGATTGCAGAGCTGTTTTAAATGTGGCTAAAATAGAGTAATCGGAAGATAATGTTAAAACACTCTATCATTTCCTGTCTCACTTTCTTTGCTGAGTAAAGCTGGGTCAAGTTCATAAGTTCAGTCTCACTCACCAGATCCCACTGGCAAAAGTACCACATATCTCATTCTGGATCTTTCAAGTTTCTATCCTGTTTTTCTTTGTATATTCTTCCCCACTTATGTCATTGTTCTACTGTAGAGGTTTCAGCTTTGAAGCTTGACCAAAGGAGACCAAGTGAAGAAGAAAACAAAGAATAGGTGTCATTGGATGAGATTCTTCTATATAATGAAATTCTTGCTGGCTTACTGGTATAATACAAGATGAAAAAATAGAACAGTAATAATAATAATCGTAGTAGTAGTAAGTAGTAGCACCAACAAAACGGATAATAAATACCAAGCAGAAGCCATTAACTGTCACTATTAGAATCTTTCAGTACATGACAGGTGTGGAAAGAATAGATACTCGACAGTTAAATGCTCCAGTCCAAAGTTTCAACTATAATTTTCAGCCAATTTCCATGTAGAATTATGTATGGTAAATGAACATTGAACTCGGTCAATCATTTCTGGTTAAGGTGTTTGCCAATTTAATTCCGCACTGTTAAATGTGGTGTTTTAGAAACTGAAGAATCTGACCGCAAATCTGATCTGATCTTTCCAATTCAAGCACTAGTCTGAAGTGCTTGGACCACACCCACCAAGAAGATCGAAGCATAATGGGTAAAGAATATGTATCTGCTTTAAACTCCAATAAATTCTCTCATAAAAAAGAATAAGATATCCATTCAGACAAATATGATTTTCCCCAGCATATAATTACTCTCTTTCACAAACATACATATACTCTCTTTTACTTTTTGAAGGGGAAAAATGAATTAAGTGTCTATTATGGTTGACATGTGTGGCACCATGTTTGACGTATGGAGATGGCTATAAAAAAGATAAGTAAGTCCTTGTTGCATAATTTGCTTCAATTTTTTTCCCCAAGTGCATGGAGCTTATCTTTCTTTGATGAACAAATAACCGCACAAGATTGTACTTTGACCAGTTTGGATAGGATCATCTATTTAATCTGGGTAAGAAGTAGATGGACAGATCAATTCAGTAGAGTCCAGCTTTTTTGGACACCAATCTGTTAGCTAATTATACCTGAAGAAGATAACCATGCAGCCAATCCAATGTCTGGGGGAATGTTGTTGCTGAAATATTGACTACTGTCAGACCCTATTCCAAGAAGAAAACAAACAGGTATGGATGTTAATAATGTTTACCTCATCTTTAATAATTGCTAACTACCCCAACGCAACAACTCAAAACACTTTGCATGGCTTATGCATACAATAGTCACTAAAAAGTCAAAGTCAACTGATTTGAATCGCAACATTACAGTGTAGACTTTTTGAAAATTGGATTGTGAAATCAATACGATTATTTCAAACATTACAACTCAACTCATCCTTTTCCCAACTAAATGGGGTCAGCTGCATGGATCCTTTTTCTTCAATCAACTGTATTAAAAACAATACGTGATTCCACTCCTAAGCTAAACATGTCTTTACTCACTAGTTCTCACAAGGTCATTTTAGGCTTTTCCCATTCTTTCAAATTGGTAAAGGAAAAAATGAAGAAAAGAAAATATGCACCACATCATTAGTTTCACCCATATTCTCCACATCACAATGAGGGGAAATGCTGGCAGCATGTGCTCGTGTCTGTCACAAGCATGTGGACAGCTGGGATTCTGGGGGCCCCACTTGTAAAAGCAGGATCCAACTTGATCAATGACTCCAGGCACTTCTGACGTACAGTAAACATGTCCCTTAAAGTTATCTTAATCTCTATCAGTTCTGGGTTTCTTTTCCGTGCACATTGATCCTTCTCACTAGAAATTCATAGCAAGTAACAGGAATCAAATTCTGTCAACCATCAAGGGAATACTGAGTTTTGGATGTGACACTTAGGCTTGAAGTCCAGAAAACCCCTTCAAAAGTGGATAATGATGAGACTATGAAAAGCTAGAATTCCATTAGCATACCTTAGTGACACTGATATATACGGTGAAAATACCTTAGCAGCAGTTTTCCCCCAATCATTATCTTCTAGACTTAATTCGCTAAGGCTCCTATTGATTTAGCTTAACCTTTTTTTTTTTTTTTGGCTAAATGATTTAGCTTAACCTAATGTCACAATTATGTAGAAAGCATATTCTAACTAGTCCAATAGTTTTAAAGCTAAAATAGGTTAGATACCAGGTTAGATTCATGTTAATATCAATGGGGCGATCACAAACAATACTAAGTAATTATGTATGTAGTAAACTATAGGTGCAGCATGAATGTACATACCTGTGAATCAAAAGAGTGGAGGTAGTCTTGAATTGTTTTTAGGTTACTAATAAGCTTATCTTGATCCTGTTAAAATTAAAGAGAAACTAGTGAATTTACTGTATAGCCCATCTCATGAAATAACTTGAACTGCATAATTCTGAAGAGTCAACCAACTAACAATCCAATCTAAATAAAGGAAAAATGCATAAGGATGTCCTACCACCTCTCAGATTTTAAAATGGGGAACACATCTAGAATAATCAGGACCCAACATTTGATTGGCTAAAGAAAGGAAATCTTTTAGCATTGACTTCTTGACCAAGAAGGTCCCTTGGAGGCATGCATCAAATGCTAGGTCCAGATCCGCATCTAACCCATGAATATGGCAAAAGATATTCTGCACCGATGTCAAAGTGACAGATGTAAACATCCTGACCAAGATATGCCAAAATCTAGTTATAAGTGACGAACACGAGGAATCAATTAGTGAAGAACATGAAGAACCGATTTTTAGGAAATAACGTTCACCATTCGGTGCCAAACTAGGGATCTATAAGTTGTTATTATGGTCATTATAAAATCACAATTTAATTCATGATCCCAACCAATCCTATGACCCAAATCCAATCTTACAGTCTGAAACCTATGTATAAGGCACTTCAGATAAGAATACTAATTTACATGTTCACTATTATACAGCTGACAATACTCATGATTTGAATCATAAAACCTATGAAATGATCACATTTGAGGCTGATCATATCAAGTAAACAGTAATAACAATTATCATGCAAAAATGCGGTTCCAACGAATGATGGTGCAAACTGGACTCTGACCCATTTTTATGCATCATCTCACTTGGGTGCTTCTTGAGTCATTTTTCTCACTTTTATAAGGCTTTTTTTTTTAATTATCCATAAAACCAGATTAATGAATCAAGAAACCTATGGTTTACTTTGTAGTAATGTCAAGTTGTCATCAAATCGCATGGCATCCCAAAATACTGGACCAATTATAATTGACAAGTTGTATCTCCTTTGCCTTACGGCAAGGTCATTTAATGCCCTAACAGTCAAGTACAAAACTCATCCTTTCCATGCAAAGTCTAAGTAATAGAGGTATAGGAACACTTGTTATTTGATAATTATTTATATGCTCACTAAAAATCATGCTAGAGCAAATTTCAGGCATTTAAGCCAGAAGGGGAAAAAAAAGTCTGATGATCTGAGCATATGATCTTTTAAAATAAATGGTATCAATTTTCTTTTTTGAAAATGGCTTTCTCCAGACTAAGGAAAAACAAAATTAGCAATACAAGGTAGATATCAGGAGACAGGAACCAACTGCCCTAGAGAAATAAAAAAAGGTTTATGCCACATTCTCATTCTCTCTTAGAGCAGGCAGAATCCTCAATGAATGATAACATCCATCCCAAAATCCCAAGCTTAAGGATGGAGAGGCCCGACCCAAGGTCATAAGTCAAGCATCCACAACACCCGACCAATGTGGCACTAAACCCCTCCCATCAAGGGCCTACAGGCTACATCAACTCCTTTAGCTTTGAACCATGGGCCCGCACATGGCCGGTGCATGGGCTACCCACTCTGATACCATTTGATGACGTCCAACCCAAAATCCCGAGCTTTGGGGAAAAGGCCCTACCCAGGGTCATAAGCCAAGTATCCGCACACTACCAACCAAAGCAGGACTAAACCCCTCCCATTCCTGGCCATGGAATACAAACCCCTTCCATCAAGGACCTATAGGCTGCATCACAAAAGATAGTCAACAGCATTTGGTACCTTCAAATGATTGCAGGTTCAAACCCATCATTGTGTTTGCCACATTGACTAGGGCTACAAATTTGGCCTTGACAACCCAAACCCGACCCTAACCCACCCTGAACCCTCACAGGGCTGGGTTAGGGCCCAAAAAACAGCAAACCCTAGCAAGGTTGGGTTAGGTTGACCCCTCGGGTTGAGCCCGGCCAGCCCGACACTATATATATATATATATAGTCAAAGTCTCACCCCTCTACTCTCTCAAAATCGACATCGCCTCCAATAGGACCGAGACTCAGATTCTACATCGAATCAACATCATCTCAAAGTCTCACTTTTCAACCTTCATCGTCTTCTGAGTTCTGCTTTTCTGAGTTTCTTCTCAACCCTCATCTTCACAGCCTCACGGCCTGTGAATCAACATCGTCTCAAAGTTTACAGTTCTCAACCCTCTCAGAGTCTCAGTTCTCAACCATCACCCTCACCCTCACGGCCTGCGAATCGACATCATTGCTGCTGCAGCATCGCCTGAGTTTGGCCCTTGGGAGTTTGGCTCAAGATTGGAGAATCTTTTCAAATGTAATTTTTTTTTTTTTATAAGCTTTTATTTGTTCAAATCATGGTTTTGAAAGGGTATTCCTTCTGGCTTTTGGCTATTCGAGTCTCTTTGTTCCTTCATTTGAGAAGGTGGCTTCTTGTATTTCTTACTTTCATTGTTTCACTCTAAGTATTTGTGCGCCCCTGTTCTCTTTCACTTGGCCTGTATATGACATGGTTTCTTGTGGGTAAAATTCTACCTAAACAGTCTTTTCTTGTCTTTGATAGATCTTGTAAACAGATTAAGCAGTTCAGAGAGAAGTTTTTCTTGTAAATTTTAAAGATATATTGTTGCTTATGGTAGGACCTGTTATAGTTTAGATTCTGATACTCGGTCTAGAGTCAACTATTTCACTTAAAAAACATATTTCCAATAGATAAATATATGTTTAGATCATTGGATGTGCATATTGATAAACAAACAATGTTTATGATAGAATAAATACTACATTTTTGGAGCCATATTTTTTTTAAAATCTGTATTTTTATGCATTAGGGAAACAAAATTGGATCAGATGAACTGCCTGATTCAGTTATGATTTCTGAGTGGATTCTTAAGGATTTTTTGGTGGATTCAAAAGCCACAGCAGGTGGATTCTTGCACTGTTATCTCTTCTAATAGAATACAAACTACATGTGAGTTTTTTCTCTTCTAGTACCTATGGGCTGTGGCACCCCTGTTCTACTAAGTATTTCCTATTAGTTTGTTCCGAACATTCAACTAGAGTACTACTATGTTTTGCTTCAACTGTTATCAATCTATTTGGGCCTTATAAGGTTGTGTTATCATACTCATTTTATTTATTTATTTATTTTTACTGAAGTAATTACTGTTTCATATTAATTCCATTGTGTTTTGAATCTGTTTTACATCTGTGGTTAGACTTTCTGGTGTTGCTATTTTTTTTTTTCCTATCTATGAACACTTGTGACTCAAACTGCGTATTGTTTTTAATCGTTTCCATCATGTGGTATTGCGATTAAATAGTTTTGACAATTTGTATTCTCTCTCGTGTGATGTGGTGACACCCTGATTGGTTTGACATACTATTTGTTCTCTTTCATTAGCACTGATTGTTCCTTTTTCCTGGATTCAGCTATGGAGCTTTCATTGGCGTTGGAGAAGATAACAAATGAAAAGCTTCTGAAGTTACACAGTGTAAACCCCGACTCCTTTGTATCTTGTACACATGCATGCTTCTTGTAATACTTTGATGTTTCTATGAGACCATGGATTATGGGTCTCTTTACAAAACATGTTTTCAGAAGCACCCTTACTGTCAGAGTTTGGAGGGATTGGGATCGGCTCAGCTCGATAGGCTGATTTGGATCATTTCGGATTTTTCACATTGTATTAAGCAATTCCTGGTGTTTTGTTGACTGATTCAGCCTGATTCGGACCCTGTTTACCTTTCCCTGGGGTCTTCTCTTTTTGGAAAAATTAACTTGGGGTCCTAAATGAAATGAGAAAGAATAGTTTTTAATGCAAACCATGAGTACATTGACAGATTGGGCTTCTTCTAATATATCTCTGTTGCTGAACAATAGTAGGCAGCAGAAAAGAACCATGATGCGCAGATGGCTGAATTTATTGAGTGCGAGTTCTTGACTGAGCAGGTGATTCTGATATTCATGTTTCCTTTACCTATTTAAGTTGAGGTCCCCTTTTTACCTCAATTCTATGGAGATGAATATACATGGTTGGGTTTTAGAGTATTTAAGCCTCCTGGTTTTGATATGAGTTATTTATATATGTAGGTCAAAGCCATCAAGAAGATCTCCGAATATGTTTCTCAATTGAGAAGAGTGGGCAAAGGACATGGTGAGATCCCAATTCTAAAATCCATTCTACTGTGACCATATGCTTCCAACTTTCTTTTTAAATTGTCATTGTAATTTTATTTTGATATTAAATGTGCTTACAGTAGTGCTTCTTTTGTGGATTTGTAGGAGTGTGGCATTTCGACCAAATGCTTCTCCATGAAGATGATGGTGCAGCATGATTAGTGTTGCCATACCAGTTCTGCTTTTAGAAGTCTCTCTCAGTTCAGTGGTAGTGTGTGTTGTGTTTATAGTACAAAACGTTTATCTTTTTTTCCTATCTATGAACACTTGTGTTAATGTTTTTAGACGACATTAACAATCTTGTATCAGGTAAAAAGCTCAATGACATAACTATAACTAATTACATGCATTATGAATTGGATTTATCTTTACTGATTTTTTATTGCATTAATTATATTTTCAGGTTTGGCTGAGGAAGGTGGTGGCAGTGATGTTCTAAATTTGACCTAAAGCTTGGTATTGTATGCTTGAAGACTTAGAGTTGATTTTGTAAGTAATTTCCACCTAATCATTTAACTTATTTTTCTTTTACATGATATGACAGTTCTAATTTCTAATGGTTTTTTAACCTCTCATTTTTTTTTTTTTTTTTCCTTAGACAACATAAACTGTGAGAGAATGCTGGGAATTGGGAAGACCGAATTCAAGATCATGACCATTATTTTTCTTTCCCATTTATCAGATCTTATGTTAAACACTTAAACTGATTATGGTTTGTATTTGTTAGGTTTTTAAAAGAATTTCATGGGTTGATTGTATTTGTTATATGTTTTTAAATCTGATTTGTTAGTTTTTAAATCTGATCTATTTATGTAAAAAATTGTAAGTTATATTGTTCATTGGACAGATTCAGGGCCAATCAGGGTTAACCCTCAATCAAGGTCAATCAGGGTCAACCCGGCCCAACCCTTAATCAGGGTAGGATTGGATTAGGCCCAACCCTGCCAAGGTAGGGTTAGAGTTGCACATTTTCTGACCCTGGCAGGGTTGGGCTGGGTTAGGGTTATGTTTAAGGCACTCAGGGCAGGATTAGGGTTTTAAGAAACCCAACGCAACCTGACCCTATTGCAGCCCTATCATTAACAGATGTTCACTAAATCAACACAATTTTAATCAGGTGTACTTTCAAATTCATTCTACTATCCATATGTCAGGAAATTTGAAGACCATTGCCAATATGTCTGGCAAATCAAACAAACCCTCCTTGGCCATACAGAAGCTGGATTAAATTGCATTTGACCTCTATAATACTAAATCTATACTCATATACTAGAGCATTTTGGTTACTTTCAGGCCCAGCTGGTGTCCACTACATCAACTGACATTCCCCAGTCCACCATAAGCATGGTCGATTCCATTTGATCTACATTGTACCAATCGATATTTTGAAACCATCTTTGTCATCTGATCTATTCAGCATGTTGATAAATCATTCATAACAGTAACACTTGGCATATCAAGTTCTATTGAAGGAACAAATTCTTAGTTATTGATTTTTTCTTGGACCAAATACCTTATCAGATCATAGTGGTCTCCGTCTTAGGTTTATGCCTTTTATGACTCCCTAATGTATTTAGACAAGACACTCTGTTCAATAGCTTGGGGCTCATTTAATAGAATTCCTTTTTTTATAGATTTCATTTTACTTATCAAAAGTGGAAAAGATTATGTGCCATATTGATGGGACATCCAGCAGCCAGCTTTTTTTTATTTTATTTATTATTTCTATTTATTTTTCTGTTTATTTCTTATTTCAGTAAACTGTTTGTTTTAATTTTCCATTTCTATATTTCTATTTCTGTTATTTGTATTTTAGAATAGTTCTTTTCTTTTCTTTTTTAATTTTTTATTTTTTGGTTGTAACTAAACCCTCCCCTATTCACTGTTTTTTCCCTGTAGGCCTTCTAAGGCCATTTTTTCTCTCTCAATTTTTCTCTTCTCTTCTTCTTCCCCCTTCTATCAATTTCTGATTTCCCCTACCCTTCTTCTTCCCTCTTATTATTTCTAATTGGAAATTTTCTGAAATCAAATCCTTTCCCCCTGACCACGAAATTCAATTTCCTGTTCATGATATGCTTATTTTAAAGTATGATTAATAGTCCATTACCAACCCCTCCCTATAATATTCAGTTTCTATTTCCATTTATTTACTATAAACAGTAAAAGTTAAGCCCATGTTCTGTTTTGTTTTCTACATTCTGTTAACAGAACTTCCCTATCCCATACCAACCTGTATTGGCACTTATATTTCAGCATCGAATCTGGGAAGTAACCTAGCTCTTTATATTGAATTGTTGCTGTATTTACATGAAATTAGTTTTCTACCCTATGTCACCCTATTTGATCATTGTTGAGTTGGTGAATTACTATTAGGAATATATTGCTCATCAGTTAATAAAATCCAACTCTAAAATCTAAATGCATGTCTTGTAAGCTGCTGTCCCTTTTCCTAACTAGCTAAATATTAGGTAACCTACTACCTAGCTTAGCTGTAACTGTAGGAGACCTAAACCCTAGGCTGTCCTACATCACATATGGTGTTCCAAATATTAATGTATTCATGATCTTTCAGCTATAAAAATTTTCTTTTAGATCCTTCCCAGGAGGGTTACCAACTTCATACAGATTGCTTAACCATGGCCAGCAATCAAATGTCAAAACTGCACGCTGACCTCTGAAGAAGTTAACATATTGGAAAGCCACATGATATTCCATATGATCCAAAAATTCAAATCTTTTAACAATTACTGTGGCTTTCATCCAAGGTACCTGGGATAGACATTTATCACCAAATGTCCTAGTAGAAACCCATTCCTCTAGTAATGCCTGCAATGAGGGAAAAGAAAGTCAGCAGGAATGGCAAAAGTTGTAATATGGACCACCATAGTATTTAGCCTGACCCAGATGAGACTAGGCAGAAATATGAAAAGAAAAGCACCATAAAAAGCATATGTAATGTAACACAGATGGATGGCACCCTTCTTTGGAAAGTTAATTTTGGCCAGGAACTCACAAAGACAATGTACAGTGATAAATTTTCAAATTACAGCTGAATAAAAACCAACAAGAATTTGTTTTGGGACAGATTTTACCATGTGAATACAGTTTATTCCAATAGAATGAAATTTTACCAAATTTAGACAATTGCTTCTAACCTTGAATCACATTCTACCTTTCCCTTTTTCCTCCCCAATAAGTGATTCATTCATGTTCGTTCAATGACTGGTGCAAAGTACAAAAGATAACTTGGAGAAAGCTATCCCCAATCAGAATTGTGAGACTATCCTGAATAGCTGAAGCCAGATCCCCCTAAAAACCGTATGTGCGGGTCTCCCCGCATGCGGCTTATATTCTTCTACTGTGCAACAAAATGAGCATATACTTTAAACTCAATCAGCATAGAGGACCAAGACACAAAAAATGTAATAATTCAGTACATCACTTTTTCATCTGCACTGTTCATTTCAGTTGAACTTAGCCATGGTTATTAAGGCAAGACTACACAAGGTGATGCAATCCACTCCATATTAATGCTCCCATGACTTCACAAGTTATTAATAATGCCCACTCCACTCTCTCCCTCTCTCCCAATGATTCCTTTCCTACAGCTATATTCCAATGGCTATCTTCCAACAGCTCTCTCTCTCTCTCTCTCTCTCTCTCACACTCATATATATATATATATATATATGTGCCAATGTGAGCCCCTCTGAGGTGAGTGGGTCCCACACATGGGTTGAGTGAGTCCCCAAGAGACCTAGAGTTAAGTGGTCCTCTCTGATCCTTGGATTAAGTGGTACCCTGACATCCTTGCTATCCTGTTCTTATTCCCTTATTTTTGCAAGAGAGTTATTCTATATGCTCTAGCTTATTTTGCATTTTTGTTATGAAGTTTGAACTGCATCACAAGGTACCAAAGCAAATTAGCACCTGAATTGCAAGGTGCAAGTCCAGCCAGAACGAGGTTGGGCCAGACACACAGGGTAAGGGTTATGCTATGCCCTAGCCCAGATCTCAGGCCCTACCTCTGGAGTATGTACCAGGCAGGGCCCCAGGATTCTCAAGCTTTCATGAACAAATATAATTATATACATTTGTTGGGAGATGACCAAACAGACTTTAACTCTGTTGGCTTGTCCACTTATATTAAGTTGAAGGATTTAAAAAATAATACAGGAGACCAGATTAGAGGCCGTTGATCTCTATATGGATTCAACGATCTGGCCCAGTATCCAAAGATTAGCAATTTTGATTGGTATCAGCCTAGGTGACCACAGATTTTGATATGGATAGGCTAAACCAGCCTATCTGATTCCAATTTTTGAAACCTTGATTAAGTTACAAGGTTTTGTGTTCAAGCCATACTAAAAACAGAAAAGTTCCTTCTTTAATTATCTATATACACTTCCTGTGCCAGAGCTCCCATTTCCACTCCTATGTAAACTGTAGAGTACATACAAACCACAGAATTAAAACAGTATGACAAAAAGATCAAACGACATTACAAATTATAAGTAATCAGCGATGGATTACAGTATTACATAACAATCAATGTGGAAGATAGCTACGCTTGAGTTTTCTAACACAGCTCATCTACAAGATAACAAAGGTAAGTGCCATAGCCTCAACAATGCTCAAGACAAGGCTCAATTTGTTCAACAAATCAAGTTGATAGAGCTGTAATTGCCAAATAAAGTATATGCAAGGTTTCTGCTAGAATAGAGTAGCCAAATCACAGCTCCACAAGAACAGAACAAGCCCCAAAAGGTGCAGATAGGCATATGGCCTAGAGAATAGTGCCAGATCGAAGGCATATACCTGAGTTTTCAGCTTAAATAACATTAACTACAGGTCTAGCGGGGAAAGAAGAAAATATAACAATTGTTCATGCTTTCAATGAAAACTTCAACAAAACACCTAGGAGGAAGTGCAGTCAACATTATGTCACCCAAGAAAATATTAAATATGCAGCTCTTGCACAGTATAAATGACTTGCTACCTCCCTATTCCTCTCTGTATTTTTTAAACCCAACTTCAGCATGCCAGAGACGAAATTTATTACAAAACAATATATTACAGAAATGATGATTGCAGATAGCAAAGTAAGCTACCACGAAAACAGTAGAAAATAAGGAACAGGGAATTAGATATACCTTGTGATCAAACTCAGACATCTTCAGAAGAATAGGAATAATTACAGCTTCAGGAGCAGACTTCTCTTTCTTCGTAGACTGATTAGTCTCTATCTCTGGATCTTTAGAAGTTTCATCTGCGGGATCAGAGCATCATGAGGAAAAAGATGCAGTATTCTAAATTGCAGACTCATCACTCATTTCCTTCATCCAGATTTAAAAAAAAAAAATTGAAAAGAACTATAAAATGTCATCTTTATCTAAAGTGACATATTACCCTGGTTCTCAGGAGGTATTCCTGCTACATCAAGAGATCGTATGCACTCTGAAACTTCTGCCACCTGGTCAGTAGATACACCTAATTCTTGGCCCACATTTCCAGAATAGCCGTTGTTACTTCCACAAGTACTTTTGGAATTGTTTTCCTTTTCTGTTGAAATATCACCATCTTTGTTAACAGGAGCCAGTTTTGGTTCTTCTTTTTCTGTGGGAACTTTCTTTGATTCTCTATTCTCATCATCCATTAAATAAATACTTGGATCCAAATGTATGCCCTGCCATACTTGGAAAAAAATGAGTTCATCTTTTGATGACTTAAAAGCCTTCAGTCAGTATGCATAGCAAAGCAAAGAACTTGATTCAACTGACTCATACATAATGCACAAAGAAATAATAGGAAAAATTATACTTACCCAACAAAAAAATTAATAGAAAAAATGAAAAAGAATATAAGTAGCATTCAACTAAGCATCTTTGCTTTGACATAAACTATACAAACTCAATCCTCTTTACCCCTCTATAGACAAAGGAAAAAACTTAACCCTTATTCTTCATAGTAGAGCTCTGTCAATGGAATCGGGTTCTCGAATGTCCCCGATGCCATCAAGGGAAGGAAAAAAAAAGAAATGGTAAAATAAAATTATATTAATCGCAAGGTTTTAAGTATCGGTATAGGGTATCCTATCGAAAGGGTGATTTCCAGAGACGTATTATATCAAGGATACACAAGATACGCATGGAAATGCTTGGGGAACATGCAAAATACACTTTTAAAGCATAAAACACCATAAATAAATAGTAATTAGGTTTGATCAAGGAATGTTAGATGGTTGGACCTAATATCCGCCATGTGCAATCATTGAGGACCCAATTTCTGTTTAAGTACACCCCATGATACTCTGATTTACCTGTTGATTTTAAATTCAACTAGAGTTGGCCATGTTTTATATTTTATATAAAATTTATGCCTTTCCTAACTTATTCGTTTGATTGTGTAAATTGTTTACTTACACTGTTATGCATGGGATCATGCATGTGTATTAAAAAAAAAAATTGATGCCTTTTTTAACATTTGAATCATTTTTGTATAGTGTTTAGATAGATTGTCATGCATGGGATCATCTATGTATTAAAAACAAAATTAGCACATTTCTAATATTTTGATTCGATTGTGTATATTGATTAGTTACACTGCCATGCAGGGAATCATATGTGTATTAAAAACAAAATATTGATGCCCTTTCTAACATTTTGACTCAATTGTGTATATTGTTTAGATACACTATCATGAAAAAGATCATATGCATATATATTAAGAGAGAGAGAGAGAGAGAGAGAGAGAGAAAGAGAGAGAGAGAGAAAGAGAGAGAGAGAGAGAAACTAGATGCAGTATAATCACCTCCAAACAAAACAAACTAGATTACTAATCATACCTCAATTATAATAGGTTTTCCATCTTTCATTGCCTTCTTCAAATCACCAGCCAAACCTATCAAGAATACAACCATGTCATGAGTGTTTCTGACAAAAAATACAAAATGCATCCAGTGATAAAGTTTGTCAGGGAAGAATGAATAATGTTTCTAACTGGACTGCAACCAATTGTTCTAGACCAGTAGATTGTTTCTGATGATTCAACTATCAAGTCAGAATGTCCTGAAAGGTTCGGATGGCCAAGTAAAGACAATAGGAAAACTATATCATTGAAAGGAACTTTTATAACAGCAGGGCATGTTGGGATTCCTGCACCTTGATGAAGTGTTCTTGGGCCTCACTGTGTTCCAATATGTGTGCTTAATGCAAAATTTTTAAATATTATTGAAATCATGGTGCATGGTCCATTTGCCAAACATTCAGACTGGATGGTGGGAATAGGCCCAACAATTCAAACCAGACAGTTCATTGACATTCAACAGTTCATGGCCTCAAATCATTACAATCCAGGGTCAGTTGTTCGTGCAAGATGGTGAGAGTCATCCAAATGTTCAGGTCCAGCAGACAGAGCTCTGAACAAGCAGAGCGCACTTCGGCCATCCACATCCCAAGGTTTGTGAAAGCACAGAATAGGAGCATCACCAAAAAAATCTTACAGTAACCACAAATTATAGTAACGAGGGTACCTTTACGAACAATTCTGCATTCCCTACAAAATTCAGTAATGAGTTCCTCAGAAGAGCTGAAGTCACGTGCCCATACAGGAGTAGATGCCAACGGGGCACTGCACATGATATAATAAAGAATAAGAACCAGTCCACAGCAAATCCAAAGGAGGTTTACCATGCTACAGAAAAACAATAGGGCTAAGAGGTTAAGAGCAATTAGCATGAGTAAAAAGCATTATATTTCAAATTATAAATAGGATTTATTTATGCATGCACAAGGGAAATGACAAGCATAAACTTACATAAAACACATATCAGATAAAGAAACTCAAAAATAAAAATCTTATGACTAGAACCATAATACAAGATATATTTTCAACCATTGTTCAATGTGGTCCAATTAACAACCATGATTTAAGTCAATACTCCATAGCCACATATTAACATATTACACTGTAAATCACACTTATTGTAAATAAAGTACATGGAAAAAGAATAACAGAAGAAATCAGTAAGTTCTCTTCACATACTCTGTTGATGTGCGTAGCAATTCATATACCATATCCGTCTGTAAGATTAGAAGCACATACAAGTCAGAGGCATTACTGTAACTTGAACATAGCTCAATTAATATATCAAAAGAAATTCAACAGCAAGATGCCAAACGGGTTAACCTGTAAAACATTAGGCAAGTTTAGTCTTTGTGCAAGTTGGGTGGCAATGGTCGACTTCCCAACACAAGCAGTTCCACACACAAGGATCACCAATGGTACTCTTTGGTGGTGAAATCTGAAATAAGCCACACAGAAAACAGCATTAGCAAACAGAGCATCACATTAGACCTTTTTTCCCAGGATACTTGTACATGAACTAAAAATGTTTGTGTCATGATAAGAGATGGCCCCAAGCAGAGAGTAAAATGACAAGTAAAAAATGAACACTTTGACATGTTGGTTCAACCTAGAATACCCCTACTTCAAAGGGCATCTAAGTGCACGAAACTCCCGCTACTGTGGTCTGAGGAGGGGCAGAATGTAAGCAGCCTTACCCCCGGAAAGCGGAGAGGCTATTTTCATGTTTCGAACTTGTGACCATTAAGTTGCAATATGACAACCTTGCCGTCACACCAAGGCTCACCGTTTGATACCCCTGATGAACATTATATTATAAACAAGTGTAAAGGTACAACAAACTAAATCAAGGAGATAGGGTCCTAAGGGCCTATCATGAATATCTCATTCAGCCAGGTAAGCAACATCTGATTAGATGATCTTGCCCAGGGAGGTCTGGACCAGAATCATTATCCAGGATATCAATACCAGGTTAACCTTATTCACCCAAAAAAAAAAAAAAAAAAAAAAAAAAAAAAAACCAATTTAACCTTGCTACACTGTAACACTGCTTAGGTGATATTGCTAGGTAGCCTTGACTGTTATATCAATGTAAAAGCTATAACAGTCAGTTACTATGTCAAGCTTTTCAACTTTTTATATCAAATATAAGGGAACTCCAGAACTGATTTCCTTCTCTGGCAGTGAAGAAACTATTCCTACATTGGCAGCTAACCTGCCACATGTAGGGTGTCAGTTTTCAGACCAGTGAACTGAGACCAGCTGAACTCGCCCCAATTAATAAACGAAGTGTTATTACTTATCAGTCTTCTCCATTTAGCCTGGTTATTAAATGGGATGGCTCAAGCACTTGTACTGGAGTGATGAGTTAGCATATTGATTTTCATCCAGACCCACCAAATTGCCCGTCAGTACATTCTTATTGTAATAAAATAATGTACATATAAAATTAAGCTGTCATTATCTTTTTATGTTATAACTTTTACAGGAGCAACAAATACCTGAGCAATTGCAAATGGTCCAGTCCAGAGTATGGCTGCCCGCTGCCCATTCAATAAGAAGGAATGTTCAGGCAGACATAGCTCTAGAGATGCTCACTCAACCCACTGAACCTGCCCCATATATATACCTAACCATATGGCAGGCAGTTCAGTTGGGTTTCAGCATTTGTGGACATGTTGTTTGCCAGCCCCTATTCATATGTCAAGTCTCAACTGAATTAGATTTTTCCATGTGTTAGATTAAAGGTTTGAAATTTTAAAAAGCCATTCTTTTCAGGTTTGAAACTTTATCGAAAAATCCATTCTTTGTAATGAAAAGAATAAAGATTTGAAAATTAATAAAAGGCAAAAGCCAGTGCTAAAAATACATGGGGAAGAATGCAATTATGGTGGCTATGCCTATATTGTTCACAAGGTACTAAAGTCAACATGTTGCCAACCCAGAGGATGACCAATGTATCCAACAGTCGGAACAACCAGATCAACCCTCCAACTGGCCGAAATAGCAGTCAATGAACAAAATTTGAAACTTTTTCTTTAATATTAAAAAAAAATCACATTTATCTATGAAAAGAAAAAGGTTCATAAGACATAGATTATATATCTTACACAGAAAAAGGACATATGCAAGTTGCCTGGAGTTACTTAATGGAGATAACCTGTAATTGAGAGGACAAAAGATTGAATCCTGGAGATCTCACTAACCTGGTCATCATCTTAAACCGGTTAATGTATTCTTCGCCATATCCCCGCCGCTCCATAAGCTGCAAATATTGCCCCATTAGTTTTATGCATTCACTTTCTGAATCCAAAAATTTACAGAAGTTCCTTTACCATTTCACTAAATTATAACTGTTCAATTTTACAATGTTCACAAGGGGGAAGCATTGACCATGCACGACATGAAGAAGGGAGTATATTGTTTGCCAATGGTAGTTCTGATTGATAGGGGTACTGGATGTAAATATCAATTTAGAATTACAAAGGAGTCTAAGATCAAAAAAAGTTAAGTCAAGGTGTCTAAAATAAAAGGTTAAGTCATGCCAAAGCAGAACATATGAGTTTAAAACAGAAAAACAGAAAGAAAGAGATACCAAAGAGAGGCCATTTTTGCTCTCAAACTTCAATAATCAATGTTGAGGGAAAGGATATTGCAGGAAGATAAAATAAAATAAGGATTAAAAATAAGGTGGGGTCATGTTTCTTCAGTGCTGTGTTATTAAATATTCAGTAAAAACTGAAGGGTAAATGACCAAATGTTAGAAGATCGAACGATATGTTAGGCAAAGAAGAAACTACAAGTACATAAAATTAGAAAAACTAAAATAAAGCTGTTGAGATGAATGACTAGAAGGACTATAAAGGATAGGACCACAAATGCATCATCCAACAGTACTTAGTTGTAGCACCAGTAGTTGACAAGATAAGCAAAAATTCTCTAAGATGGCTTGTCAGGTGCAAAGAAGACCAGCAAATGGAGGAGTAATATGCAATGCAAGTTGGAAGTGTTAAAGGATAAGGGGATGACCTAAGAGGATATAAATAGATTGGGTCAGCTGACTACACTTGTGTAATTTCAATTTAAAGAAACTTCTCTGAATTCAAATCTGGGAGACGTAATAACATTTTAACTACCAGTCAAAGCATAAAGAACACAGCCAGCTACCCTAGACGATGAAATTACATTGTGATCTCCAATCGTTGTACAGTGAACATGGTATCAGTAAACAACCCGAAGAGGACGATGAGGAAGATGAAGTGTACTAGTTAGCCGAAGAAGAGATTACAATTTCAAAACTAGCTTACTAGCATGAGAATATTATAAGTTGTGAAGCAGTCTGTAGAAACAAATATAATAACCATTTCTGGGGGGGAGAATGGGAAATAAAGGTAAAAAAAAAAAAAGCAAACTGAGATGAGCAGAACCTTCAATTGCAACTACCTTAAACAGATTAGCTTCCAAGTCTGATTGGGAGCTGCAGAACCACCATACAAGAAATGTTTAGATCGTCAACAAGCATAACAGGAAGATCGCCACAGATATTTTAAGAAAAAAAAAAGGTACACAGGGGGGGGAGAGAGAGAGATACACGTCTAGAAGGCTATTGTCTATAAGCAGCTTTTTGAGTTCCAAAGCAATTTTAATGGCAACATGATTAGGGATCTGAAACAAAACAAAAAAAAAAAGAAATCAAGGTAAATCACTACCAGCCCGATAAAGCAGTATCAGAAAAGTATTCTCTCTCAACAAGTGACTGAAGAGAAAATAAAATTCATTACAAATGAAGGAGAGAAAAAAAAATGGAAAAGGAAGATGAACGAATACATAGATATTAAAATTTTCTTAGAAAAAAATTGTTGATGGGTATCTCTACCTTAGTGACAGTCAACATTCTACTAAGGAGAAATCTGGACAGAACATAATAGTGATCCGCATTATCACCCAGCCATACCTTTACCTGATCACCAACAAAACCCACATCTCCATTCATGAATGAATAATATTACAATTTGAGAATTGATTTTGCAAAAAATTTAAGTGCAAAAAAAGAGGACAAGGGGAGATAGAGATAGATTAAGGACCTTAACAAAATCGTATTTGGAAGAAGCATTTCGGGCAGAGACTCTCCCAGTGGGCAGCGAGAGTTCGCTCTTCTCGTTTGACTCTTCGCTGCTGCCTGAAGGATTCGGTGCAATTGACACTCCTTTCCCCTTCTTCATTCTCCTCCTTCGCTTCTCTCTACCCCTTTCTCTACATACAGTGTATCAGTGCAAACTCGAAAAACAGTTTTTATTGTAACGCCGTCTCGTCAGCCCTCCTATATCCTCTACAAGACTACACCTAGAAAGCATCTCGTTTACCAAAAAAAAAAAAAAAAATTGAAAAACTACAAACATCTCAACTCGTCCACTATGGGTTTCAGCAGAGAATAAGACTGAGACACGTGGTGATTATGTAAGAACAGACCCAGTTTACTAGGGTAAAGGACACTGAACTCTTGTACTCTGGCTAAAAGACAAACTTCTGGATCAGTTTTAAATGGACATTCATCTAATCGTGTGTTGATGACGAAACTGTTCAAATCTGACTTAGATGTTCAATCTGACTTAGATATCACGTCGGAAGAGTTCTTCATAGTTTAAGCAAATTAAACACTACCTACTATGCCACAGTATTAAACGAGTTACGCCCTGGTGTAACCGACTTGAATGATGAAATCTTGAATAATAAAGAAAACCAGTAGAAATGTGGACTTGTAGTAAGGTGACTACTTCGATACTTAAGTCAGTTCCCAGATCAAGCAGAATGAAGTGCTTATCTAGGAAAACACTTCTTAGAATGTGGGTAAATGTTTGAGTCTAAGGATGGATTGATCGTAAAGAATTGAACTTAGTACCTTCCGCTTTTCAAGGCGTAGGCTCCTTGCCGACTTAGCTACCCCCTTGGGGTTAAAGAATTGAAGTGTCTTTACTTGTGAGTCTTTGAGCTTTTATAAGCTTCTGGACAATTGATCAGAGTGGCTCATGGTAGTGGTAGTGGTTGTAAGCAATTGTAAAACCATTATATTAGCTATCTATCGTTAAATGGAAATCCAACGGTAGGATGAAATGTGATAATGGCCATCGTGGATTACCGGTTCCAGCGCATGATTGTAAGTTGAGGAGATCACTCAAGGAGCATCTCCTAACCATAAGGAACCGTCAATGGAATGTGGTCTTGACACGTGTTAGACGTGTGTAAGCCATTGAGATGTTTCACAAGATCAGCCATGCTGCCCTAGGCCTGAGCCATGTGTCACAGTATCATTGGCGGACAAGATATTGTATTAACAGTTGCCCCTTGCTTTTCTAAGTTGACAAGAGTGGGAAAGCAATTCTAATATCGAGTTATTTGTATATTACTTCTTGAACCGACTTATTTTCGTGTATTGCTTTTCTCTCTGCACGACTTATTCTTCAAGTCGCTCCTTTGAACAGCCCATTTGACAAATCGGTCCTTTGGGCAATTTATTTGATAGATTGCTGCTTTAAATGATTTACGGGTTACCCCCAAGCCACATTCAAAGCTCTTGTTGTAAACGAGTTGAAATTTGAATAAGATTGTCAATAGTTGTCTCGCGTATCAGGAACCGTAACAACGATTGCCTTTTCGAGTGTCATCCATGAATGGAACCCCGGATTTTGCCTTTCGTATTGCTCTAACGCACATTACAGGGATCCGTTGAGCATTGGAGGGATGCCGCATGTAAAGTACTCGAATCGAGGCTGCTCTTGTGATGAAACATTACTCTTCTTCAGTATAGACAACTTTTTAAGTCCACTATAACGAAGACTCTTTCAAGTTTGTCTCAATGTACAACTGGAAAAGGCGCCTCTTCATTAAATTGATTTGACAGCCCTTCATGATGATTGCTTACGAATTCTATCAGTTTAAAATCTAAGTAAAACTATTCTTGAAACTATATATATATATATATATATTCGAGGCGAGAATCTTGGAGTTGCTTCTTCTCCAAGGTACACATCTTCTTGATTGGAAAGCCCTTCCGCAATTCTGAGTGTTCGCCCATTTGGAATATTGGAAAGAAGTCAATAAGTTCCCTTTTCCTATCTTCTGTTTTGGTATGTCTTCTTCTCCTTCCTCTTCTCGTGGGAGATCTTTACGCGCAGAGGCTGGGAGTAGCTCCGCCACTGCAGCTTTTGTCACTCCCTCAGGGGCGAATTTGCTTGTGCAAGAAGCCGTTCCTCCTTAAACAAGGCGGATATAGATATCCTTGTAGCCAAGTATTCCATCACAGACCAATACATGTGCAGGGCGACTGGGAGCCGTGAAGACCCTTGCACTTTCAGTTTAAATGAAATATGTGTGTACCAAGAGATGCTTGCTTCCGAGTTCCATTTGCCACTTCCAAAAGAAATTCTCCGCATACTGAAATACTATCAGATTGTCCCTAGGCAATTGCAGCCTAACTCTTGGTGTCATCTTATTGCATTTGTTTTCTTTATGCGTCTTGATCGCTTTCCTTCAATAGATTTGTTCAGAAGCATATTTAGCCTGAATGTAGAGAAGGAAATCGAAGTTAGCACCAGAGCAAAAATCCCAATGGGGTGGTATTACTTCAATAGGAGGAAGAATGCCCCAAAGATCTTGAGTTCTCAAAGGCCTTCACTTATGGGCTGGCGCGATACCTTTTTTTTCGTTGGGAAGAGAGATGGAACCCCTTTTTCCATTAGCAATATCTGGGGTTTTCACAGTGATGAAGATGCCCATGAATTGAACAAGAAACATGAACCCTCTAATTATGACTCCGAGTCTTACAAACTGGTTGCAAAACAGAAAGCTGGTGCCAGGCAATCCCATTATGAGTTGGCGGATTATAATTTTTGCTTCCCTGAGCACCAACTGTCACACCCCAATTCTAGACTAACCAGAATAGTGTGATGAACCGTCAATAACCAACGGTTCAACCAGGATCTCGTATAGGCCGTGCCCATCCGATTAAACCAGATACATTCCACAAGCATAATCAAAGTAAATAAACAATAGTGGAAGTCTTTAATATTAATAAACTGAGTATCTAACAGTGATAGCATAACTAAATATCCAATTATCTCCAAAGTAACTCAAAACGTAAAATAAAATAATTAATCAATTACATGTTTCGATAACCAAATAACTAAACTATTTGAAAACACAGGAATTGCACTCATACGACGAATCATGCGCCTCTTCCATAGCTTCCACGTTTATAGCCGCTACGTGTCCATACGTCGGCGTGTTCATGTAATCTTCCACAGTAGGACTTGCATCAACAACTAAAAATATTCAACGTTGAAAGGGTGAGCACACCTCAAGGCTCAGTGAGCAAAGAAAACAATGCAACAAACATATGCATGCATTCAATTCATATCTTTGATCTGATTTTTAAGTTTACAATATGCTATAGAAAGGATTAGAGGCCACCACACCTCTATTGTAAGACCCCCACTCCACTAACTTGGTCTAACCGTGTCATGTCACGTCTTTCCATCATTACTGGACCAAGTGGACCGACTGTATGAAGATGGACCACAAAACCAGGTATGAATCGAGTTAAAATGCTCAAAAGTATACGTAGAGTCGCATACCTGGGTAGGTATGATCGGCCATATGGAAAGAAACAATGGTCACTGATCAATGACCCTACGGTCGTTGTTTTCGACTCTACGGTCGACGGATTTTGCCACCGTGGGCCATCGATAGTGAGACTCCAGACCAGACTCTGAATTGGAAACATTCCTAATTTAAGGGGGATTTCTTTCCTAATGTTGGAGAACTCTATATGGAGAATTATTCTCTATATAAAGGACGTCCCTCAACCCTTTTCACTCTTTTAGAACATTAGTAAACCCTAGAGGAAGAGAAGGAAAGGAAGGAGAAGAAGAGAAAACTAAGGAGAAGGTTTTGCTGAGAAAATTTTGGCTTTCTACCATAGGCAAAGGTATGAACCTAATCCTTGAAGATGTAAATTATATGGAATAAGGCTTCTATGGGGGATTGGAGATGTCAAACTAGTATGATCCATGTAATTCCTTGAGTAAATCCCAAGGCTAATCATGAGGGGTGAGTTTGGTAATAATGGTTGATGAGAAACTACTAATGATGACTATAGGATAACCTTAGTATGAACCCAAGAGAAAAGCCAAGAAGTTGACCCAAGAAGAACTCGAATTGAATGTAATTGGTAACCAGAAGTCTTAAGGTCGCAGCTACGGTCGACCATAGCATGACCAGCATGACTAGAAGATCGACCATAGGCATTCGGGAAGATTTCAAAAACCATATGGTCACAGCTACGGTCGCACCATATGCAACCGTAGGGTATCGACCGTAGGCAGTAAGGTCGACACAGTATGAGACCATAGGACCAATCAGACATATATCAGTACTCTGTTTCAATTTTTGACTACTGTAACATGTTACATATGAACCCTAACTTAAATTCATATAACTTTTAGGTTATTAAATCAATTCAAAGAGAATTACAAGGATTGAAAGGAGATCAAGTTTTGTAACAGGTGAGGAAACAAGACCTAAACTAATTGGATAATAACAAACTGTTTATTTATTTGAGTCCAATGCCATGATTGATTCTATGCTTGTATGCTTATAATGTGCATCTCACATGTCATCCAATATTCATGCTATTACTGTTCATGCATATTTAATTCTGTTTATTCATAACATGATGATGATGATGATGCTAGGAATAGGCATGTGATTGTATGTGTGTGGTTAGTATGTTAGATGCGAGTGGAGCATCAAGGGGAGGACGTGGCATGTGGTCTCTGACCTGGTCACTAGACTCTAGCACTATCTCTACTCAAGTCTTGCCCATTGACATCATCTTATCGTCATTACCTAAGCAAAACTATTACATCATAGGGCATCAAGGGAGGTGGTCTCGGACCGTGTAGTCTCTGACTTTGTCGGGGGCCCTTAGCTCTATCTCTATGGACGTATTGAGGGATGCTGGGGTGAGACCTTGGATACACTGGATGACTTTTAGCATTGGTTACTTGCGAGCCCAATTTGCAAGCCATCTCCAATAGGGGCTTACATGTTGGTATGGGTAGGGAATCAGGGGAAGTGTTGGCAGTGTTTGATCCGGACACTTTAGCTCTATCTCTATTCCATGGTGGGTGCATGTGGGACGACAATGGTGTTTGATCCATTGGAAGGATTCACACACTTGTGTATAGAGGTGCGGGGGCCACCAAACCTTTCTATAGCATATTGCAAACTTAAAAATCAAACCAAAGATATGAATTGAATTCATGCATATGTTTGTTGTATTGTTTTGTTTGCTCATTAAGCCATGATGTGTGCTCACTCTTTCGACGTCGAATATTTTAGTTGATGATGCAGGTCCTACTGTTGAAGATTATGTGAATGTGCCAATGTATGGACACATTGCGGCCATGGACGTAGAAGCTATTGAAGATGCGCATGATCTTTCATGCAAGTGCAACTAGTGTATTTTTTATTAGTTTAGCTATATTTAGTTATTAGGACATGTAACGGATTATTTACCTTTATGTCTTGAGTTTTTGAGAAATAATTGGATTAGATAATTATTATATCATTGTTAGACACTCAGTTCAGTATCTATAAGACTTCCATATATTTGTTATTTATCTTTGATTATTTCTGTGGAAGGTGTGCGGTTGATATGGTGGGTACTACCTAACAGAGATCCTGATTGAACCTTTGGTTTATTTATGGTTCATCACACTATTCTGGTTAGTCCAGAATTGGGGTGTGACAACTTGGTATCAGAGCTCTCCCAGGTTCTACCCATTGACCTAACTTGTAAGACCCGCACTCTATAAACCCGGTCTAAACCTGGATTTCATGTCGTAGCAGGTCTTTCGATCATCACCGGGCCAGACGGGACGAGCGGATGACAATCAGGTACGAAATCAGATCAAAGACGATCAAATAAGTATCATTTTATGTTGACCGGTCGATGGTACCGGTCTTGGTACCGGTTGACCGGTCAACTCTGCGCAGTTGACTACGGAGATCCAGAATTGGATCTCTGCGGGTCCTACTTTCCCAATTCCAAATCCTAAGACTTTCCTAAAATCCTAAGAGACTTACTAAACCCTAATCTTAGCCTATATAAACATCTCTAAACCTCCTCAAATCCTTTCCATTATCTCTCACAAACCCTAGAGAGGAGAAGGAGGTTGGAGAGGAGAAGAAGCTAGGAAGAAGAAGGAGGTGTCGCCATTGCCGTTCGACGACGCTCACTTTACGCCAATCGACAGTAAGTGTTTTAATCCTTCTTCTTACTCTATGACTCTAGGATAGTTGTATGGGTGGATCAATACCATGTAAAGTAGGTATTGATCTAAAACCCTAATTGGACATTAAACCCTAATTTTCCGTCAAACCCTAGATTTGAGTTCTAGGATGATTATCGTCAAAACTAGACTTGAATGAGTTGGAGATAACTCTAACTCAAAGCTCAGACTTAGAATGGATAGGAGAAACCCTGGAATCAATAGAAAATAATCGACGGCAGTCGAAAAACCAAGTGTATGGTCTTCCGGAGACATATCGATCGACCATACCGGTTGCTAGTTTTCTCACAGAGCTGCAACTGGTATGTTGCGACTGGTCAGCTCTGAAAGGCTGGTTTTGGACTTTGTTGGTTTTCGACCAACGTGAAACCCTAAGAAGACTATTCTAATGAAACCCCAATATTATGTAAGACTTTGTGATAGCACGTTTGGATCTTGCGACGTGGAGCAAGCTATCAAACGAGCGTCAGGTAAGGGAATTTGACCCAAACCCTAATAATTAATGGACAGTAAATCGTTGTTAATAACCCTGAATATATATGATGTGATGTTTGTGCATATTCACATGCCATCCTTTACTTTCAGTTATTATTATTGTTCATGCATAATATAATGTGATTGTTAGGCATGTGATTATTTTCGTTGGTGTGTGGAGTGGGGCATGGGGCCTGGGATCATTCCTCACACTGGTGCTTTTTGTAGTATTCTATTTTAACATGCTTGGTACGGGTGGGGTATCAGGGGAAGGTCGTGGTACGATGGTCTCCGATGTTGATGTTGGCCTGGCCATGGTGATGTGGTACTGTGGTCTCTGATGCCGACGATGGCTTGTCCACGATGCTTTAGCTCTATCTCTATGCCGTAGGGAGTTATGTTGGGATAGGGTCTACCTGCGTATTGTTCTATCCTAGTGTGCTTGTTGCGGATAGGGTATCAGGGGGAGGTGAGGTATTGTGGTCTCTAGCCCGACCTGCACGCTCTAGCTCTATCTCTATGCCGTAGACGGCTGTGCTAGGATAGAGCCTACATTGATGACATATAGGATTGGTTAGTTGCGAGTCCAGTTTGCAAGCCCTGACCAATAGGGGCTTAGGTACTGGTATGGGTGGAGTATCAGGGGAGGTGCGGGTATACCTTAGCTCTATCTCTATTCCATGATGGGTGCATGTGGGTCGGTGGTGGTGTGATCTACTGTGCGGTGCCACACACTCGTGTATAGAGGTGCGGGGGCCACCAAACCTTTCTATATCACATTGCAAACTTAAACCAGACCACAGCATAAAAATTATTGGTACTCATGCATAATATTGTGAAATTATCTGATTGTCTTACTGAGCTAAGTTGTGAGCTCACCCTTTGTGTACACATTGTTTTTAGATGTTGATGCAGGTTACACGATGGATGACTATATGAACGCTCCGACGTATGGTGGTGTTGCTGCTTTGGATGTACAGGCAGGAGAGGACGAGCATGACGCTTCATGCGAGTGCCCTTTCTGCGTGTACCTTTGATTTGATTTTATTTATTTGATTTAGTTATTTTCGGTTGATATTAAAGAGATGTAAAGATATTTAGTTATGTTTGGATTTTGAATAATTGGATACTTTATTTAAATTTATCAATAGATACTCAGTTCATTTTATTTAAAGACTTCCGCTGTATTTATTATTTTCTGATTGTGGTTATGTGCAATGGTTTGTATGAGTGGACACGGTCTATTTGAGATCCTGGTGTGAACCATTGGTTCAGTGACGGTTCACTCACACCATTCTGGTTGGTTCAAAATTGGGGTGTGACAACTTGGTATCAGAGCCCTTAGGCTCTGTCCAACAGACCATATTGCACTTTACTAAGTCGATGAACTGAGTTAGGAAAATTTAAAAAAATTTAATACAAACACACCCTAAGCATTGTTTGATACCTGAGACTGATTAAAAAAGAGCATAATATACTATATTAAATATGAAATTTAATGATACTCATGCACTAGTTAGGAAAATCATAAAACTTCCATTTAACAGAAAAGAGAGTAAATAGTACTACAGGGTACAGTCCACAAATCGGACAGTTACCCTGTTATATAAACCGTCAAGAGAGAGAAAATAAAAAGGACAATCATAGGGTAGGGGGCCTAGGAAGAATAGGGTCCCTATGTCATAATCTCGCTCGTAAGCGACCCTAAGCCAGTGCACCTGGTCCTGTGTGACCCATAGGCTACGAGCTAGACGTCCCAACTCCTGACCCATCTCTCACTGAGACTCTAGGATGCCTCTCTGGGTGTCCCTGATCTCCGTGAACATGCTCAACACTGGGTCCGAAGGGGGATGAGACGGTCCTGCTGTAGGTGTAGGCTGTGGTACTGCAGGTATAGGCTGTGGAGCTGGCACTGGTACATCCTCCGCCCTATCATCGCCATCCCCATCATCACTCTCAGCCTTTGCTGCATGTGCCGCATTGGCTCCTGCTGCTGCTGCTGCTGCGGCTGGGACTGCTACCCTCCTGAGTGGGCGAGGGTGAGCCTTCATCTCATCGTCACTAACAGGCAGATTATCCATCTACATCCTAAGGATGGCATCCCAGTCGATGTCGGAGGTCATGGTATCCTCAACAGCCACCTCGCCTCTCATGCTCACTCGTAGGCGCCGCAGAAGAGTGGTGATGAGACGGCCATATGGGAGGTTACTGGCCTGATCGGCCAGAGTCGCCTGATGCATAGTCCGAATGATGAGGTAAGGGAGAGAAACCCGCTCCCCTGTGCAGACACAGTAGGTAATATACTGAGTGAGCTGGGATAACTCACTGTAGTGACCGCTCTGGGGCACGATGTTGTGCTAGATAATGCGACTGTATACCCGAGGTGCAGGACTCAAGCTAGCCGCCTTCATAGGAGCCCCAGGATTGAGTATCTGCTCCGCTATCTCTTGGCGTAGATCCTCGCTCAGATAGCCCTTCACTTTTGGAGGGCAATATACTAATCTCCATCATTGGGGACCCCCAGCAAGTCAGCCAGCTGATGAGTATCAAAGGAAATATGGACCCCCTTGACAAAGCTGGTGATGCGCAAGTCCTTACCCTGATTGGGATCATTGACATCCCCATGAAGCTCCAGGTTAGCATAGAAGTGCTTGATCAGGTTGGGGCGAGTGGTCTCAGTGTAGGTGATGACAGGCACCCACCCAAGCCTGTCGAAAGCCGCTTGCACATCAAACCTGTGCAACTGCTCCAAGTTGACCCGCCGGCCAGACTCTATGTTCTTATTATCGAACCAAGGAAAGCGGGCTTGTGCCGCCTCAGAACGGAACCATGACTCATCAAGATGTGGAACTAGTGGATGAGGAGCGCGCATACCCAAGCCATAAGAACGCTTGCCAAGACTACGCCGTGGAGCCATTTAAGCTGCAAAACAAGAGAAAACAAGAAAAAAAATGTTAAAAACTGTCGAAAATTCGACAGCATAACGAAAGTAAATTGGAAAAAAGCCTCGAACTGGGGAGGAGGACTTACGTAACCCCCGCACTCTTCAACAAACCAATCATATGCAATTCCAACAAGAAATTTAAGAAATTGGAAAAATTCAAGAAAATTTCAAAATTTTTACAAAACCTAAGTTAAAAACTAGAAAAAATTCGATTTTTACTAAAACCATTCGGTGGAAGTCCAAATTGGTTGAGGGCTTTTGCTCTTAGGGGTCTCTAAACCCTTTCTAAGCCGAAGGAAAGAAGTTCCTACGGTTAGAATCTTCCAATCGAAGAAAAATCAAGAATTTTAGGTAAAGACGATATGAAAATTTTGTAAAAACTTGGTAGAGAGGGAAGAGGCTTACTTGGAGACGAGGTGCTGAGCCTTGATCGGAAGAAAATGACTTCTAGGATCACCGGTCGGACTGTAGCAACTCAGGAGCTAGAGAGAAATCGCCACCGGAGAGAAAGAAGAAGAGGAAAAGTGAGAAAAACTCACTTTTTCGTGATTTTAAGGGATTTTTGGGCATACCGGTCGACCGGTACCCCCAGAGTATCGCGACCGCTATGTCTCGGTTAGAATGTAAATTCTGATCGGTCGACTATACCGGTCGCCCCATTTCTCTACAGAGTCGCGACCGGTCAGCTATAGAAAGGCCAGAAAATTTATGAAAAATTTTAAAAATTTTGCAAATTAAATCTCTACTTTTCGACTGTTTCGCCTTATATTGTTCAAGACTAACACCACTATTATTGTTCTCATGTGTTATGTCTTCTTCTCAGATCCAAACAGAATAGTCTGAGATGGTAGGTGGAAACGGTCGTAGGGGCCGAAAGCATCACCAGTCTAGGGTGCGCCGCGAAGAAGAACATGTAGAACTAGGCTATGTTAGAGAGCCAAGCCCGGTAGTTGAGGAAGAACAGGTTTCAAGGGTACCGACAAATTTACCTGGCCCTCCTCACACGAACTCTGAGACAATTGTGACCAATCTGGCATATCAAATGGAAGCTCAGCAGAAAGCATTCCTGAGCGAGATGTTAAAGATGTTCAGGCCACCGGGTCATGTTCACACTGAAGGTACGCCTGGGTCTGGAGGGAATAATACTACACTGCCGATGCATGGTAGTCCAGGGCCGATGGGCTAAGCACAGAATGTACAACCACCGCACCAGTTTCCTTCGTCTTCTGCTTATCAGGGAGCCTATCCATATCCACCACCATGGTACGGGATGAATACACAGGGACAGCACGATCTGAGTCGGGCGGTGGACAGATTCTTAAAGTTGAAGCCTTCTTCATTCACAGGTAAGACAGGAAAACCATTGTGGCCAGCACAGTGGGTTGCAAAAATGGAGAAGAATTTCTACCTGATGACTTGTACAGAGGATGAGAAGGTACTGTTTGCCACTCATATGCTAAAAAAAGATGCGAATGCTTGGTGAAATTCTACACAGGTATATCTGGAGACGAAGCATACACAAGTGGATTGGGCAGTGTTCAAGGTAGCCTTCTTCGATAAATATTTCCCGAAGAGTTTCAGAGATCAAATGGAGAAGGAGTTCCTTAATCTACAGCAGTCTCAGTCGACTGTGGATGCTTACCAGCAGAGGTACGAAGAGTTATTTTTCTTCGCACCGGCAAGTATGCAAGAGGAAGAGACCAAGACACGTAGGTTCACCATGGGACTGCGTGGAAGCATCAGAGAGCATATATTGGGTCTGGACAAGAAGGTTTATAATGAGGATGTACAGGTTGCAAGAGTGATAGAATCAAGTCAGAGGGACAGCTTCTTCGCACAGAACAAGGGAGTGAAGAGACCCGCTATTGAGATTTCAGGTGGCGGTAACAATAGACCTATCCATCCATATAGGACTCAGTCCGCTACAGTTCCTGCAAGAAACATTACGGCACCACCTGTGCCACAGTTCACTGGACACAACCCGAACATTAAATGTTTCAACTGTCAGCAACTGGGTCATGTTGCAAGGACCTGCACTCTCCCTAGGAAACAACCTCTACAGCAAGGAAAAGTATTTGCTGTCACCACCGAAGAGGCAGCCGCATCACCTGATGTGGTCACTAGTATGATTCTACCCCTTACTATTTGGCTGACTATTTCATTATGTGTGTGAGCATGTAGAACTAAGGGACAATAAAATTCCAGGAATTGTAAATATAGCTGGTATACCTGCCAGAGTACTCTTTGACTCTGGGGCCACGCACTCCTTTGTTTTTATTTCCTTTGGAAAGCGGATGGAGTTACAAGTCAAGCACCTGAACCCAAGCCTGATAGTTCGCTCTCCGTTAGGAGTCGAGGTGGCTTTGACTGAATACTATGGGCCGTGTACAGTTTGTATTGAGGGTCGAGACTTAGAAGCCAATCTGATAAAACTCGAGATGGCAGACTTTGATGTCATCTTGGGAATGGACTGGCTAGGCCATCATTCAGCTAGCCTATTATGTGGTGAAAGGAAGCTTGTGCTTACAGATAAAAAGGGAAAGGAGTTTAGCTTCACTGGGACCAAGTTACCTAGGAAGCGGAAGCTGATCCTCTCCGCCCTAAAAGCTAAGAGATGCTTAGAGAAGGGGGGAGTGGGGTATCTAGTATCTGTAGTCGACATCACTGCGGAGTCACAAAAGATGGAAGATATAGATGTGGTACGAGAGTTCCCAGATGTATTTCTAGAGGATCTCCCAGGTCTACCATCGGACAGGGCTACAGAGTTTGTGATAGACCTTATGCTAGGTTCGGCGCCGGTGTCTAAAGCACCGTACAGGATGGCCCCTACTGAGTTAAAGGAGTTGAAGACCCAATTACAAGAATTGTTAGATAAGGGTTTCATACGACCTAGCATATCACCTTGGGGAGCACCTGTATTATTTGTCAAGAAGAAGGACGGAAGTGTAAGGCTATGCATTGACTACCGTGAGCTGAACAAGTTGACTATCAAGAATCAATATCCTTTGCCTAGGATCGACGATCTATTCGATCAGTTACAAAGTGCAAAGGGTTTCTCAAAGATTGATCTCTGATCAGGGTATCACCAATTGAAGATCAAGGCCGAAGATATTCCGAAGACTGCTTTCAGAACAAGGTATGGGCATTATGAGTTCCTAGTTATGTCGTTCGGGTTGACTAATGCACCAGCATCGTTCATGGAACTGATGAACCGAGTGTTTCATGACATGTTGGACACTTCGGTCATCGTATTCATCGACGATATATTGGTCTACTCAAAGGACAGGGAGACTCATGCAACACACTTGAAAGCAGCCCTACAACGGCTGAGAAAGGAGAAACTGTATGCCAAATTCAAGAAGTGTGAGTTTTGGCTGAAGGAAGTGGCCTTCTTGGGCCATGTAGTATCTGAAGACGGAATCAAGGTGGATCCAAGTAAGATAGCTGCGATAGTAGGGTGGGAAGCACCAAAATCTGTTGCGGAGATTCGTAGCTTCCTTGGGTTGGCTGGTTATTATAGAAGATTCGTGGAGGATTACTCCAGGATCGTGGTTCCATTCACCAGATTAACCAAGAAGGGGGAGAAATTCACATGGACAGATGAGTACGAGAAGTGCTTTCAGACTTTGAAGTCACGACTAGTCTCTACACCTATCTTGACCATCCCCGAACCAAGCGTACCGTTTACCTTATATACGGATGCTTCAGGGTTGGGTATCGGGTGTGTATTGATGCAAGGAGAACAGGTGATTGCTTACGCATCAAGACAGTTAAAAGAGCATGAGAAGAATTATCCAACGCATGATTTAGAGTTAGCAGCGGTTATACATGCCATCAAAACTTGGAGACACTACTTGTAGGGTGAAAAGTTTCAGATTAAGTCAGATCACAAGAGCTTAACTTATCTTTTCACTCAGAAGGATCTGACTATGAGACAGAGGAGATGGATGGAATTATTAAAAGATTATGACTGCGACATCCAGTACCATCCGGGTAAAGCAAATGTTGTGGCTGACGCCTTAAGCAGAAAGTGGGCATCGAAACCTGAGGCTGGACCAAGTACAAATGCTGCATTATGTGCTGCAGCCTCAAGTTCAATTGAAGGCGATGAAGAGTATATAATAGAGACTACAGAAGATCCAGTCGAGCAAGGCTTAATTCATAAGTTCACCATGATGTTCGCAGCTTTGAAGATCTCACCGGATCTAGTTGATGAAGTCAAGGTAGCAATCCTACAGGATCCACATCTCAAGGCAGTGCAAGAAGATTTAGAGAAGGGTACGGGCAATCCTGACTTTACCTTGGATTCAGACAAGGTACTCAGGTATCGTGGACGATTATGTATACCTGAGAGTGAAGACGGCAATATCAGAGATCGAGTTATGACGGAAGCTCATTACACTCCATACTCGGTACATCCAGGAAGTACCAAAATGTACCATGATTTAAGAAGACTGTATTGGTGGAGGGGTATGAAAGCAGATATAGCTCGTTTCTGTAAGACCCGTGTCAATCTAACCCGGTCTTACCACCTTGAACCAGGTTTACCCATCATGGTCGAGTCAAATGGACCAAGGGCATGAAGGAGATCGAGATCCCAGGTATGAAATTGACCCAAAAACACTTAATTCTAGGGGAGGGTCGCACACCCAGCTAAGCAGGGTCGGACCTCCCAAAACAGAAAGTCAGACCCTCAGTTTTGAAGGGAGGGTCGGACAGCTTAAGACCCTAGGGTCGACGGGATCATCGACCCTCCCATCGACCCTCGATTTCGACAACTGAAATTAGAAAATTTCCTAATTTTCGGTTGGGATTCTTTCCAAATCTTAATGGGATTATTATAGGACATTCCTAGTCTATTTAAAGGACGTCCCTAAGCCACATTCACTCCTTTCACAACCCTAATTGAATTGAGAGAAAGAGAGAAGAAGAAAAAGAGGAAGAAAGGAGGCTAGGAAGAAGGCTTAGCAAAAGGAGAAGAAATTGCGAGAGAAAAGTAATCTTCTCGGGTATGGATACTAATTCCATGAGTTTCTACAGACCTTAGGTTAGATATGGTTGAGTGTAGGATTTCGGAGAAACCCAAACCATCCATTCATGGTTAGGTTTTCATGGAAAAACCTATGATAATGCATGAAAGCCATATAGGAGGATGAATCATGGTTTCAGACCATGGAATGAAGGTTTAATGGAATGAGGAAGCAAGCCATAGGACCCCAAACATGAGGAATGGATTTAAAAGTGGAAATTGGACCGAGTGCACCAAGGGTCGCACCAAGGGTCGATAGACCATCCGACCCTAGGTGTTTTCGACCATCGACCCTCGGCATTCGGGAAGTTCGGGAATGGAGGGAGGGTCGATAGACCCATCGACCCTAGCATCGACCCTAGCATCGACCCTCGGTTGACAGAATGGTTTTTAAATTCTGAATTAATTCTAATTAAATTCTATCGACTTTGTTAGGTTTGCTAGCAATATAATAACATTATAAAGGTGATTCTAAAGCTTGGGAAATATCTATTAGCAAGCTAAGGTGAGGAACCTTAACCCAAAACTAAATTGATTAATAATAAACTGTTTTCTATTTCTTGAGTCCTATGCCATGTTTGATTCTATGCGAATATGTTTGTAATGTGCATACAGCATGCCATCCAATATTTCCATTACTTGTTCATGCATATTTACTTTATTGTTTATAACATGATGATGATGATGATGATGATAGGAATAGGCATGTGCTTGTATGTGTGTGGTTGATGTATTTGATGCGAGCGAGTATCAGGGGAGGTGTGATGAGAACGTCAATAAACGTTAACCTTTGGCGGGTCTCAGCACTTTAGCTCTATCTCTAACTCAAGTCTTGTGCATTGGCATCGTCGTATCGCCATTACCTTAGCAGAACTATTATGTCGTAGAGTATCAGGGGAGGTGGTCTCGGTCCTTGTAGTCTCTGACTCTACCGGGGGGCCTTAGCTCTATTTCTATGGATGTTCTGAGGGATGCTGGGGTGAGGCCTTGGATACACTGTTTGGCATTAGGATTGGTTAGCAGCGAGCCCAGTTTGCAAGCCCTCGCTAATAGGGGCTTACGTGTTGGTATAGCATTATATAGCAATAAACGTTAACCTTTGTTGTATAATGTTATGGTAGGGTGGATGGGGACGACGATAAACGTTAACCTTCGGGCGGGCTTCCACACCCTGTGTATAGAGGCGGTGTCAATAAACGTTAACCTTTAACCACCCAACCTTTCTATTGCACATTGCAAACTATAAACCAAGACCAAAGATATAAATTGATTTTTCTTTGCATGCATATGTATTGTTGCATTGTTTTGGCTACTCACTGAGCCGTGTTGTGTGCTCACCCCTCGACGTCGAATATTTTAGTTGATGATGCAGGTTATACAGTTGAAGATTATATGAACGCGTCGGCGTATGGAAATGTAGCAGCCATGGAAGTTGGAGCTGAAGATGATACACACGACTCCTCTTGCGAGTGCAACTCGTGTGTATTCGATTAGATATTTTTATAGGTTTCTTTATTTGGATTTATTAAAGACTTGTATTGATATTTACATATGTCCCGGTTGATACAGAATAATTTTCTATTAAATTATTAATATCATTTTAGTTCTCAGTTCATTTATTTATAAGATTTCCGCTATTGTGTATTTACTCTGATTATGATTGTGGATGCGTGTAAGTTTGGATAACGCGGGGATAGCCTATTTGAGATCCTAGTTGAACCGTTGGTTTGTTAGCGGTTCATCACACCATTCTGGTTAGACCAAAATTGGGGTGTGACAGTTTCGTGTTCCAATGTCTGAATTGCCTTGCCAGCAAGTCAAAGCTGAAAGGCAGAGACCCGCAGGTTTGCTACAACCACTATCGGAGCCTGCATGGAAGTGGGATTGCATTACTATGGATTTCGTCACTGGCCTACCTTTGACACCAAGGTCAGTGGATGTAGTTTGGGTAATAGTCGATCGACTCACCAAGACAGCTCGATTCATTGTGGTCAGACTTCAGTATACCATGGACAAGCTGGCCAAGTTATATGTTGATAATATAGTCAGACTTCATGGCGCCCCAGAAAGTATAGTATCTGACAGAGACCCTCGTTTTACATCAAACTTCTGGGGAGGATTACAGAAAGCTATGGGAACCAAGTTGAAGTTTAGTACAGCTTTCCACCCTCAGACAGACGGGTAGTCGGAAAGGACTAATCAAATTTTAGAAGACATGCTCTGAGCTTGTGCATTAGACTTCAAGGGAGCTTGGGACGAGAAGCTATCACTAATCGAGTTTGCTTATAACAACAACTATCAGGCTACAGTTCAGATGGCTCCATATGAAGCACTCTATGGGAAAAAGTGTCGAACACCTCTGTTATGGAACGAGGTGGGAGAAAGAAGAATCGTAGGACCGGAGTTTGTTGAAGAAACTTGTCGAGTGATTGATCAAATCATGGAGAGAGTAAAGACAGCTCAAGTTCGACAGAAGCACTATGCGGATAATCAACGTCGAGATCTGGAGTTTGCAGTGGGTGACAAAGTATTCTTGAAGATATCACCGGTGCAAGGTCTGAAAAGGTTTGGTAAGAAGGGGAAGCTATGCCCCAGGTATGTGGGACCATACAAGATATTGACCAGACGTGGTAATGTAGCATATCAATTGGCTCTACCACCATCTATGTCAAGCGTTCATGATGTGTTCCATGTATCATTATTAAGGAAGTATATCAGGGATCCATCGCACATCTTGATAGCAGACCCCCCAGACTTGACTGAAGACTTAACATTTGAAGTGGTGTCTGTGATGCTCTCAAGCCAAAAGGTACAACAACTTCGAACTAAGGATATCCATTATGTAAAAGTGCATTGGAAAAGCCAAGATGTCGAAGAAACTACTTGGGAGGAAGAGAGCGCGATGAGAAAGGAGTACCCTAACCTTTTCGACAATCAAGGTACGTTCAAATTTCGAGGCCGAAATTTCTTTTAAGGGTGGAGGAGTTGTGAAACCTACATGCAAATTTCGGGATGAAATTTCTTTTAAGGGTGGGGGAGTTGTAAGACCCGCACTTTATAAACCCGGTCTAAACCTAGATTTCATGTCGTAGCAGGTCTTTCGATCATCACCAGGCCAGACGGGACGACCGGATGACAATCAGGTACGAAATCGGATCAAAGACGGTCAAATAAGTGTCATTTTATGTTGACCGGTCGATGGTACCGGTCTTGGTACCGGTCGACCGGTCAACTCTGCGCAGTTGACTACGGAGATCCGAAATTGGATCTCTGCGGGTCCCACTTTCCCAATTCTGAATCCTAAGACTTTCCTAATCCTAAGAGGCTTACTAAACCCTAATCCTAGCCTATATAAACATCTCTAAACCTCCTCAAATCCTTTCCATTATCTCTCACAAACCCTAGAGAGGAGAAGGAGGTTGGAGAGGAGAAGAAGCTAGGAAGAAGAAGGAGGTGCCGCCATTGCCGTTCGACGACGCTCACTTTACGCCAGTCGACAGTAAGTGTTTTAATCATTATTCTTACTCTATGACTCTAGGATAGTTGTATGGGTGGATCAATACCATGCAAAACAGGTATTGATCTAAAACCCTAATTGGACATTAAACCCTAATTTTCCGTCAAACCCTAAATTCGAGTTCTAGGATGATTATCGTCAAAACTAGACTTGAATGAGTTGGAGATAACTCTAACTCAAAGCTCAGACTTAGAATGGATAGGAGAAACCCTGGAATCAATAGAAAATAATCGACGGCAGTCGAAAAACCAAGTGTATGGTCTTCCGGAGACATACCGGTTGACCATACCGGTTGCTAGTTTTCTCACAGAGCTGCAACCGGTATGTTGCGACCGGTCAACTCTGAAAGGTTGGTTTTGGACATTGTTGGTTTCCGATCAACGTGAAACCCTATGAAGACTATTCTAATGAAACCCCAATATTATGTAGGACTTTGTGATAGCACGTTTGGATCTTGCGACGTAGAGCAAGCTATCAAACGAGCGTCAGGTAAGGAAATCTGACCCAAACCCTAATAATTAATGGATAGTAAATCATTGTTAATAACCCTGAATATATATGATGTGATGTTTGTGCATATTCACATGCCATCCTTTACTTTCAATTATTATTATTGTTCATGCATAATAGGTTGTGATTGTTAGGCTTGTGATTGTTTTCGTTGGTGTGTGGAGTGGGGCATGAGGCCTGGGATCATTCCTTATACTGGCATTTTTTGTAGTATTCTATTTTAACATGCTTGGTACGGGTATGGTATCAGGGAAAGGTCGTGGTATGATGGTCTCCGATGTTGATGTTGGCCTTGCCATGGTGATGTGGCACTGTGGTCTCCGATGCCGACGCTGGCTTGTCCACGATGCTTTAGCTCTATCTCAATGCCGTAGGGAGATATGTTGGGATAGGGTCTACCTGCGTATTGTTCTATCCTAGTGTGCTTGTTGCGGATAGGGTATTAGGGGGAGGTGAGGGATTGTGGTCTCCAGCCCGACCTGCACGCTCTAGCTCTATCTCTATGTCGTAGACGACTGTGCTGGGATAGAGCCTACATTGATGACATAGATGATTGGTTAGTTGTGAGCCCAGTTTGCAAGCCCTGGTCAGTAGGGGCTTAGGTACTGGTATGGGTGGAGTATCAGGGGAGGTGCGGGTATACCTTAGCTCTATCTCTATTCCATGATGAGTGCATGTGGGTCGGTGGTGGTGTGATCTACTGTGCGGTGCCACACACTCATGTGTAGAGGTGCGGGGGCCACCAAACCTTTCTATAGCACATTGCAAACTTAAACCAGACCACAGCATAAAATTTATTGGTACTCATGCATAATATTGTGAAACTGTCTGATTGTTTTACTGAGCTAAGTTGTGAGCTCACCCTTTGTGTACACATTGTTTTTAGATGTTGATGCAGGTTACACGGTGGACAACTATATGAACGTTCCGGCGTATGGTGGTGTTGTTGCTTTGGATGTACAGGCAGGAGAGGACGAGCATGACGCTTCATGCGAGTGCCCTTTCTGCGTGTACCTTTGATTTGATTTTATTTATTTGTTTCAGTTATTTTCGATTGATATTAAAGAGATGTAAAGATATTTAGTTATGTTTGGAATTTGAATAATTGGATACTTTATTTAAATTTATCAATAGATACTCAGTTCATTTTATTTAAAGACTTCCGCTGTATTTATTATTTTCTGATTGTGGTTATGTGCAATGGTGTGTATGAGTAGACACGGTCTATTTGAGATCCTGGTGTGAACCGTTGGTTCAGTGACGGTTCACTCACACCATTCTGGTTGGTTCAGAATTGGGGTGTGACATAACTACTTCCACATGAGTCATGAACTGAGTTTGGATAAAATTTAAAAACTGTAATAAGAACACACCATAAGCACCTATGTGGTTTGGGACAAAAATTGAAAAGAGAATAATGCACATATATGAATGGGAAACAAATTTTATATATAAAAAGGGAAACAAGACAAATGTACATCTGAATCAGAGTACGGTCCACAATCCGGACAGTTACTCTGTAGTATAAATGGGAAAAAAAATTGGTATCATTGAGCTGGGGGTGCTGGAGGAGGTGCCTCACTGTCTCTATCATAGTCCTCAACATACACTCTCGCAAGCAAGGCTACCTAAGTCTAGGTTGCTCGGAGACTAGCTACCAGATCTACTATCCACTGGTCTGTAGCACGCTGAGCCTCGCGAATCTCACGTAGTAGCACCATTATGTCATCTGATGGTGGGCGTGAAGGGTCAGCTGAGTGAGAAGTCCGAGAAGGACCAGCTCTAGTTGTCATACCCCAATTCTGCACCAACCAGAATGGTGTGATGAACCATCTATGATCCAACGGTTCAACCAGGATCTCAAATAGGCTGTGTCCTTTTGCTTAAACCATACACATCCACAACCATAATCAGAGTAAATAAATAATAGCGAAAGCCTTTAATATTAATGAACTGAGTATCTAATAGTAATATCATAAATAAAGTATCCAATTATCTCAAAAAACTGAAGACATAAAAAAAATAAATTAATCAATTACATGTTTTGAATAATCTGACAAATAAATCTAATCAGAGACACATGAGTTGCACTCGCACGACGATTCATGCGACTCCATCATAGCTTCTGGATCCATCGCCGCAACATGCCCGTACATTGGAGCATTCTTATAATCTTCTACTGTAGGACCTGCATCATCAACTAAAAATATTCGATGTCGAAAGGGTGAGCACACATCATGGCTCAATGAGCAAACAAAACAATGCAACAAACATATGCATGCATTCAATTCATATCTTTGGTCTGGTTCATAAGTTTACAATGTGCAATAGAAAGGATAGGTGGCCGTCGCACCTCTATACACAAGTGTGTGAAGTCACCCAATGGATCAAACAACATTGTCGTCCCACATGTACCCATCATGGAATAGAGATAGAGCTAAAGTGCCCAGATCAAACACCGCATGACACTTTGCCTGATGCCCTACCCATACCAACACGTAAGCCCCTATTGGTGAGGGCTTGCAAACTGGGCTCGCAACTAATCAATCCTAATATCAAACAGTGTATCCAAGGCCTCACCCCAGCATCCTTCAATATGTCCATAGAGATAGAGCTAAGGCCCCCCCGGCAGAGTCAGAGACTACACGGTCCGATACCACCTCCCCTGATGCCCTGCGACGTAATAGTTCTGCTAAGGTAATGGTGATACAACGATGTTAGTGGACAAAACTTGAGTAGAGATAGCGCTAGAGTCTAGTGACCAGGATGAACCACAGTGTCATGTCCTCCCCCTGATGCCCCACTCGCATTAAGTACACCAACCACAAACATACATTCACATGCCTATTCCTAGCATCATCATCAACATCACGTTATAAATAAATGGAATTAAATATGCATTAACAGTAATAACAGGAATATTGGATGACATGTGATATGCACATTACAAGCATACAAGCATAGGATCATTCATGGTATTGGACTCAATAAATAAAAATAATTTATTATTAGCCAATTAATTTAGGTCTTGTTCCCTCAGCTTTGGTCGATAGTAGATCCTCGTTCAAGCTTTGTAAATCACTTTTAAACCACTTGAAAACCTAACAAATTTATAGATTTTAAATTAGAATTAATTTCCATGAATTTAGACTAACAGAAACTGAGGGGTCGCAGGAGTGGCAGCACCTGTGGTCTCAGTTTCTGTAACCACAGGACGTGTGGTCACAAGGTGTGGTCGCATGTCCTGCAACCACACATGCGACCACACCCTCCCTGGAAACTTCCCGAGGGCATGTGGTCGCAAGGTGTGGTCGCATATCCTGCGACCACACATGCGACCACACCCTTCCTGGTCTTCCCGATATCCAATCTCCGCAAATGGTAGTGGACTAGTAATTTATTGCAGTTGTTCAGAAGGGTTGTGGCTTAGTTATGCATGTTTTTGACATTGTACGCAGTCTCACACAAATCTCTGGCAATCAGCAATCATGGTTGGCCAGTAGTATCCTTGTCTTAATATTCGTGACTTAACGTTCTACCCCCGAAGTGATTGCCGCATATTCCTGCTTATACTTCTGTGATAGCCAACTGAGCTTCTTCAGGGGCAAGGCACCGTAAAAGCATCCATATGAAAGACTTTTTGTATAGGAGCCCTTCAAACATCACATAGTGCTTAGACTTTGTCGTCTTTCTTTTTGGTCCTCTGGGAGAATGACTTCTATTAAATACAACCTGATAGGGTCTATCAAAGTCATCACTACATCTACTTGCTAGACTTCAAAATTCTCCTTCACACTTGAGTCGGTCAACACGTTAATATAAACTGACTTATCCAAGTCAGCTAGGTCTTCTGTTTGTAGTCGAGATAATGCATCCGCTTCGGCATTGTCCTTTCTATCAATATTCTGAATTTTATAATCTTCGAAGGTAGAGATAGTTAACCTAACCTTTGCAAGATACTCTCGAAGATGCTCTTGTTTGGCTTCATATTCACCTTTCACTTGGTGTACGATGATCTGTGAGTTACTAAAACTTTCAAGTTGTCGTACCATAACGTTCTTCGCAAGTCATAAACCTGCTAGCAAGGGTTCGTACTCTACCACATTGTTTATGGCGTCAAACTTGAATCTGAGCACAACACACACTTTAAAGTTTTTAAGACTTGTAAGAATTACTCCTGCCCCTAATTGTTGTGTACTTGAGGACCTGTAATGTGTAGGGTCCACTTTGGTGATGGCGCAATCCGTGTTTTTTTCTTAGGCTGCTCGTAGATTTCTGCCTCTGCGCCTTTATCAACTTTTGCACTTTCATCAGGGGGCATCTCTAGGATAAAGTCAGCCAAAACATGTGCTTTGATTGCCATTCATAGCTCAAAGTTGATCTCAAACTGGCTGAGTTTAATGGCCCAATTTACTAATCGACTTGATCTGTTATGTAAGACCCGAACTCCATGAACCTGATCTAAACCTTAATTTCATATCGTAACAGGTCTTACAATCATAACCGAACCAGATAGGACGAATGGATGACAACCAAGTACGAAAACAAACCAAAATTGATGATAATTTTCATACCAGTCTCATGATACCAATCTATATACCGGTCGATCGGTATGTTTGCGCGGGCAGACTAGTCAGATATGGAAACGGATCTCTGTGTGTCCCGCTTGCCAAATCTCAATCTTATAGACTTTTCTAACATAGGAAAACTTCTTAAAACCTAATTTAGTCTATTTAAGGACCTCTAGACCTCCTTGAACCTCTTTGATTGATTTTCACAAACCAAAATTCTGATCTAGAAAAATAATGATGCAGAGGAGTGGAGAAAATAATTAACTTAAGACAAGTCATTGGCTAGCTCGTGATTGAGACCTTGACTGACGAATATCCTAGCATTGAACCGACTCTTAAGGATGGAGACATCAGTTGACTGAAAGAAGTGACACTGACCAACTCTAAGAATGGAGACTTGATTAACTTGATTGATCACAGATCCGAATGACTCATAAAAATAAATAAATGAAGAAAAAAGAATTTGAATTGGAAAATATACAAACATACACAAGCAAGGATGACTTGACCAAACAATTGTTAACTCACTTGTAAACCAATTCAAACTAAGTGCATCTTGGTCAACTTGTCAAATTAAGCGGCCTTATGTCCAGATGTTGGGGAAAAGTGAATTCTGATCGAATCACACACCAACACCAACATCTAATCACAATGGCTCACTTAATTTTAGTAGTTTGAAAGAGATGCCCCAGTTTGAATATACAATCCAAGTGATAAACAAGTAACGTGGTTCAGAAAAGAACAAAACATACAGATAGTCTTCTGACTACAATGACCATTTGGTGATGATTTAGTTAACTTGCTCTCAAAATCAGTATGCATCCATAGAGAGCTCAACATGTAAGTTGCGTGTTCATACGAAAGAGTTGATGTGCCCCAGAATATAAATATGCTGAGTGATCAACGTAGACACGCATACCCATGTTGCACTATCTATGCAAACATACTGATAAAGAGACCAAATCTGATCTCAATCATCACTAAAGTGGCTACAATAGGCAAAAGAAATCTATAGAGTTGTTAGAACTTGAACCTCAAAAAAGATATTAGTGGGGAAACCTAAAATTCAGGTTCTATGTCCAATGATGCATGATAGGTGGTTATAGGACAAACAAGGCTTCCTTGACAGGATGCAAAATATACCTATCACCCGTATAAACGGAATGAGTCACAGGTACGAGCATCCTTTATATACCCGAAGGTACTAGATCAAGGTTGTGGCTTTGTCGGAGGGCTGCCCAAAATATTCATAATGGGTCCGTTCCAACTAACCACGAGGTTTGGTTGATCTCATCCTCACAAATGCAATGCAAGATGCAAAAATAGAAATTAACAAACAAGTATTTACAACTACCTAACATCCAAGTATTTACAACAAACTAAAACAGTTATTTACAACGTGTTATATACAAGAGTCTACAACAAATTAAACCATAGGTATTTACAATAAGTTAAGACACAAGAATTTACATTTAAACAACATACAAGTATTTACAACATGCTACGAGTATTTATATGAAATACGAAATGTAAACATTTAAGCTAAAATACATGTGTTCACAAGAGATAAGAATACAATAATTTACATCAAGTCAACCTACAAAATACATCGACCTAAACATACAAAAGGGGAAAGGAAAGGAAAGGAAAGGAAAGGACAGAATTCGGAGTCTGACATGATTCCCCAGCAGAGTCACCACTGTGAGGAAAATGGATTTTCATGATCCTTCACGAAATCAAAATAGGCTCTCGCCTTGGTTACTTTTATCCATCCATGCCAATAGACGGTAAAAATATGGAGTCACCACCTAGATAAGGTCTAGGACCTATAAATGGTCTCTCACTTGGAGAGACACTATGACTCATGCTCAATGGATTGACTTCTAGTCTTACCAGAGAAGGGTAAGTGTCAAGTTACGAGTTGGGAAGGTGTTAGGCACCCAACTCGCCCGGTCAATGGACCGGTCTCCTTTTGTCCTATCCTTTCCTACATTCTTGAAACTTATGTATATTCAGGTCGTTCAATTTAGCCTAACTAGGCAAATGGGGAACCCTAGACCAAGTTTCTAAGTTGTTCTAACTTAGGGTGCCGCCACATAGACATGAAAAATAAAATACAAGTCAACAGACAATAAATGGATCAAAGAACAAATAAATGGATAAAAAAAATAAAATAATCATGAATAAACAAATAATGAATCAAAAGAATGAATAACACAGAAAATACAACAGATAATGGATGACCGAGCTCGAGATCAAGCCGCCTACGTATCCCTGTGCGGCGAGAATCATGCCAAACGTAGTTCATGCGGGGTTGTGGTTGTGGTTGTATGTGAGGTGCTCCCTTGACAAAGGAAGCACGTGTGACCGTGCGTAAAGGGTGAACTACTCAGAGTTCTCCACTTCCCGCTGCCTACGTATCTCATTAGAGAATCAGGTCAAATGTAGTTTCCAACAGTTAATGGGCTGCTGGACCCCAAATGGCATCACTCAAGAGGTACTCGGACCTCGACTTCTTGCACTCGGCAAGGCATCACTCAAGAGGTACTCGGACCTTGACTCCTCGCACTCGGTAAGGCATCACTGTCACACCCCAATTCTACACTATTCAGAATGGTGTGATGAACCGTCAATAAACCAACGGTTCAACCAGGATCTCAAAATAGGCTATCCCACATATGATAAACCAAAACACATTCCACATTAATCAGAGATAATAAAGTAAATAGCGGAAGTTTTACAGATAATCAACTGAGGTCTAATCATGATAAATAATTAATATTCCATTTATTTCCACGTAACCAAAACATAATTTAATACATATTACAATATCCAAATACGAAAACTAAACACTAAATGTATCCACCACTGAAACGCTTGCTTAACGAACCATGTTTGTCCTCTACAGCTTGCTCATCATAGCCACCACATGTTCATACATTGGCGTGTCGACATAATCTTCAATCATAGTACCTGTAATATCAGAAACTAAAAAGAATTGCGCGCGCGAGGGTCAGCTCTCCAACTTGAGCTCAGTGAGTAAACAAAACAATGCAACAATACATATGCATGCATTTAATTCATATCTTTGGTCTGGTATATAAGTTTGCAATGTGCTATAGGAAGGATAGGTGGCCGCCGCACCTCTATACACGAGTGTGTGGAAACGCCCAATGAAAAAAACACCGTCGCCCCACATGCACCCACCATGGACAATATACACCCCATGAAAACGGCATGGCTGTACCGGTTGCCCATACCAAAACGTAAGCCCCTGTTGGCGAGGGCTTGGAAACTGGGCTCGCAACTAACCAACCTTAATGTCAAACAATGTATCCAAGGCCTCATCCCAGCATCCCTCAATACATCCATAGAGATAGAGCTAGGGTCCGGTGACCAGGCTGAACCACAATGCCACGTCCCCCCTGATACCCTACGACATATTAGTTCCGCTAAGGTAATGGCGATACGACGATGTTAGTAGACAAGACTTGAGTAGAAATAGAGCTAGAGTCTGGTGACCAGGCTGAACCACAATGCCACGTCCTCCCCTTGATGCTCCCCTCGCATCAACACACTAACACTTGCTTAGTGGACATCACTTGAATAGACCATGACACAATATACACCCCATGAAGAACAGTCATGGTTGTACCGGTTGATACCATCCCTACCCGCACCATATACACTAGCTAAACACAAACATTCACATGCCTATTCCTATCATCATCATCATCATCATGTTATAAACAATAAAATAAATATGCATGAACAAATAATATAAATATTGGATGACATGTTGAATGCACATTACAAGCACACACGCATATCACAATCATGGTATTGGACTCAAGAAATAAAAATAGTTTGTTATTAACCAATTAGTTTAGGTCTTGTTCCCTCACCTTAGCTTGCTAATAGATACTCTTCCAAGCTTTAGAATCACCTTTATAATGTTATTATATTGCTAGAAGACCTAACAAAGTCGATAGAATTTAATTAGAATTAATTTTGAATTTAAAAACCATCCTGTCAACTGAGGGTCGGAGGTAGGGTCGGAGTCATGATCGACCCTGGGTGCGACCCTCCCCCTAATCTGAACTTCCCGAACACTGAGGGTCGATGCTAGGGTCGGATCTGTCATCGACCCTAGGTGCGACCCTCCATGGTTTGAGTCGAAAATATCAGATTTTGTTCTCTCTTTCATGGTTGGGTCCTATGACTTACTTCCACAATCCATTCTATACATGTTCTATGGTTTAGAACTATACTTTATTCACCTACATGGTTTTAATGATCTCCTCCATGGTTTTCCATTGAAACGAAACCATGAATGGATGATTTGGGTTTCTTCTAAGTCATACCCTCTTCATAAATCATTCTAAAGTCTTAAATAAGTCATGGGGAATGTATTCATACCTTAGGTTTGCTGAGATTCAGAGTTCCTCTGAATTTCCTCTTCTTCCTTGGCCTTTTCTTCAAGTTTTCCTTCTCTTCTTCTCTTCTTTCTCTTCTCTTTCTCTCAATCCAATTAGGGTTGTAAAATGAGTGAAAGAAGCTTAGAGACGTCCTATTTATAGGACAAAACCTCCCAAAATAAGTCTCATTGAGTTTAGGAAAGGTTCCAATTGAAATTAGGAAGGTTTCTCAATTTTCGGTTCGTGCTATTTTCCCCGAATGCCGAGGGTCGATGGTGAGGGTCGATGGGAGGGTCGAACAACTCATAGACCCTACGACCCATGGTTGAGGGTCGACGGTGAGGGTCGATGGGAGGGTCGGACCTGCCTGTTAAAACATGCGACCCTACCCTCATTTTGACTGTTTTTGGGTAAATTTTCATATTGGGTCTTGGTTTTTCTTCACAAACTTGGTCCACTTGGCTCGACCATGATATGTAGACGGGTCCCGACACAAAATATAAGGTTAGGCTGGGTTCGTGGCGTGCGGGTCTTACAACTCCACCACCCTTAAAAGAAATTTCGTCCTCGAAATTTAAAAGTACGGATCTTACAACTCCCCCATCCTTAAAATAAATTTTGTCCTCAAAATTTTGAATTTACTTCGAAGTCAATAGGTGGGAATTCTATTTCCGCATTGCATCTTCGTCCTCCTATGCACTCTTCTCCGCGTATTGTCTTTGCCAGGTTACCTTCACATAATAATTATCCCAGCTTTGGAAACATTGTACCTTCCCAATAGTGAACTAGGCTGGTACCACTTCAATAGTTAAACATTCTATCTAATCCAGTGATTCTGTGGTCAATACCTTTAATATGGATCTTTAATGTAGTTCTTCAACAGTGACACACGAAATACATCATGCACACTAGACATGGACAGCGGTAGCGCTAATTGATATGCGACTTTTCTACGTCTCCCCAAAGTTTATAAGATCCAACACATATATAAATTTTGACTTTCCCTTCTTGTCTAATCGTTTCAAACTACGCATAAATGATATCTTCAAGAACACTTTGTCACTTATGGCGAACTCAAGGTCTTGGTGTCTCTCTGACAACTTGAGCTATCCTGCCCCTTTCCTTTGATCTTGTCTGCCACTCGATAGTTTTCTTCATTAGCCTTAGGTTTCAAAATTCTTCATTTACCGACTTTACTCCAAACCAGAGGGGTTTGACATTTTTACCGTACCATGCTATATGGGTGACATTTACATGATAGCTTGGTAGCATCTTCAATTCATGGTAACTTCTCAACTCCAACTCCTTGAAATCAATTCACAAGCTCGGGGCATATCTCTTAGGATCTGTATAGCCTGCCCCAACTATCCGTCGGTTTGAGGTAAAGTGTAGTACTAAACTTCAACTTTATCCCATTATTTTCTGTACATCCTCCCAAAACTTCGAGATAAGGCATAAGCTTCTGACCGACACTAAGTTCTCATGCATACCATTCAATCTGGAAATATTATCCACATATAGCTTAGTTAACTGCTCCAAAGCATACCGAGGTCGTATAGAAATGGACTGAGCTATCTTCATAAGGCGATCAACAATCACCTAACCATGTCAACCGATTTGGGAGTCAGTGGCAAATCATTGACATAGTTCACAATACTGCAATTCCATTCCCAAAACAAAAGTCAGGGTTTGGGTTTCCTTTTCTAAGTCTGCTTACACTGTTCCTATATACAGACCTAACAAAATTACTACTTCTACTTCATCCATCAATTCAGAGATGATCTTTAATGCCACAAGCGCAACCGACGAACCATTGCTCCATAAGTTCATCCATAAATTCTCGCTTAATTGGATCATCACGAGTTTCTATTATATGTTACTCTCCTTCTAAATCTGAATCTATTGCTGCAAAACATAAGGTAGCATTTATACTGGGTCCTTCCTTGGACTTCATAATTCCCATCGGCGATCGTATAAGCAGTTTGAAATCTAAAGACTTAAGGGGTATATTTAGTTTCTTTCCAAATGACACAGATATAAAATGATGAGTAGCTCCATAATCAAAAGACCACTCTGGCAGGAATGCCATTACTAGGTACGATACCAGTGATTTGTTTTAATTTAGTCTACATGCTCATGCAATGTAACATAAAATGACAGGTTCAGGTCATACCTGTGACCACATCAGACGATGCGACAACATCCTTGGCTGAAACAGCATAAACTCTTCCTTGTTGTAGTTGTTTTCTAGGCTTAGTACACTCTCTTGAGACATGCCCTACTTGGTTGCAGTTAAAACACCTGATCCCCTCACCATTTTGCTTTGGTTGCCGTGGGGTTGCTGAAATAGTTTTGGTTGCAGCATTGAAGCCCTGGGTACGGAAGGGTTGGGATACCTTGGTGTTGCCTCCGTTGTAAAAATTTTCATTTGGCCTTTTTATTCCCCTATTTTGAGTAAAATAGCTCTCTTTCTGGCTCGACTCTATCACTCGAGCAATTTGTACAGCTTCATTGTAGATTTTCTTCTCCAGTCCCAAAACATGTTCGCGTATGCTTCCCCTAAGTCCCATGACGAACCTTTGGGTTTTCGTATCCTCCTCTTGCATACTGACTGGTGCAAAGAAAAATAGTTCCTCATAACACTGTTGATATGCGTCGACAGTCATTTGCCCCTATTATAAACTCAGGAACTCTCTCTCCATAGAATCTCTAAAACTTCTAGGGAAGTATTTCTCAAAGAATGCCTCTTTGTATATATCCCAGGTCAAGTGGGTGTGTTTGGTTAATAGATATGTCCTGGTAGACTTCCACCAATGGTGTGCATCGTTCTTGAGCATAAATGTGGCACACAACACTTTCTCCTCCTCATTTACGGTCATCATCATAAAATTTCTTTCCATTTCGTCAATCCAGTGTGCCGGCCACAAAGGACCTGCTGGCTTACCATCGAATTCTTTGGGCTTCATCTTAAGAAAATGCCCGACCAGTCTGGAGCGGTCCAGCTGATACGAAGCATAGGCCCCGTACATAGGTGGTTGGTATTGATAACCACCTTGAGCTATCTCAGGGTTTTGCACTGGAGCTTGCATGACTGGTGTTTGAGGTGCATGGGGTACTGCATTATTTCCCCCTGGTATTGTGCTTGCCTGTCCTGCTGGCATCTGTGTCGTATGTGCAGCTGGAAAAACCATGCCTATGGCAGCTTGCATATTAGTTTGCACCTGTTGTATTTGTTGCAGTTGTTGTGCCAAGTTCATTACGACTGTAACTAAATCTATAGGTGGGGCTGGCAAGTTTGTAGGATTTGCCTGACCATTAGCTCCTGGCGGTGCCACATTTGGATTCTCTGGTACTTCAGGAATTTCATGACTGGTTTCATCTACCGGTGGTGGTGGTGGGATTTGGTTACGTCCGCGTCTGTTCCCTCTTCGCCCAGCCATTTCCTATTCTGGTGGTGTAGTGTCTGAAAGTCATAGAATATGTGAGGCAATCAATATATACTTCATTCTCATATTTGGATACACTAACCAATGGTATTTTTAAATTTTTCAGATCATTCAGTGAAAAATACTGTCTTTTCTATGCAGGGTCGATGGTGGGGGTCGATGGGTATCCGACCCTCAGTATCCGACCCTGGGAAATCATCCATTTTTCCCGAGTATATAATGCCATTGGTCAAGGCACTACAAGAGTAAATCTGGAGAAGCTTTCATACATCAGTAAATCAGGTATAAATCAGGAGGAAGATTTCGTACATCAATAAATCAGGTATAAATCAGAAGATGTACGCTCAACACGATTAAACATTTAACTATTCATTCAGTTCATATCACTGTTCATGTTGTCGATCATGAGAATGGTTCAGATTGGTATAATCCGGACTAATACTAAAGAAACAATATCTATAACTCCACTTGATAGGTTAAATAAAAAAGGTATCCTGTCAAGGTCCGAGAAATTAAAATCTGGTATGTGCATCCTCTATAATCATAAGAGTAAATCAATAATGCACTGCATCCTATATAAACCTATCTAGATATATGGCCATAATAGATTTGATCCTTTGCTGAAAATGTCTGAGGTATCATCTTCAGAAGACATTCTTCAATCCTTGTCGGATCATTCTGTCATGATGCAACTATCCCATACATCGGTGGCTGATAAGATTGACCACCTTGATACACTGCTTGTTGTGCTCCAAATTTCTGCACTGGGGTATGCATTACTGGGACATGCTATGTGGTAGGCACCGTGTTATGGCTAACAGGTGTTGGGGTACAGTGATGCTACCAATTGGTACCATACTTAGTTTGACCCGAAGGTGTTGATGTAGCATTAGCAACTTAGGTAGTGATTTACATAGCAACTTCCATAGTCGGTCTCATCTGTTGTTGCTCTTGTATTTTATTGGGTCAAGTTTATGACAACTGTGACCAAGGTAATTGGTAGTCCAGGTGGTTGGCTGGAGTGGCCTGGTTGTTCACTCTTTTAATTCGATACAGTTTGATTATCTACTCAGATGAGTTTTCATTATCCATTCTCGACCCTGATAGTGGTGGGGTCAAGTTGCAACCTCTTCTTAATGCTCAACGGTAATGGATCAGCTTGAAATGGATCTCACTCTGAGTCTCCACGTCACCCAGGAGTATAGCTTAAGCTTCTTTATAGTTGCTCTTATTCTTAATGTATGGCCATTATTCTCCTATCTCTGTTGGATTTAGCCCGAGATCTTTCTCTTTATCTCCACAAGGATTTAGGCCTTACAAGTCATTTTCCTACTTCCTCTGTCCTACATCGAGTTTCACATCTTGTGAGTACCAACTCGGTATTCTAATTTTCTACTATACAGATGCTCCCTTCTTGCTACTGTACTATATCCTTGTATACTTGGATAACTACCCAACTTATAGATAATACTCTAAATTGTTTGTTTATTAGGATAATTTTTGGTCTTATCTTTCTATGTGAGTGTATATATATGGTTCCACCTTTTATATGTACATTATCGTCTTGTTTAATTTCTGTCTCAACCAACATAGGTGCTTATGGTTTGTTTGTATTAAAGTTTTTAATTTATCCTAACTCAGTTCATGGACTCCAGTGGAAGTATTCAGGTTTAATGGGTAAGGCCTACGAGATGCTCTGATACCAAGTTGTCACACCCCAATTCTGCACTATTCAGAATGGTGTGATGGACCGTCAATAAACCAACGGTTCAACCAGGATCTCAAAATAGGCTATCCTACATATGATAAACCAAAACACATTCCACATTAATCAGAGGTAATAAAGTAAATAGCGGAAGTCTTACAGATAATGAACTGAGGTCTAATCATGATAAATAATTAATATTCTATTTATTTCCACGTAACCAAAATATAATTTAATACATATTACAATATCCAAATACGAAAACTAAACACTAAATGTATCCACCACTGAAACGCTTGCTTAACGAACCATGTTTGTCCTCCACAGCTTGCTCATCATAGCCACCACATGTTCATACATTGGCGTGTTGACATAATCTTCAATCATAGTACCTGCAATATCAGAAACTAAAAAGAATTACGCGCGCGAGGGTCAGCTCTCCAACTTGAGCTCAGTGAGTAAACAAAACAATGCAACAATACATATGCATGCATTCAATTCATATCTTTGGTCTGGTATATAAGCTTGCAATGTGCTATAGGAAGGATAGGTGGCCGCCGCACCTCTATACACGAGTGTGTGGAAACGCCCAATGAAAACGGCACCGTCGCCCCACATGCACCCACCATGGACAATATACACCCCATGAAAACGGCATGGCTGTACCGGTTGCCCATACCAACACGTAAGCCCCTGTTGGCGAGGGCTTGCAAACTGGGCTCGCAACTAACCAACCCTAATGTCAAACAATGTATCCAAGGCCTCACCCCAGCATCCCTCAATACATCCATAGAGATAGAGCTAGGGTCTGGTGACCAGGCTGAACCACAATGCCACGTCCCCCCTGATACCCTACGACATATTAGTTCCGCTAAGGTAATGGCTATACGACGATGTTAGTGGACAAGACTTGAGTAGAGATAGAGCTAGAGTCTGGTGACCAGGCTGAACCACAATGCCACGTCCTCCCCCTGATGCTCCCCTCGCATCAACACACTAACACTTGCTTAGTGGACATCACTTGAATAGACCATGACACAATATACACCCCATGAAGAACAGTCATGGTTGTACCGGTTGATACCATCCCTACCCGCACCATATACACTAGCTAAACACAAACATTAACATGCCTATTCCTATCATCATCATCATCATCATGTTATAAACAATAAAATAAATATGCATGAACAAATAATATAAATATTGGATGACATGTTGAATGCACATTACAAGCACACACGCATATCATAATCATGGTATTGGACTCAAGAAATAAAAATAGTTTATTATTAACCAATTAGTTTAGGTCTTGTTCCCTCACCTTAGCTTGCTAATAGATACTCTTCCAAGCTTTAGAATCACCTTTATAATGTTATTATATTGCTAGAAGACCTAACAAAGTCGATAGAATTTAATTAGAATTAATTTTGAATTTAAAAACCATCCTGTCAACTGAGGGTCGGAGGTAGGGTCGGAGTCATGATCGACCCTAGGTGCGACCCTCCCCCTAATCTGAACTTCCCGAACACTGAGGGTCGATGCTAGGGTCGGATCTGTCATCGACCCTAGGTGCGACCCTCCATGGTTTGAGTCAAAAATATCAGATTTTGTTCTCTCTTTCATGGTTGGGTCCTATGACTTACTTCCACAATCCATTCTATACATGTTCTATGGTTTAGAACTATACTTTATTCACCTACATGGTTTTAATGATCTCCTCCATGGTTTTCCATTGAAACGAAACCATGAATGGATGATTTGGGTTTCTTCTAAGTCATACCCTCTTCATAAATCATTCTAAAGTCTTAAATAAGTCATGGGGAATGTATTCATACCTTAGGTTTGCTGAGATTCAGAGTTCCTCTGAATTTCCTCTTCTTCTTTGGCCTTTTCTTCAAGTTTTCCTTCTCTTCTTCTCTTCCTTCTCTTCTCTTTCTCTCAATCCAATTAGGGTTGTAAAATGAGTGAAAGAGGCTTAGGGACATCATATTTATAGGGCAAAACCTCCCAAAATAAGTCTCATTGAGTTTAGGAAAGGTTCCAATTGAAATTAGGAAGGTTTCTCAATTTTTGGTTCGTGCTGTTTTTCCCGAATGCCGAGGGTCGATGGTGAGGGTCGATGGGAGGGTCGGACAACTCATAGACCCTACGACCCATGGTTGAGGGTCGACGGTGAGGGTCGATGGGAGGGTCGGACCTGCCTGTTAAAACATGCGACCCTACCCTCATTTTGACTGTTTTTGGGTAAATTTTCATATTGGGTCTTGGTTTTTCTTCACAAACTTGGTCCACTTGGCTCGACCATGATATGTAGACGGGTTCCGACACAAAATATAAGGTTAGGCCGGATTCGTGGCGTGCAGGTCTTACAATCATGCAAGAGGTACTCGGACCTCGACTCCTCGCACTTGGCAAGGCATTACTCAAGAGGTACTTGGACCTCGACTTCTTGCACTCACCAAGGCAAACTAACATCTTGGAAATGACTGGTCTGTTGACCAACTCCCAAACATGGGAGGCAAAATGCCCTCAGGCTACAGACAAAATTAGATAATGGCTAGGTTAGAGATCAGACATGATCCCTTCCGTCGCTTGAGAACATGCAAACATGACACCTTTTTTGTATTTTTTCTTTTCTCTCATTTATTGATATTTTTCTTTGAGAGGGGGAAAAACAATTATGTGACGAACCCTAATGGTTGAGCGGGCCCATTGTCATTCCCCAATTCCGCACTATTCAGAATGGTGTGATGAACCGTTAATAAACCAACGGTTCTCGCAGGATCTCGAGTAGGCTATATCCGTGTTACCTGAACCCCCATACATCTATAATCATAATCAGAGTAAATACACAATAGCGGAAATCTTATAATAATATGAACTAAGAATCTACTGTGATATTAATATTTAAATAGAAAATTATTCTGTATCAACTGAGACATAAGTAAATATCAAATACATGTCCATAACAAATTCAAGTAAAGAAACCTAAGAAAAATATCTAATCGAATACACATGAGTTGCACTCGCAAGAGGGGTCATGTGTATCCACTTCAGCTTCAACCTCCATCGCTGCTACGTTCCCGAACGCTGGGGCGTTTACATAATCTTCAACGATATAACCTGCATCATCAACTAAAAATATTCGACGTCGAGGGGTGAGTACACATCACGGCTCAGTGAGTAGACAAAACAATGCAACATTACATATGCATGCAATCAATTCATATCTTTGGTCTGGTTTATAGTTTGCAATGCGCAATAGAACAGGTTGGGTGGTCAAAGGTTAATGTTTATTGACCCGGCCTCTATACACAGGGTGTGGAAGTTCGCCCGAAGATTAACGTATATCGTCGTCCCCATCCACCCTAATCATGAACATTATATAACAAAGGTTAACGTTTATTGCTATATAGTTCCATACCAACACGTAAACCCCTGTTGGCGAGGGCTTGCAAACTGGGCTCGCAACTAACCAATCCTAATGCCAAACAGTGTATCCAAGGCATCACCCCAGCATCCCTCAGAATGTCTATAGAGATAGAGCTAAGGCCCCCCGGTAGAGTTAGAGACTACGAGGACCAAGACCACCTCCCCTGATACTCTACGACATAATAGTTCTGCTAAAGTAATGGCGATACGACAATGCTAATGCACAAGACTTGAGTTAGAGATAGAGCTAAAGTGCTGAGACCCGCCAAAGGTTAACGTTTATTAACGTTCTCATCACACCTCCCCTGATACTCGCTGGCATCAAGTATACCAACCACACACATACAATCACATGCCTATTCCTATCATCATCATCATCATGTTATAAACAATATAGTAAATATGCATGAAAAAATAATAGAAACATTGGATGACATGTTGTATGCACATTACAAACACATTCACATAGAATCAAGCATGGTATTGGACTCAAGAAAAGAGAAAACAGTTTGCTATTAACCAATTAGTTTAGAGTTCAATTTCCTCACCTTAGCTTGCTAATAAATACTTTTCCAAGCTTTACAATCACCTTTATATTGTTATTGTATTGCTAGAAGACCTAACAAAGTCGATAGAATTTTATTAAAATTAATTCTAAATTTAAAAACCATTCTGTTAACTGAGGGTCGGAGGTAGGGTCGGAGTCCTGATCGACCCTAGGTGCGACCCTCCCCAAAATCTGAACTTCTCGAACACTGAGGGTCGATACTCAGGATCACCTAGGGTCGGATGGTCATCGACCCTTGGTGTGACCCTCAGTGTACTTTGGTCAATTTTCCTCCTTTTTAGTTCATTCTTCGTGCTTGGGATCCTATGGCTTGCTCCTACATTCCATTCAACATTCATTCCATGGTCTGAAACCATGAATCATCCACCTAAATAGCTTTCATGCATTCTCCTATGGTTTTCCATGAAATCTAACCATGGGTTGATGGTTTGGGTTTCTCCGAGATCACACTCTCATCAATATCTATCCTAAGGTCTGTAGAAACTCATGGAATTAGTATCCATACCTGAGAAGAATACTCCTTCTCTGCAACTATTCTCTTTTGGTTAAATTCTCTTCCTTGCTTTTCTTCTTCTTCTTTTCCTTCCCTTCTCTTTCTCTCAATTCAATTAGGATTGTGAAAGGAGTGAAAGAGGCTTAGGGACGTCCTTTAAATAGAGTAGGAACATCCTAAAATAAGTCCCTTTGAGATTAGGAAAGAATCCAAATCGAAAATTAGAAAATTTCCTAATTTCAGTTGCGGCGGCAACTGAGGGTCGATGGGAGGGGCGATGATCCCGTCGACCCTAAGTTTCTAAGTTGTCCGACCCTCCCTTCAAAACTGAGGGTCTGACTTTCTGTTTTGGGGGGGTCCGACCCTCCTTGGCTGGGTATGCGACCCTCCCCTTAAATTAAGTATTTTTGGGTCGATTTGATACCTGGGATCTCGATCTCCTTCACGCCCTTGGTCCATTTGACTCGACCATAATGGGTAAACCTGGTTCAAGGTGGTAAGACCGGGTTAGATTGACACGGGTCTTACAACTCCCCCTACTTATAAAAATTTTGTCCTCGAAATTGTACGTACCTTCTGAATCAAATAAGTGAGGGTATTTCTTTCGCATAGCATTTTCTTCTTCCCATGTAATTTCTTCCATGTCTATACTTTTCCATGTGATCTTAACATAATAGATATCTTGGTTGCGTAGACGTTGAACCTTTCGACTGGTGATTTCTGTTGGTGTTACTTCAAATGTTAAATCATCAGTCAATCCCGACAAATCTACTGTCAAAACATGCGTTGGATCCTTGACATACTTCTTCAATAGGGAAATGTGAAATACGTCATGCACACTTGACATAGATGGTGGTAGTGCTAATTGATAAGCCACTTTCCCACGCTTAGCTAGAATTTCATACGACCCGACATATCTTGGACTTAGTTTCCCCTTCTGTCCGAACCTTTTCAATCCTCGCATAGGCGATACCTTCAAAATACTTTATCACCTATAGCAAACTCGAGATCTCTGCGTCGAGTATCTGCATATTGCTTCTGACGGTTCTGAGCTGTTCTCACTCTTTCCTTGATAATGTCGACCACTCGGCAAGTCTCTTCAACAAATTTCGGTCCAACAATACTACGTTCTCCAACTTCATTCCAAGACAAAGGAGTTTGACACTTCCTGTCATACAGTGCTTCATAAGGTGACATCTGTATAGTAGCCTGATAGCTATTGTTATAACTGAACTCGATCAGTGGTAGTCTTTCATCCCATGATCCCTTGAAATCAATTACACATGCTCGTAGCATGTCTTCTGGAATCTGGATTATACGCTCTGACTGTCCGTCTGTCTGTGGGTGGAATGCAGTACTGAACTTCAACATTGTACCCATAGCCTTTTGCAATCCCTCCCAAAACTTGGAAGTAAATCGTGGATCTCTATCGGATACAATGCTCTCTGGTACACCGTGTAATCGAACAATATTATCCACATACAGCTTTGCTAACCTTTCTAGAGTATACTGAGGTCGTATAGGTATGAAGCGAGCTGTTTTCGTCAGACGGTCCACAATCACCCAAACTGCGTCAGCTACACGAGGAGTTAGTGGTAGTCCCGTGACGAAGTCCATAGTGATGCAGTCCCATTTCCATGCTGGTTCCGGTAATGGTTGTAATAGTCCTGCGGGTCTTTGTCGTTCAGCCTTTACTTTCCAATAATTTAGGCATTGAGACACGAACTTGGCTACATCTGCTTTCATTCCCCTCCACCAATATAGTTTCTTTAGATCATGATACATTTTTGTACTTCCAAGATGTATCGAATAGATGGTGGTATGGGCTTCTTTCATCAGTCGGTGTCTAATGTCCATACTTTCTGTTTCAGGTACGCATATTCTTCCTTTGTATTTCAGTACTCTCTCTTTGTCCAAGGTGAACTCAGGATTAGTCCTACCTTTCTCGATATCTTCTTGTACTGTTCTCAAATAAGGATCTGATTTAATAGCTGTCTTCACTTCATCCATTATATCCGGTATAATCTTCAAAGCGGAGAACATATTTGAAAACTGATGAATGAACCCTTGGTTGGCTGATTCATCCGTTGCGTCTATCACATATTGCTCATTGCCGTGATTGAATACCATTCCGGTAGTACACATTGCTGCAGTTGTGCTAACCTCTCCTTGCCATTTTATCATTGTCTTTCTGCTTAACGCATCCGCTACTACGTTCGCTTTTCCAGGATGATACTGGATATCACAATCATAGTCTTTCAATAGTTCCAACCATCTTCTTTGTCTCATATTCAACTCCTTCTGATTAAATAAATAAGTAAGACTCTTATGGTCCGACTTAATATGGAATTTCTCTCCGTATAGGTAATGTCTCCATATCTTGACAGCATGTACTACTGCTGTTAACTCCAAATCGTGAGTGGGATAATTTTTCTCATGTATCTTCAACTGTCTTGAGGCATAAGCAATTACTTGCTCCCCTTGCATAAGCACACATCCTAATCCCAGTCCCGACGCATCCGTGTATAACGTAAATGTCTGTCCTGGAACAGAAATAGTCAAAATTGGGGCGGATATCAATCTGGTCTTCAATGTCTGAAAACTCTTCTCACATTTATCCGTCCACACAAACTTTTCACCTTTCTTAGTTAGACTGGTGAGAGGTACGGCAATCCGGGAATAGTCTTCCACGAATCTCCGATAATAACCAGCTAGACCCAGAAAACTTATAATTTCTGAAACGCTCTTTGGTGCTTCCCACTTTACAATAGCCTCGATCTTGCTGGGGTCTACTTTGATTCCTTCAACGGATACTACATGGCCTAAGAAGGCGACTTCACTTAGCCAAAACTCACACTTTGAAAATTTGGCATATAACTTCTCTTTCCTTAAACGCTGTAGGGCGGCATTTAGGTTCTTGATATGGGTTTCTTTGTCCTTGGAGTATACCAATATATCATCAATAAATACTATAATCGACGTATCCAACATATCGTGGAAGACCCGATTCATAAGTTCCATGAAAGTTGCTGGTGCATTTGTTAATCCAAAAGACATGACCAAGAACTCATAATGTCCATATCTGGTCCTGAAAGCTGTCTTAGGAATATCACCATCTTTAATCTTCAATTGATGATAGCCCGATCGAAGATCGATCTTAGAAAATACCTTTGCTCCTTGCAAGTGATCGAACAAGTCATCGATCCGAGGTAGTGGATATCGATTCTTGATTGTCAGTTTATTTAACTCTCGATAGTCGATGCATAATCGAACGCTACCGTCCTTCTTCTTTACGAATAATACCGGTGCTCCCCATGGTGATATACTGGGTCGAATATAACCCTTGTCCAGCAGTTCCTGTAGTTGCACTTTCAGTTCTTTCAGTTCAGTAGGAGCCATTCTGTAAGGTGCTTTTGATACTGGTGCGGCTCCAGGTACAAGATCTATCACAAACTCTGTGACTTGATCGGGTGGTAATCCTGGTAGTTCTTCCGAAAATACGTCAGGGTAGTCCCACACGACATCAATATCTTCCATTCGTGGTGCTTCCTTGGTTAGGTCGACCACTGATACTAGATACCTGACTGCCCCCTTCTCAAGGCACTTTTTAGCCTTTAGTGCTGAGAGTATGAGCTTGCGTCTACGGGGAAGTTTGGTTCCCGCAAAATTGAATTCTGCTCCTTCTTTGTCTTTAAATGTTAGCTTCTTTTCGACGCATAATAGATTTGCAGAATGCCGAGCTAACCAGTCCATTCCCAAGATGACGTCAAAGTCTGCCATCTCAAGTTGTATCAAGGTTGCATCTAAGGTTTTCTCGCCAATGAGAACTGGACATGGTCCATAACCTTTCTCTAATTCCACTTCTAACCCCTTCGGTGATCGTACAAGTAATTTGTAGTCTAATGTTTTGATGGGTAAATTTATCTTCTTTCCGAATGACACAGATATAAAGGAATGAGTAGCTCCTGAATCAAAGAGGACTCTGGCGGGTACGCCATTTATCGGTACGATATCTGTGATTTATTTTACTTAGTCTACATGCTCATACAATGTAATTACAACTTTAAAAGGTTTCAGTCATACCTGTGACCACATCGGGTGATGCGGCAACATCCTCGGATGTAACAGCATATACCTGTCCCTGATGTAACTGCTTCTTAGGCTTAGGGCACTCCCTTGCCATATGTCCCGGTTGGTTGCAGTTATAACACTTCGGGCTTTCGGAATTTGGCTTTGGTTGAGGTTGAGCTACTGGGATAGTCTTGGTTGCAGCAGTAAAATTTTGAGGGCGGAAAGGCTTATATGTCCTGTTATTGCCTCCGTTGTATGAATTTCCAGCTGGCCTTTTTATACCCCAGTTCTGTGTGAAATAACTCTCCTTCTGGCTCGATTCTATGACTCGAGCAATTTGGACAGCTTCATTGTATACCTTCTTTTCCAAGCCCAGAACGTGCTCTCTGATGCTTCCTCTCAGTCCCGTGACAAACCTACGGGTTTTTGTGTCTTCTTCCTGCATACTAAGTGGTGCAAAGAAAAACAGCTCTTCATAACGATGTTGATATGCATCCACTGACATCTGTCCCTGATATAAACTCAGGAACCCCTTCTCCATGGAATCTCTGAAGCTTCATGGAAAATACTTCTCAAAGAAAGCTTCTTTATATATAGCCCAAGTCAATAGGGCATGATTGGTCAATAAGTAAGCCCTAGCAGATTTTCACCAATGATGTGCGTCACCCTTTAGCATGAAGGTGGCACATAGTACTTTCTCTTCTTCGGTGATAGTCATCATAAGAAAATTTCTCTCCATCTCGTCTATCCAATGTGCTGGCCATAAAGGATCAGACGGTTTGCCATTAAACTCCTTGGGCTTCATCTTCAAGAATCTCTCAACCAGTCGAGAGTGATCCAACTGATTTTGGGGGTATGCCCCAAACATAGGTGGTGGATACTGATAATTAACCTGAGCTGCTTCCAAACCTGGTACTGGAATCTGTGCAGCAGGTTATTGAGGTGTTTGAGGTGTTGGGTGGTTACCCACCGGTGCTGCACTGGCTTGTCCCGTGCTGCATGGGTGTAGCATGAGCAGCTTGGAACATGATTCCCATTGCAACTTGCATTTGAGTTTGCGCATGTTGCATCTGTTGTAGTTGTTGTGCCAAATTCATTACCACAGTTGCTAACTCCGGGGGTGGAGGTGGCAAGTTGGTAGGATTTTCTTGGTCTGGGTTTTCTGGTACATTCATATTTTCCTGACTGGTCTCCTCCACAGGTGGTGGTGGTGGAATTGCATTTCGACTCTGCCTGGTTACTCTACGTCCAGACATATTTTCTTCTGAGTTTGGTGGTGCCTGAAAATCATCAAAAAGGTAAAAAAGTCATTTATACATCATGTAGGCACGTTAACCGATGTAAAATTTTAAATTTCGACTCATTTTATAACAAATTTACTGTCTTTCCTATGCAGGTTCGATGGTGAGGGTCGATGGTATGTCCGACCCTTAGTATCAGACCCTGGGAATGACCTGTTCTTCCCGAGAGCTGAGGGTCGATGTGAGGGTCGATGGGTGTCCGACCCTCAGTTCCGACCCTTAGTTTTCTGTCAGATTCCAGAGAGCCGAGGGTCGATGGGAGGGTCGATCCGAGGGTCGATGGTTCTGATCGAATTGTCCGACCCTCAGACCAAAAATCAGATTTTTAAGATCCGATTTTGGGTCATTTTTTATTATTTCCCTCCCGTTTCGACTCGTCTCTCCCTTCTGAGTTGCTACAGTGCCACTCCACTATTCTTGGTCGGTTTGAGTCCGGGTTTCGATGTCCACATCATCCCTACAGGTATGTTTTCTCATTTTTACCTGTTTTTAGGTTTACATTTCTAGGTTTTTTCCCATTTAACGTGTATTTTTAAATTAAACTTTTTCCAACAGTAAAAAATTGATTTTTATTGGGGGCTTTTGTTATTGGTGTATCGAGGAACGAAAGCCCTAAAAAATTTTCGAGTTTCATCGGTTGGTTATCGAGAAACTTGGATTTTTGCTCTTTTTTGCCCTAATTTGTCGAAATTTTTTGATTTCTTGAAATTCCTTCAAATTGGACTTCATTAGTTCCAAATTCCTACTGTGTGAGTGTTGTAGGATATGTTGGAACCTACATAAGTCCTCCTGTCCACGTGTACGGGTGAAAAGTGAGGCTTTTGGTCAATTTACGTCGTTATAATGTCAAATTTTGGATTTTTATCCTATTAACTCCTTGTCTCCCTTTTTCTTTCTTATCTGTAGATACCATGGCTCGTACCAAGGTACCCAGAGTTCGTGATGCGCTTCGCTTCCGCTCCAATGAAGCCGAGGCACAGTATGCCGACTATGCTCGTAAGAAAGTGGAGGGTGGTCGTCTGGTGAACTTGGCTGAGCTAGCCTTGTTCAACGTAGAGAGAGCATTCGGTGACATAGGGTGGCTCCCTGTCATCACTTATGATGCGTGCACATGTCCGGATTTGGTGTGCCAGTTCTATTGTAATCTCCAGGTGGTGGGGAATTACAATGATATCGAGAGGGGTCAAGAGTTGCGCATCACCAGCTACGTCAAAGGGGTGAATATTTCATTTGACTATCGGCAACTGGCCGACCTACTGGGCATTCCTTATGATGGCCCCATGGTTTATTGTGCGCCTAGAGAGCCCCAGTTTGTTTCCATGGAGATGAGGGCAGAGATCGACAATCGACCGCTACGACCTGATCACCGGCAGATGAGAGCTTGTTACCTGCGTCGGCTCCACGGGTCTTCCGCAAGATTATCCAAAGCATAATCCGATTCCCACAGAGTGGGCACTATGAGAGGGTTTCTCAGCTGACCCAGTTTCTGATATATAGTATCTGCACCAGACAGCCAATCTGCCTTCCCTACATCATCATGCGGACCATGATTAGTGCTACATTGTCCGGTCATAGGGGTAATCTACCCTATGGATGTATGATTACTGTTCTACTGACCCGCCTGGGGGTTGACTTAGTAGATGAGAAGATTCAGGAGAAAACCTTCTCGTCGCCTCTAGATTGGGAGGCTATCTGCAAGATGGGTATGCGGGATGCCCAAGTCAGTGATGAGGAGAGGAACGAGATGGTACGCCCTCACACTCGCATTGAGATGGCTGACGCTGAGGCCGCTGTTGTCGCTGCTAGAGCTCATGTGGATCCTGTCGATGATGACGATCGTATGTATATGGATGTCGACTCGATACCACCGCCTTCACCTACGCATGCGGCCGGAGTTGGTACTTCTTCTACGACGGATCCTGTACCTGAGACTGGCCCTTCTCATGCGGCCGGTCCTTCACGCCCACCTTCTGACCTGATGGAGATGTTGCAAGAGATCAGGGAGGCTCAGCGCAGATCTGATCTGAGGATAGAGGAGTTATTAGACGCTCAGCGTGTGAGAGTGGATAAGCTGCTAGCTGCCCAGCGCATATCAGACACGCGGATGGGAGAGCTCGTAGAGGTTCAGCGTGCGACTGATAGGAGGGTAGCCGATCTTACGACTAGTCTACAGATAACCCAGACTCAAATAGCCTGGTTGACTAGAGTCTATGCCGAGGACTACGACAGAGACCGTGAGGCGCCGCCTCCTCCTTCACCTCCAACTTCTTGATTGTATTTATTTTTCTTTGTACTACAGAGTAACTGTCCGAGTTGTGGACTGTACTCTGCTTTAGTTATGTATAAACATTTGTTTCTCTCTCATTGAATGTAAAATTGTATCCCTTTTAATAGATGCGAATCAAATTAGCCAAAGGTGTGCGTTCATGAGCCCATGCTAAAGTTTCAATCAATTCCTGCCAATATCCACGCCAGGAAATTAAGAACATAAATCCAGTAGCCCAAACAAGATGTCCAAATAGGAACATCCACGCCCAGACCGATAAACTATTCATACCAAAAGGGTTATATCCATTGATAAGTTATGCAGGATTATACACGAAAGATCATTTTTTGGCTCTCTCTTCAGCCCTATGTCTCTTATCCCTAGGAGGTCTTCCTCCACTAGCAGGTTTTTTCGGAAAACTCCATCTATTCTGGTGTGGATGGCAGGAAGGCCTATATTTCTTGGTTTCAATAGGACTCCTTAACACCAAGCACTACACTTAGATTTATTGGATTTGTCGCTAAAATATCGGTATTAAACCCGAAACTCCCGGCGGATGGCCAGTAACTCCTCACCTTCCTCCGGCTTATCACCGGCAGTCTGTTCAGGGTTCCAAACTCAACGGTGGCAACTAAACACGAGGGTTGCGCTCGTTGCGGGACTTAACCCAACACCTTACGGCTAGATACATATAGTTGGGATAGAGTATCACAGGGAACAAAAAAATAAAAACGATGTGATATGTTTTCAAAGGAATTTCATTTTTTGGGATTTATATTACATCCAAGTATCCGAAAAAGACAATAATTCATAGTCATTGGTACTTTCTATCTTCATTCGCATTCAGGTCTAGATTTATGGAATCCGCTACCATGAAAATGGAATTTCTTATTAACGATAAGAAAAGATTCCAAAAGGTTTTAATTCTTATCTAAATAGAGATAAGCCAGCTATCGGAATCGAACCGATGACCATCGCATTACAAATGCGATGCTCTAACCGCTGAGCTAAGCAGGCTCACATAACAGAAATTGTGCATAGCATAAGAATTCAGCAAACTACTGTTTAACTATTGGCTATTCCGAATTCATCGAATATATATTCGATTCTTATTATTTTAATATTTTTATTTTGACCCTATTCTTAGCTTAAATTTATTTTTTTTTTTTCTTATTTAGAATTTTATTTCTTTATATTAATATTATATATTTTTATATATTTATATTTAATATATATTAAATTTAATATATTATTTTCTTTTAAAATTCGGTCTCAACCATCACTTGTGCTTATAATGTGTTAATATTACTGTTTTTATTTTTTATCATATCTCAGTTCACAATTGTCTTGAATGTATGTTAGTTCAGCGGACAAGGCCTGAGACGCTCTGGTACCAAGTTGTCACACCCCAATTCTGCACTATTCAGAATGGTATGATGAACCGCTAACAAACCAACGGTTCTCCTAGGATCTCGAGTAGGCTATATCTGTGTTACCTGAACCCCCATACATCCATAATCATAATCAGAGTAAATACACAATAGCGGAAATCTTATAATAAAATGAACTGAGAATCTACTGTGATATTAATATTTAAATAGAAAATTATTCTGTATCAACTGAGACATAAGTAAATATCAAATACATGTCCATAACAAATTCAAGTAAAGAAACCTAAGAAAAATATCTAATCGAATACACATGAGTTGCACTCGCAAGAGGGGTCATGTGTATCCACTTCAGCTTAAACCTCCATTGCTGCTACGTTCTCGAACACTAGGGCATTTACATAATCTTCAACGATATAACCTGCAACATCAACTAAAAATATTCGACGTCGAGGGGTGAGCACACATCACGGCTCAGTGAGTAGACAAAACAAGCAACATTACATATGCATGCAATCAATTCATATCTTTGGTCTGGTTTATAGTTTGCAATGCGCAATAGAAAGGTTGGGTGGTCAAAGGTTAATGTTTATTGACCCGGCCTCTATACACAGGGTGTGGAAGTTCGCCCGAAGATTAACGTATATCGTCGTCCCCATCCACCCTAATCATGAACATTATATAACAAAGGTTAACGTTTATTGCTATATTGTTCCATACCAACACGTAAACCCCTGTTGGCGAGGGCTTGCAAACTGGGCTCGCAACTAACCAATCCTAATGCCAAACAGTGTATCCAAGGCCTCACCCCAGCATCCCTCAGAATGTCCATAGAGATAGAGCTAAGCCCCCCTGGTAGAGTCAGAGACTACAAGGACCGAGACCACCTCCCCTGATACTCTACGACATAATAGTTCTGCTAAAGTAATGGCGATACTACGATGCTAATGCACAAGACTTGAGTTAGAGATAGAGCTAAAGTGCTGAGACCCGCCAAAGGTTAACGTTTATTGACGTTCTCATCACACCTCCCCTGATACTCGCTCACATCAAGTACACCAACCACACACATACAATCACATGCCTATTCCTATCATCATCATCATCATGTTATAAACAATAAAGTAAATATGCATGAACAAATAATAGAAACATTGGATGACATGTTGTATGCACATTACAAACACATTCGCACAGAATCAAGCATGGCATTGAACTCAAGAAAAGAGAAAACAGTTTGTTATTAACCAATTAGTTTAGAGTTCCGTTTCCTCACCTTAGCTTGCTAATAGATACTTTTCCAAGCTTTACAATCACCTTTATATTATTATTGTATTGCTAGAAGACCTAACAAAGTCGATAGAATTTTATTAGAATTAATTCTGAATTTAAAAACCATTCTGTTAACTGAGGGTCGGAGGTAGGGTCGGAGTCCTGATCGACCCTGGGTGCGACCCTCCCCAAAATCTGAACTTCACGAACACTGAGGGTCGATACTCAGGATCACCTAGGGTCGGATGGTCATCGACCCTCGGTGCGACCCTCGATGTACTTTGGTCAATTTTCCTCCTTTTTAGTTATTCTTCGTGCTTGGGATCCTATGGCTTGCTCCTACATTCCATTCAACATTCATTCCATGGTCTGGAACCATGAATCATCCACCTAAATAGCTTTCATGCATTCTCCTATGGTTTTCCATGAAACCTTACCATGGGTTGATGGTTTGGGTTTCTCCGAGATCACACTCTCATCAATATCTATCCTAAGGTCTGTAGAAACTCATGGAATTAGTATCCATACCTGAGAAGAATACTCCTTCTCTGCAACTCTTCTCTTTTGGCTAAATTCTCTTCCTTGCTTTTCTTCTTCTTCTTTTCCTTCTCTTCTCTTTCTCTCAATTCAATTAGGGTTGTGAAAGGAGTGAAAGAGTCTTAGGGACGTCCTTTAAATAGAGTAGGAACATCCTAAAATAAGTCCCTTTGAGATTAGGAAAGAATCCAAATCGAAAAATTAAGAAATTTCCTAATTTCAGTTGCAACGACAACTGAGGGTCGATGATCCCGTCGACCCTAGGTTTTTAAGTTGTCCGACCCTCCCTTCAAAACTGAGGGTCTGACTTTCTGTTTTGGGGGGGTCCGACCCTCCTTGGCTGGGTATGCAACCCTCCCCTTAAATTAAGTATTTTTGGGTCGATTTGATACCTGGGATCTCGATCTCCTTCACGCCCTTGGTCCATTTGACTCGACCATAATGGGTAAACCTGGTTCAAGGTGGTAAGACCGGGTTAGATTGACACGGGTCTTACACCCATGGCTTAGGCGGGGCCCACCCCAGTCAACATGGGATTTGGGAATCCCATCAAATATAGACTCATTGGAGTCATCCTAAAAAAAAAAACTCACAACGTTGGGGAAGGGGATCCCTAAACTATCACACCCATGAAGTGGGAGGATGCATCACTTGAGGGTAGGGCATATGTATTAAGCCAAGCATTCGAAACAATTCAAGTATGTTATAGGAGAAAAAAATTAGCTTATCTAAGCTAAGCATCAATGGGACTAACCAAGCATGGAATTGAAATATCCATCGAGTGAGATATGACAAAACAGCATCATGGACAGCCATATGGCAAGCAATAAGCACATTACACCAAGCATGAATCCGGATATTTATTAAGTAAACCCTAGTATGGAATAGGTTAAACAGGTAGAATGGTCTCATCTTTAGGCAAAAGCATGACCTAGTAGGAGCCTTAAACCAAATTAGACCCATCCAATTTAAACCAAACCATGTTTGACATTAAGAGTGAACCATCAATCCATAAAAGTTGACTAACACAAATAAACCAAATTTGACCATGAGAAGCAACTAACTCAACCCAAACCAGATTTATGCCATTCAAAATGAGATTAGATTAAACATCCAAATTAGACAAATTCAAGCACCATCTCAAATCAGATTCAAATATGGAATGGTCCAAACAAGGGCTGGTTCAAGCATTGGATCGAGTTGGTTTTGAGCATTGAGATGAAACAAAACAAACTAGACCAGCCTTAACCACATAGCATATGCCTCATCTAGCAGTTTCAATAGCATGGGTCGACCTCGCAGAGATGCCAATGCCAAGAAAAATAACTCAAAATAAAACTTAATAGGTTGCTAAGAGAATAGGTTTCCACAAGAAAAGCCTAGTTATTCCATGAAAAGGGATATTCTGTTATAAACAACAACTAATCAAGCCATTCAAGTTCAAATTGAGAGGCAAAAATGAGTCACATCATAGAATTGCATTACGTTGATTTTATTCAGCTTTACACTCACATAATCGTAACTCAGGTATCCAAGACCAGAGAACACACCATGTGAAGCACATAATAAAAAAAATGCAATCAAAAGAACCATTTATTCAAATTCAGAAACAGAAATCTTGGGCTTTGATAGAGCAGAATATGGACTAAAAAAACTGATATGAGCAAACAGAATAAAAGGAAAGATGAAGGTTCAGTTAAACCAATGAATCTAAGATGAACTGAAATAATAAAAAAAACATGCAAAACAAGTTAACAGAAGAAAATCACCAAGCAAAAATAGATTAAATCTTATAAGTGAACAACAATGAAAACCGCATGATGAACCAGAAAATGTACCCGAATGATGAACCACCAGAATCAACAGAAATTGCTTGCAGTCTTCTCTTTCTGCAATTTCTTTCTGTAAGCAATGGTTCAATCTCCTTAAATAGCAGCCTCGGTCCTCCTTCCCTCTGGTTTCACGCACAAGTAGCCACAACTCTCTCTCAAGCCCTCCTCCCTACGACTTCTACTCTCCATTTCCAAAATCCCCTTGTTGTTTTCCTTCTACTACTGCTCTCTTTCTCTCTTGATTTCTCTCTGCTCTTACGGCTCCTCGTCTTCTTCCTTCAGCTGCTATTTTCTTTTCATTTCCCCTTGTTTTTCTCACTCTCCCAGCCGTCTCAAACAAGAACAGCCACCGCCGCCTCCACAGGCCGCCACTGCTTCTTCAAGGAACTCCAACAGCAGGAGTAAAGACCCCTCCAGATTTTTCCCTCTTAGGTCACACCTTGGTCTCCTAATTTTATTTTTCCGCACTGGAGTCGCCACTTGTGAGGACAATGGATTTTCATATGATCCTTCACGAAATCAAAATAGGCTCTCGCCTTGGTTACTTTGTCCATCCACGCCAATAGATGGAGTAAAATATGGAGTCACCACCTAGATAAGGTCTAGGACCTATAAATGGTTTCTCACTTGGAGAGACACTATGACTCATGCTCAATGGATTGGCTTCTAGTCTTACCAGAGAAGGGAAAGTGTCAAGTTACTAGTTGGGAAGGTGTTAGGGTTTTAACTCGCCCGGTCAAAGGACCGGTCTCCTTCTGTCCTATCCTTTTACTGTGAGGACAATGGATTTTCATATGATCCTTCACAAAATCAAAATAGGCTCTCGCCTTGGTTACTTTGTCCATCCACGCCAATGGATGGAGTAAAATATGGAGTCGCCACCTAGATAAGGTCTAGGACCTATAAATGGTTTCTCACTTGGAGAGACACTATGACTCATGCTCAATGGATTGGCTTCTAGTCTTACCAGAGAAGGGTAAGTGTCACGTTACGAGTTGGGAAGGTGTTAGGCACCCAACTCGCCCGGTCAATGGACCGGTCTCCTTCTGTCCTATCCTTTCCTAAATTCTTAAAACTTATGTATGTTCAGGTCATTTAATTTAATCTAACTAGGAAAATGGGGAACCCTAGACCAAGTTTATAAGTTGTTCTAACTTAGGGTGCCGCCACATAGAGTTGAAAAAATAAAATACAAGTCAACAGATAATAAATGGATCAATGAACAAATGAATGGATAAAAAAAATGAAATAATCATGAATAAATAAATAATGAATTAAAAGAATGAATTAAAAGAATGAATAACACAGAAAATACAACAGATAATGGATGACCAAGCTCGAGATCAAGCCGCCTACGTATCCCTGTGCGGCGGGAATCAGGCCAAACGTAGTTCGTGCGGGGTTGTGGTTGTGTGTGAGGTGCTCCCTTGACAAAGGAAGCACGTGTGACCGTGCGCGAAGGGTGAACTACTCAGAGTTCTCTCCACTTCCCGCTGCCTACGTATCTCCTTAGAGAATCAGGTCAAACGTAGTTTCTAACAGTTAACGGGCTGTTGGATCCCACATGACATTACTGAAGAGGTTCTCGGACCTCAGCTCCCCGTACTCGGCAAGGCATCACTCAAGAGGTACTCGGACCTCGACTCCTCGCACTCTGCAAGGTATCACTCAAGAGGTACTCGGACCTCAGCTCCCCGCACTCGACAAGGGTAAAGTAACATTCTGAAAGTGACTGGTCCACAGACCAACTCCCAAACATGGGAGGCAAAATCCCCTTAGGCTACAGACAAAATTAGATAATGGCTAGGTTGGAGATCAGATATGATCCCAACCATCGCTTGAAAACATGCAAACATGACACCTTTTTTGTATTTTTTTTCTTTTCTCTCCTTTATTGATATTTTTCTTTGAGAGGGGGGAAAACAATTATGTGATGAACCCTAATGGTTGAGCGGGCCCATGGCCTAGGCGGGGCCCACCCCAGTCAACATGGGATTTGGGAATCCCAAAAAAGATAGACTCATTGGAGTCATCTTAAAAAAACTCACAATGTTAGGGAAGGGGATCCCTAAACTATCACACCCATGAAGTGGGAGGATGCATCACTTGAGGGTAGGGCATATGCATTAAACCAAGCATTCAAACAATTTAAGCATGTTATACAAAAAAGAATTAGCTTACTTGAGACTAAACATCAATGGGACTAAGCATGGAATTGAAGTACCCATCAAGTGAGATATAACAAGACAACATCATGGACAACCATACGGCAAGCAATAACTTCTTCTACTAAGCATGAATCCAAACATATATCAACTAATCCACACCCAAGCATCCCATCAAAGATTACGAACCAAGGCATACATGAACCAAACCAAGTATAAAAGTTCAAAGCTGGATCACATTCACACAATAAACCAAACCAGGTTCAGGGATGGATTCATCCAAGCATAGGCTGGTCTAAACATAGATCAACCCAAGGATGGATTGGTCCAAGAATGGACTGGTTAGGGCTGGTCTGATTCAAACCACATCCAAATCATGAGTTGAAACCAAACCCAGGATGTTTTGATCCGAGCATTAAGACTGAACCAAACCCAACATATGGTTTAAACTAAGGTTAGCATGGGGCTAAACAATCCAACATAATCAAACCAATCCCATTGTGGGATTATATCCGATCCGACATGCATTCAAACAGTCCATGACAGGGGTTGGACCAGCTCAAATCAAAATATAATGGAACAAATTGGCCTAATCAATAAGCTAAACAAAGACATGAATTTGCATTGATAATAAGCTTAAACCTGAATATCTCGCTGTAAGAACCAATTAATGCCAGCACCCAAATCAGGTTCATTGTTGAAAATTGCAAAAAGAATCTCATCCAACATGTGCATCAAAGATTAAATGCCACAAAGGAAATCATATCGAAAACCAAGTTTTAACACGAGACCAAACCCAATTCAAGCATAAACTGAGAATCCATGGAGGCATAAACAAGGTTAAACATCACTACCAGTAAAAAACTAAACTGAGAAGTAGGGCAGATGAATAAAAATTCAGATATAAAGGATGATGTTCAACAATCAACCATTAAGAACAAACCCATCTCCGTTCGATTCAAGCATAAACAATCCAGAAATGAAAGATGAAATTGATATTCCTCCGTTGAATTCACATTCAACACCACCACTCAAATCTGATATAAATGGAGTGCAACAGATATATACCATACAAACATACTCAACTAAGCTCAAATTCACCACCTGTAACAAATCACTACCGCCAAAAAATTGGAGAAGTAAGACATTAAAGGGAAAGACAAGCAAAAGAGAGAGAAGTAAAAATATTCTAATCTTAACCGAAACCAGAAGACTAAGTTTTCAAGCATGAGGTCTGTAGCAGAAATCTGGAATCGATTTGGAAATTAGAAAGAGAACTTTCAGCTCTATAAGGGAAAAATCCATGGAGCTTTTGACGACAAATCAGTAAGCAATAGAAATCCCAACAGCAGAAATTGAAAACAGATTTTGAATCTAGATTCCAAACCCAGACTTTAGAACAGAGAAATTCAACAAATGGATCAGATTCATAACAAGAAGGCACTGCAGAACCGATTAGAAAATTTAAACTATATTAACATGTGCAGGATAGAAAGTTTTAGGAAGACTAACCTGCAATCTGAACTCCTTTCCTTCTTCTTCTTCGCCACTGTCTTCTGGTTTTTTTCTCTTTTTTTTTCCAATTTGGCCGACACTCCTTTCTCTCCTACTTCTTCTCCATTTCCTCGATAGCAGCTCCTCTCTGTCTGTTTCTCTATTTTCACTACCAGCTGCTTCCTTCTTCTTCTTTTGATTTTCTGTACAGCAGCTGCCACCGCCTCCTCCTTGCTCACTTCTTCCTCCTCACTTCTACTTCCTCTAATCTCTCTCTATTTGCGGCTGCTATTCTCCTTTCTTCACTCCAGCCGAACTCTCCTTGTTCGCTCCCTCACAACCCCTTTTTTCTTCATTTTCCTTGGTCCAGCTCCAGCAGAACCTTCCTTAATCCCCCTTTTTTCTCTTCTCCTGGCCGCTGTAATATCTCTCATAGTCTCTCCCAGCTCCCTCCTCCATCCCTTTCACGAATCCTTGCTGCCGCCTTCCCTTTCCTCTTCCATCACCTCACGAACCTCCATCTCTCCCTGATTTCTCTCTTTTGAAAAACCCCCCTTGAGCTCTCCTCTCTTTTTGGCTTCTCCCTCTTCTACGAATGCCCTTCCTTTTTGTTTCTAGGGTTTTTCTAACCCCTAATCCAAGGGCCAAGATCCTTCCACTTGATCCCCCCCTAGATGACTGATCCTGACATATATAATAAAAATAAAATAAAACTATTACACACTCAATATCCTAAGCCCAAACCCAAGCCCATTTAGCCTAGTACCTATTGACACCTAATCTAAACCCAGCCCAAACCCATTGTTCTATATCCTAAACACCAACCTAAACTAAACCCAGCCCAAACCCATTATTCTATATCCTAAACACAAACCTAAACTAAACCCATCCTAAACCTATTGTTCTATTTCCTAAACACAAACCTAAACTAAACCCAGCCTAAACCTATTGTTCCATATCCTAAACACGAACTAAAATCAACATTTTTTTCTTTTTTTGTATTTTTGTATTTTTTTTCTTTTTGTTTTAATGATTTTCATTTATTTTTTTAATATTTTTCCTAATAACCTAAAAATACAAGAAATCCTAACATGACCAAAATGACAAAAATGCCCTTGATAAGAAATATGCAAAAATGGGGGTCTTACACCTGTCTGGTGGTAATCCGAGTAGGTCCTCTGGAAACACATCAGAAAATTCCCGTACTACCTCGATATCTTCCATTTTTGGCAAGTCTGCGGTCACATCCATAATTGATACGGGGTATCCTACTCCCCCTTTCTCTAAGCACTTCTTTGCTTTTAGGGTTGAGAGTATAAGTTTTCTCCTCCTAGGCAACTTAGCCCCTTTAAAGTTGAACTCCGTTCCTTCTCTGTCCTTGAAAACTAACTTCTTCTTAGCACATAACAGGCTTGCTGAATGCTGAGATAACCAGTCCATTCCCAGAATAACATCAAAATTTGACATCTCAAGTTGGACTAGATTGGCTTCTAGCTCTCGTCCTTCAATATGTACTGGGCAAGGCCCATAATACTCTTCTAATACCCCTTCCATTCCCATGGGGGATCGAACTAACGGACTTGGTTCTAGAGTCTTGATGGGTTGATCTAGTCCTTTTCCAAATGACACTGACACAAAGGAATGGATGGCCCCTGAGTCAAACAGGACTCTGGCGGGTACCCCTGCAATATTTACTGTACCTGAGGTTTTTAATTTTTCCTTTAGTTTTATATGCTCAATCAATTAATGCAGCAACTAAGGAGTAAGTATAGAATCATACCAGTAACTACATCTGGCGATGCGGCTGCTTCCTCTGTAGTAACGACATAAACTTTGCCTTGCTACGGTTCCCTCTTTGGTAGTGGGCATGTTCTGGCATAGTGACCCATCTGTTGACAATTAAAATACTTCATGCTGGAGTTCTGTCCCGTTGCCTGCTATGTCACTGCAAGAACAGGTCTAGGTGGCACAGTGCTAGCTGGTGGCCTGAATGGACGATATGGTCTATTGCTTCTTCCTCCTTAGACCTCAGGGTTAGGCCTCTTCAGACCCCTATTCTGTGCAAAGAAGCTATCTCTCTGGCTTGCTTTAATGACTCGAGCCACCTGTACAGCTTCATTATAGATCTTCAGTCCTCGCCCCAACACATGTTCTCTTATGACACCCCGAAGACCCATTGTGAAGCGACGGGTCTTAGTTTCGTCCTCCTGCATACTGGTTGGAGCAAAGAAAAACAACTCCTCGTACCTCTGTTGGTATGCCTCTACGGTCATCTGAGATTGCTGTAGATTGAGGAACTCCTTCTCCATCTGGTCTCAAAAATTCCTTGGAAAGTATTTTTCAAAGGTCTCTTTGAATATGGGCCAAGTGATTATATGGTGCTTTGTTTCCAGGTATTGTCACACCCCAATTCCACACTATTCAGAATGGTGTGATGAATCGCTAATAAACCAACAGTTCAACCAGGATCTTTAATAGGCAGTGTCCTTGTAAACTAAACCATACACATCCACAACTATAATCAGAATAAATACACAATAGCGAAAGTCTTAATATTAAATGAACTGAGGAATCTAACTGTGATAATCATAAATAAAATATCAAATTATGTTGTATCAACCGAGACATAAGTAAATAAAATATCAATTACATTTCTTTAATAGTTCAAATAAAAATCTAATCGAAAACGCATGAGTTGCACTCGCATGAGGAGTCATGTGTCTCCACTATGTCTTCAGCCTCCATTGCAGCAACGTGCCCGTACACAGAAGCATTCATAAACTCTTCCACAGTGGTACCTGCATTATCAATTAAAAATATTTGATGTCAAAATAGTGAGCACACATCACGGCTCAGTGAGCAAACAAAACAATGCAACAAACATATGCATGCACTTAATTCATATATGTGGTCTGGTATGCCAGGGTCGGATGTTCAATCGACCCTGGGTGCGACCACCGCATCCCTGGACTTCCCGAATGCTGGGGGTCGATCCTGTGGTCTGGTAGGGTCGATTCCCAATCGAGCCCACGTACGACCCCCCATGGTTTGAGTTGAGAATTTCATCCTACAGTCCATTATTTCATGTTTGGGTCCTATGGCTTACTTTCACAATCCATTCTATGCTTGTTCTATGGCTTAAAACTCTAGCTTTCTTCCTTACTTTGCCTACCATGATTCCCTCCATGGATATCATTGAAATCCTCCCATGGATGGATGATTTGGGTTTCTCCTAGACCATACCCTCTTCATGAACTATTCTAAGGTCTTAAATCATTAATGAAAACATACCCATACCTTAGGTTGCTGAGATTCAAAGGTTTCTCTGAATTCTTCTCTTTAGTCTTCTTCTCCAACTTTCCTTATCTTATCCTTCTCTTCTCTTTCTCTCACTTTCAATTAAGGTTTCAAAAGGAGTGAAAGAGGCTAAGGGACGTCTTATTTATAGAGGAGAACCTCCCAAAATAAGTCCCATTGAGATTAGGAAAGAATCCCCTTGAAATTTGGAAAGTTTCCTATTTACAGTTTCTGTCGGCAAGGAGGGGGTCGATGAGGGGGTTGGAGATCCCGTCGACCCTCAGGTCCAAATTGTCCGACCCTCAGTCAAATTTTCAGGGGTCTGACTCCCTAATGAGGGGTCCGACCCAGCCTATTTGGGTATGCGACCCTGCCCCCTATTTTACTATTTTTGGATCAGTTTAATACCTGGTCTCGCTATTTCCTTCACGCACTTGGTCCATTTGGCTCGACCATGATAGGTAGACCTGGTACAAGATGGTAAGACCAGTTAGTTCGATACGGGTCTTACAGGTATGCTCTGGTCGAGTTCCACCATCCATTAGCTTCTCCCTTCAGCATATGGGTGATATAACACCTTTTCCTCATCAGAACACTCCAGTAAACGAAAGTTCTTTTCCATCTCAGCTATCCACTGTGCTGGCCATAATGTTTTCCCTGGCTTTCCTGTAAAGGTTGGTGGCTTTAACTTTAGAAATCCATCCATCGCTCTAGAAAGACTACTCTGTCCATATGGTGACTGTCCATATGGTGCCTAACCATACCATTGCGGCTGATATGAGTAACCACTCTGATTCATTCCCTGATACCCACCCTGATATGCACCCTGGTCCTGATTAGGGGTGGGTGTCCCTGTAACCGGCTGGGGAAACGTGTTGTGTTGGTTCGGTTGTTGTTGTCCCTCAGCAGTTGTGCTAACCCCCACTGGTACCATATTTGCATGTGTCAGTACAGGCCCAGGTGGCCTAAACATCTTCAACATTTCGTCGAAGAACTTCTTCTGCTGTGCTTCCATGTGGGTGACCAAATTTGCCACTAGGGTCTCAGAATTTGTGTGTGTCTGACCCGACAGTGGAGATTCCTCATTGTCTCTCACCTGATTTCCTCTTTCATTGAGAGGGTTAAGTTCTTCCCCATTTTCCCTCTCTTCATTTTCTTCAGAGTTTTCTGTCCCTGAATTTCTTTCCATTGGAGGTGACGGTGTCTGCGAGGAATTCTACGACCATTTCCTCTCACCATTGTAGCCTACTGAATTCTCCTTATGATATCTGAATGCATTGAACACATATGAGACAAATGAGACAATTATTCAAAACGATATTATTCAGTCTCAACATATAAGCACTAAAAATATCAATCGAAAGGCAAACAGACAAAATCTTAAATTTTTTTTCTCGAAATTTTCCAAGAAAAATCATTGATTCCGATCATACCATTCCGGCTTGGGGTTCTGTAATAGTGGATCGGCCGGTATGGGAAATGTTTTAAAATTCCCAGCCCCCCAGGAGGTACCGGTCGCGGTACTGGTCTCACCTTGGGTGAGACCGGTATGCCTTGCGGTACATACCGGTCGCACCATACCGCAGGAGGTATCGGTCGCGCATACCAGACCTTGAGTGCGACCGATATCGCTGAAAGCCCTTTAAAATCATGATTTTTGCTCTCATTTCTTACTTTTCTCTTTGGTGTTTACTCCGGTGTTGATTCTTCTCCGAGTTGCTGAGTCTCTACAGTCCAACCAGTGCTTCTAGGAGTGTTTTCCCTTAGCCAAGAGTATCAAACTCGTTTCTAAGGTAAGTTTATCCCTTTCTTCCTCTCTTTGAGAAAATCTCATCGTCTTTTATGCCCAAAACCTATTTTTTCTTGATTTGAAAATTTTTAATTGTAGAAAACTCCTTTCTTTGCTTGAGAAAGGTTTTTGGGGTCTAAATGAACAAAACCCCTCAACCTATTCGAAGTTCCATCGGTTGGTTTGGGAGAAATCCTAAAATTTCAACTTTTAACCTACGTCTCTAGGTTTTTCGAAATTTTTGAAAAATTCTGCTGTTATGCCTCTATTTCCTTGTCTTGTGTTGAAATTGTTTGATCATGTATTAGCATTATGTCACCATGTAAGTCCTCCTACCCATAATGGGTGAGTTTGAGGCTTTTGCTCCATTTTCTGTCGTTATGCTGTCGAAATTTCGACAATTTCTTTCCTAACTTTCTCATGTTTTCCTTTGCTCCACAGCTTACAACATGTCCGGACGCCGTGGTGCGGGTAAACGATCTTTTGCACCGGGTATGCACAGAGCACATCCTCCTCCCCAACTCTATGATGATAGATTTTTCCGATCAGAGGCTGCAACGGCGCACCTTCCATGGTTCCGAGTAAAAAGCATTGAATTGGGTCGCTTTGTGAACTTAGAGCACATGCACTGCTTCGATGTGGAGGACGCCTTTGGGGCGATGGGCTAGTTGCCCATTATTCAGTACAAAGAGACCACTTGTCCCAAATGGTAAAACTATTTTTTACAAATTTGGAGGTAAAGGGAATCCGAACGATTGGGAGCATGCTAGGGATCTTTGGATTACTAGCTATGTGAAAGGGGTGATGATCTCTTTCAATACGGCTGAGTTGGCTATGCTTCTCGAGATCCCAGATGACAAGGAACTTATCTACTGTCTACCCAGAGCTAAATGGTATCTTACTGAGGATATGAGAGTAGCCATTGCTAAACAGAATTTGTTACCAGGCAGTATCATGTTAGCTGCGAACCTTCATCCCCTGCCTCGCTTATACTGCCGTATTATACAGCATGACATTGTCCCCTAGAGTGGTCATTATGGAGAGGTGTCCCAGTTGACTCAGTACCTCACCTACTATGTTACTACCAAGCACCGAGTCTGCTTGCCTTACCTGATCATCCGTACCATGATTCATGCTGCAAGGCCCAATGTAACAAGAAATCTTCCATATGGTAGGTTGATTACAGGGTTGTTGCACCACTTAGGTGTGGACAAGCTTAGAGAGCCAGCTTTTGAGGTCACTATGAGTTCTGACATAGATGTTGAGGCCATCTATAAGATGCAGATGGATGATCTAGAGCTTAGTGACGAGGAGCTACAGGCTCGTCCTCTTCCACCTAGGAGCCAGGCGGCAGTCGCAGCAGCAGCAGCTGAGGTAGGAGGTGGTGGGGATGCACACATGGAGGACATCCCTGCACCTGGACCCCAGCCTTCTCCAGTTGCAGGACCATCTCAGCCTCCTCCAGATACAGTGATGAGCATGCTCATGGAGATCCGAGATGCTCAGCGGGAGATGAGTCAGGACTTTAGGTGTCTAGCTCGCAACCTACGGGTCATGCAGGACCAGGTTCATTGGCTTAGAGAGGCGTATGAGCGTGATTATGATATCACAGATCTGATACCACCCAGGCCCGCAACTCCACCATAGTCTAATCTAGTTTCATTTTTATTTATGTGTGGTTCATTTTGTTAACAGAGTAACTGTCCAACTTGTGGACTGTACTCTATCGTACACTTTGTATTTATTTATGTTCATATTGTTAAAGAGTTAATTGGTTTTCTTCAAAAACTTCAGTGATTCAAAATTTCTCTTTCATTAATAGTATATTATGCATCTTCTTTTAAGTCTCAGGCATCAAACAAGCTTATGGTGTGTTTTTATTAAAGTTTTTAATTTCCTATCTCAGTTCATTGGACATAGTTAGATGCAGAATGGTTAGCTGGACAGAGCTTAAGGGCTCTGATACCAAGTTGTCACACCCCAATTCTGGCTGAACCAGAAGTGTGAGTGAACAATCTCCAAATCACGCTCACACCAGGATCTCATTAGACCGTGTTAACAAACCATTCCAAGCAGTCTAACATAATTAGAGAGTAATAATAGCAGCGGAATTATTAGATAAATGAACTGAGCTCTAAATTTGTAAATAAAATAATTACCCATTTATGCCATCATTCACAAACTTAAATAATAAATTATTACACAATATTGTTATAAAATAAACTGTCTCTAAAGGAACACACAAAATGAGCACTCGCATGAGGCGTCATGCTCGTCCTCTACTGCCTATGTGTCAATAGCAGCGACTGTACCGTACACTGGGGCAGTCATGAAGTCATCAACTGTGTACCCTGCATCAAAATCTAAAAAGAAAGAATATATATTCGGGTGAGCTCACAACTTAGCTCAGTAAGTACAAAACCAATGCAACATACAAAATGCATGAGATAACATTATAATTTGGGTCAGGTATGACTTGTAAAATTCTATGGTAAGGTTTAGCGGCCACCGCACCTCCATGCATGAGAGTGTGAGCACACCCAACAGTCAGGAAACAATCTACACTACTGCATTGCCCCACATCACTCACTCCGGTATAGAGATATAGCTAGAGTCTGGCGGTCAGGCAACAATCTACACTACCGTGTCCTCCCCCTGATACCCTACACTGTACCGATACCTAAACCCCTATTGGCAAGGGCTTGCAAGTAGGTTTCGTTTCTAACCAGTCCTATATGTCAATACAGTATCTATGGCCCTACCCCAGCACGGCTCCCTACGACATAGAGATAGGGCTCGAGTCTGGTGGGCAGGATGAACCACAATCCCACGTCCTCCCCCTGATACCCTATTCGCACCAAGTCCGCTAAGGTAGACGGCGATACAAAAAGGTGTTAGTGTGAGGATATATCCAGGGCTCCACTCCCCTTCACATTCCACACACTAACTAAAAACATCCACATGCTTAAACAACCAACATCTTAGCATATGAAATGCATGAACAGATAATAATAATTTAACAACTAAAATGGCATATGAAATGCACAAACACCAAACAATAAACACAGATACAAGTTAATCACAACGGTTTACTGTTATTTGATTATTTAGGGTTTAGGGTCTTCTCCCTTACCTGACGCGTGATAACAAGTCCGCTCTACGTCACAGGGTCTACTCACGCTGTCTACAGGTCTTAGATGATCATACTCATAGGTTAGAATTAAATAATTAGGGTTACAACTGGTCAGAACCAAGTCTGGCCAAGAAAACAGGCTTCGGTAAGCATACCGATCGTGGTACCGGTCTCAGTAGAGTGAGACCGATATGTCCTGCGGTATATACCGGTCTCACTCTAAGCAAGACTGGTATGCACCTGCGGTATATACCGCAGGCCCATACCGCAGGACATTATGTCCAGCTGGTATGTCCTACGGTATATACCGCAGGGCCATACCGCTGGACCTAGGTCCAGCCGGTATGTCCGGCGGTATATACCGCAGGACCAATACCGCATGACTTATTATCCAGCGGTTAGGTCCGACGGTATGGGTCCAAGAGCCCGATCTCGGATCTCCCTCCCGTATCGGTCATCGGCTTGGTTTCTAGGGTTTTTCCTAAACCATTCTAAGGTCTAAATACTTGAAAGCCTTCTAGGTTTCGACTATTTCATCGCATCAATCCCAGATTGGATCTTAATGAGAACTAACTCACTAAGGTTTTTGAAGTTCTAGGATTTTGGATCGTTGCACCGTTTCGCGGCTCCGATCCGAAATCCTAACATTACTAAGAGGAGGTCGAGCACTTACCGGTGTTTGTTGGATGGCGGCGTGCTCCTCCAACGGAAAAGATCCTTCTTTTGCGGTCTCCTTCCTCCTTGCTCCTTCTCAGATCTCTTCCAAACGGCTAGGGTTTGATAAGGTTTGGAAGGATCTAAGGAGGGTTGGGAGGCATATATATATAGTGGGAGACCATTCTAGGAAGGTTTCCGACGGTAAAAAACTTTCCAAAATTTTGATTCGGAGTGTGGGACCCGCTGGAGTCCGTCTCCAGCCGTTATTGCACATACCGGTCGCACATACCGGTCTCATTGAGTGAAACCGGTACTGAGACCGGTATGTAAAATTTATATTTTTATACATCGTTTCTCATACCTGGATCTCATGGTTCGTCACCCGGCCTCGCCTTCCGGTCCGATTATGATTGGGAGACCTGTCACAATGTAAACCATGGGTTAAACTGAATTTTTAGAGCACGATTCTTACAACTATGACTATTCGATTGTACATCATGTGTTATGTCTTCTTCTCAGATCCAAGCAGGAAAAAAACTAATCTGAGAGGAGGCGAAAACGGTCGTAGAGGCTCACGAAGGCGTCACCACTCCAGGGTACGCCAAGATGAGGACAACCTGGAAACAGGAACCATTGATGAGAAAAATGTAAACACAGAGGGTGGAGAAAGGCAGTCCCAGAGCACCAACAAATTTATCAGGATCTCCTCACACTAACTCTGAGGCTATTGTGACGAATCTAGTCTATCAGATGGAAGCTTAGCAGAAGGTATTCCTGAACGAGATGCTGAAGATGTTCAGGCCACCAGGATATATCCCTACAGAAGGTACACCTGAATCTAGGGAAAATAACACCACCTTGCCAATGGATGGTAGCACTGGGTCGATGGGCCAAGGACATAATCTATAACCACCACACCAATTTTCATCGTCATCTGTCTATCAAGGGATCTATCCGTACTTACCACCATGGTATGGAATGAATGCACAGGGGCAGAATGACCTAAGCCGAGCAGTGGATAGGTTCTTAAAACTGAAACCCCCTTTCACAGGGAAACCAGGGAAACCACTGTGGCTGCACAATGGGTTGCTGAAATAGAGAAGAACTTTCGTCTGATGACTTGTACGGAAGATGAGAAGGTGTTGTTTTCTACGTACATGCTCAAGGAAGATGCAAATGCCTAGTGGAATTCTACCCGGACATACTTAGAGGTAAAGCACACTCAGATCAATTGGGCAATATTCAAGGGAGCCTTCTTTGATAAGTACTTTCCGAAGAGTTTTCGTGATCAAATGGAGAAGGAATTCTTGAACCTGCAACAATCCCAGTCGACTGTTGATGCTTACCAGCAGAGATATGAAGAGCTGTTCTTCTTCGCTTCGATAAGCATGCAAGAAGAAGAAACCAAGACCTGTAGGTTTACCATGGGATTGTGAGGAAGTATCCGAGAGCACGTCTTGGGTTTGGAGAAGAAAGTATATAATGAGGCTGTACAGATTGCTAGGGTAATTGAATCTAGACAAAGAGACTGTTTCTTTGCTCAGAACAGGGGACTGAAGAGGCCTGCCACTGAGACTTCAGGCGGAGGGAATACAAGACCATTCCGCCTATACAGGACTCAGTCTGCTGTGGTGCCTGCAAGGAATACTACTGCACCACCACCACCGTCACAATTTGCTGGACAGAATCCAAATGTCAAATGTTTCAACTGTCAGCAAATGGGTCATTATGCAAAGACCTGTACTCTACCCAAGAAGCAACTGCCACAACAAGGAAAGATATTCACAGTTACCACTGAGGAGGCAACCGCATCACCTGATGTGGTTACTGGTATAATTACGTCCCTTACTATTTGGTTTACTATTTCATTGTGTGTGAGCATGTAGAACTAAGGGATAATAAAATTTCAGGAACTATAAATACAGCTGGTGTACCCGCCAGAGTACTCTTTGACTCTGGGGCCACGCACTCCTTCGTTTCTATTTCCTTTGGGAAGCGAATGGGATTACCTGTCAAGTATTTAACCCCAAGCATGATAGTTCACTCTCCATTGGGAGTCGAAGTGGCATTGAATGAATACTATGGGCCGTGTACAGTTAGTATTGAGGGTCGAAACCTAGAAGCAAATCTGGTTCAACTTGAGATGGCAGATTTTAACGTCATCTTGGGAATGGATTGGCTAGGCCATCATTCAGCTAGTTTATTATGTGGTGAAAGAAAACTTGTGTTTAAAGATGATAAGGGAAAGGAGTTTAGCTTCACTGGAACCAAGTTACCTAGGAAGCGGAAGCTGATCCTCTCTGCCTAAAAAGCTAAGAGATGCTTAGAGAAGGGAGGAGTGGGGTACTTAGTGTCTGTAGTCGACATCACTACCGAGGTGCCAAAGATGGAAGATCTAGATGTGGTACGAGAGTTTCCAGATGTATTTCCAGAAGATCTACTAGGTCTACCTACAGACAGGGCTACAGAGTTTGTGATAGACCTTATGCCAGGGTCAGCGCCAGTGTCTAAGGCACCGTAAAGGATGGCCCCTACTGAATTAAAGGAGTTGAAAACCCAATTACAAGAACTACTAGATAATGGTTTCATACGATCAAGCATATCGCCATGGGGAGCACCTGTATTGTTCGTAAAGAAGAAGGACGGTAGTGTACGGCTATGTATCGACTACCGAGAGCTGAACAAGTTAACCATTAAGAACCGATACCCTTTGCCTAGGATCGATGATCTATTTGACCAGTTACAGGGTGCAAAGGTTTTCTCGAAGATTGATCTTAGATCAGGGTATCACCAATTGAAGATCAAGGCAACGGATATTTCGAAAACTGCTTTCAGGACAAGGTATGGGCATTATGAGTTCCTTCTAATGTCATTTGGGTTAACAAACGCCCCAGTGTCGTTCATGAAAATAATAAACCGAGTGTTTCATGACATGTTGGACACTTCGGTCATCGTATTCATTGACGACATCTTGGTCTACACAAAAGACAAGGAGACTCATGCATCACATTTGAGAGCAGCCCTACAACGGTTGAGAAGGGAGAAGCTTTACGCCAAGTTCAAGAAGTGTGAATTTTGGCTGAAGGAAGTGGCCTTCTTAGGTCACGTAGTATCTGTAGACGGTATCAAGGTGGATCCAAGCAAGATCGTAGCTATAGTAGGATGGGATGCACCAAAATCAGTTGCAGAGATTTGTAGTTTCCTTGGATTGGCTAGTTACTATAGAAGATTCGTGGAAGACTACTCAAGGATCGCTGTTCCACTTACCAGACTAACCAAGAAAGGAGAAAAGTTCATATGGACAGTTGAATGTGAGAAGTGCTTTCAGACCTTGAAGTCAAGACTAGTCTCTGCACCTATCTTGACCATCGTAGCACCAGGTTTTCCGTTTACCCTATATACAGATGCCTCAGGGTTGGGTCTGGGATGTATGTTGATGCAAGGAGAACAGGTGATTGCCTACGCATCAAGACAGTTGAAAGAGCATGAGAAGAACTATCCTATGCATGATTTAGAGTTAGCGGCGGTCATTCACGCAATCAAGACTTAGAGGTACTACCTTTATGGTGAAAAGTTTCAGATTAAGTTGGATCACAAGAGTTTAACTTACCTTTTTACTCAGAAGGACCTGAATATGAGACAGAGGAGATGGTTGGAGCTATTAAAAGATTATGATTGTGACATCCAGTACCATCCGGGTAAGGAAAACGTTGTGGTTGATGCCTTAAGCAGAAAATGGGCATTGAAATCTGAGGCAGGACCTAGTACAAACGCTACACTGTGTGCTGCAGCCTCAGGCTCAATAGAGAAGGATAAAGACTATATATTAGGGACTGCAGGAGATTCAGTGGAATAGGGCTTAATTCATAAGTTCACATTGATGTTCGCAACTTTGAAGATCTCATCGAATCTAATAAATGAGGTCAAAGTAGCAATCCTACGGGATCCACACCTCAAGACTGTGCAAGAAGATCTAGAGAAGGGTAAAAGGAATCCTGACTTTACCTTGGATTCAGACAAAGTACTCAGGTATCGTAGACGATTATGTATACCTGAGAGTGAGAACTCAAATATCAGAGATAAAGTTATGATATAAGCTCATTACACCCCATATTTGGTACATCCAGGAAGCACCAAGATGTACCATGATTTAATAAGATTATATTGGTGGAGGGGTATAAAAGCAGATGTAGCTCGGTTCGTATTCCAATGTCTGAATTGCCAGCAATTAAAGCTAAAAGGCAGAGACCCACAGGTTTGCTACAACCACTACTGGAGCCAGCGTGGAAGTGAGATTGTATCACAATGGATTTCGTCACTGGCCTACCCTTGACACCAAGGTCAGTCGATGCAATATGGGTTATAGTTGATCGACTTACCAAGACAACACGATTCATCGCTGTCAGACCTCAGTATACAATGGACAAGCTGGCCAAGCTATATGTGGATAATATAGTCAGACTTCATGTGTCCCAGAAAGTATAGTATCTAACAGAGATCTCCGTTTTACATCAAAGTTCTGGGAAGGATTATAAAAAGCAACGGAAACCAAGTTGAAGTTTAGCACAACTTTTCATCCTCAAACAGACGGGCAGTCAGAAAGAACTATTCAAATCTTAGAATATATGCTCCGAGCGTGTTCCCTAGATTTCAAAGGAGCTTAGGACGAAAAGCTATCGCTCATCGAGTTTGCTTATAACAATAGTTACCAAGCTACGATCCAAATGGCTCCATATGAGGCACTCTATGGGAAGAAATATCGTACACCTCTGTTATGGAATGAGGTGGGAGAAAGAAGGATTGTAGGACCAAAGTTCGTCGAAGAAACTTGTCGAGCGATTGATCAAATCAAGGAAAGAGTGAAGACAACTCAAGTTTGACAAAAGCACTATGTAGATAACCGACGTCGAGATCTAGAGTTTGCAGTGGGTGATAAAGTGTTCTTGAAGATATCACCTATGCGAGGTCTGAAACGGTTTGGTAAGAAGGGAAAGCTATGCCCCAGGTATATGGGACCATACGAGATTTTGACCAGACGTGGTAATGTGGCATATCAACTGGCTCTACCACCATCCATGTCAAGCGTTCATGATGTGTTCCATGTTTCTTTACTGAAGAAGTATGTCAGGGATCCATCGCACATCTTGACAGCAGACCCACCAGACTTGACAGAGGACTTGACATTTGAAGTAGTACCTGTGATGCTCACAAGCCGAAAGGTACAACATCTCTGAAGCAAGGATATCCATTTTGTAAAAGTGCATTGGAAAAGCCAAGATGTAGAAGAAATTATTTGGGAGGAAGAGAACGCGATGCGAAAGGAATACCCTAACCTTTTTGACGACCAATGTACGTTCAAATTTTAAGGCCGAAATTTATTTTAAGGGTGGGAGAGTTGTGAAACCTAAATGCAAATTTCGGGGACGAAATTTCTTTTAAGGGTGGGGGAGTTGTAAGACCCGCATTCCATGAACCTGATCTAAACCTTTAATTCATGTCGTAACAGGTCTTCCAATCATCACCGGGCCAGACGGGACGAGCGGATGACAACCAGGTATGAAATCAGACCAATCGGACCAATTCAAGTATGAAAAATTAGATACCGTTCGATGGTGTCACACCCCAATTCTAGCTGAACCAGAAGTGTGAGTGAACTGGCTCTAAACCACGGTTCACACCAGAATCTCAATAGACCGTGTCAACCAATCATCCCAAAGCAGTCTAACTTAATCAGAGAATAATACATAGCAATGAAAATAAAAGATAAATGAACTGAGTACTATGTTGTAATTAAAATAAATATTCAAATTATTCCACCACTCACAAAATTTAAATAATAATTATTACATTGTATTAAAAGAAAATAAATCATCACTGAAGGAAAACACAGAATGAGCACTCGCATGATGCATCATGCTCGTCCTCTACAGTCTGTGTATCCAAGGCAGCCACCGTACTGTAAGCTAGGGCAATCATAAAGTCTTCCACAGTATACCCTGCATCAAGATCTAAAAAAGAAATAGAATATATTCGGGTGAGCTCACAACATAGGGCTCAGTAAAGTACAAGACCAATGCAACATATAAAATACATGAAATAACATTACAAATTGGGTCAGGTATAACTTGCAAATATGTTATGGTAAGGTTTGGTGGCCACCGCACCTCCATGCACGAGAGTGTGAGCACACCCAATAGTCAGGCACCTACCACACTACTGTTGTTGCCCCACATCACTCACTCCGATATGGAGATAGGACTCGAGTCTGGCGGGCAGGAAGAACCATAATTTCACATCTTCCCCCTGATACCCCACACCGTACCAGTACCTAAACCCCTACTGGCAAGAGCTTGCAAGTGGGTTCCGTTTATAACCAGTCTTAAATATCAATACAGTTTCAATGGCCTTATCCCAGCACGGCTCCCTACGACATAGAGATAGGGCTCGAGTCTGGCGGGCAGGAAGAACCACAATCCCACGTCCTCTCCCTGATACCCTATTCGCACCAAGTTTGCTAAAGTAAAAGGCTATATGACCCTACCTGGGCACAACTCCCTACGACATAGGGATAGGACTCGAGTCTGGTGGGCAGGAAGAACCACAATCCCATGTTCTCCCCCTGATACCCTATTCGCACTGAGTTTGCTAAGGTAGAAGGCGATACGAGAAAATTGTTAGCTGTGGACATATCCAGGGCACACCTCCTTTCACATTCCACACACTAACTAAAACATACACATGCCTAACATCCAACAATCCTAGCATATGAAATGCATGAGTAGATAATAATAAAAGAGACAACTACATGGCATGTGAGATACGCAAACATCAAGCAATCAAAGACATAAAATTATTCACAAGGTTTACTGTTCTTTAATTAATTAGAGTTTGGGGTCTCGTCCCTTACCTGACGCGTGATAACAATCCTGCTCTGTGTCACAGGGTTTACTCACATTGTCTACAGGTCCTACATAATCATATACTCAAATGTTAGAATCTATTTATTAAGGTTACAGAGGTCAGAACCAGGTTTGGCCAAGCAAACTAGGCTCGGGAAGCATACCGATCGCAGGTACCGGTCTCAGTATAGTGAAACCGGTATGTGCCACCGGTATGTATACCGGTTGTGGTATATACCGGTTGCACATATGTGAGGCCGGTATGTGCCTCCGGTATACACCGCAGGCCCACACCGTCGGACCTTGTGTCCAACCGGTATAGTCCGTGGTTTGGATCCGAGAGCCCGATCTCGGATCTCCCTTTTCCTTTGGTCATTGGCTCGATTTCTAGGGTTTCTCCTAACCCATTATAAGAATCAAATACTCTATTGGTCTTTTGATTTCAACTAAAATGCCGTATCAAACCTAGATTAGATCCGAATGAGAAAACCAATGGAAATTCTAGGCTTTTTGGATCGCTGTACCGCTTCGCGGCTCCGATCCGACATCCTAATATTACTAAGAGGATTGAGCACTTACCGGCGGTGTTTGTTGATTGGCGGCGTGCTCCTCCAACAGAAACCTCCTTCCTAGGCGGCCTCTTCCTCCTTGCTCCTTCTCAGCTCTCCTCCAGACGGCTAGGGTTTTGAGAAGGATCAGAAGGAGTGCTAATGTCTCTATTAATAATGGGGGGCCGTTCATAGGAAGATTTTCCGCAATTGGAAACTTTCCAAGTTTCAATTCAGAGTGAGGGACCCACTGGAGTCCGTCTCCAGCCGAAACTGGACATACCGATCGCACATACCGGTCTGAGTCACCGGTCTGAGTCACTCAGACCGGTATGCTCAGACCGGTATACCCATACCGGCTGCACATACTGGTTGCACTAACCGCAACCGGTATAGTGAGACCAGTATGAGATTTTTACACTTTTTCGCATGTTCTCATACTTGAAAATTGAGTGGTTCGTCACCCGACTTCGCCTTCCGATCCAGTTATGATTGGGAGACCTGTCATTATATAGAACCACGGATTAGACCGGGTTTTCAAAGTACGGTTCTTACAACTCTACCACCCTTAAAAGAAATTTCGTCCCCGAAATTTGCATGTAGGTCTTACAATTCCCCTCTCTTAATAGAAATTTCGTCTCCGAAATTGTATGTACCTTCAGAGTCGAAAAGATGAGGGTATTCTTGTCGCATGGCATCCTCCTCCTCCCAAGTAATTTCTTCTATGTCCTGACTTTTCCAAACTACCTTGACATAGTAGATAGCTCGCCTTCGAAGCTGTTGTACCCTTTTACTAATGAGCTGGATTGGCACCACCTCGAAGGTTAAGTCTTCTGTCAAATCTGGGGGGTCTGCAACAAGAATGTGCGAAGGGTCTCTCACGTACTTCTTTAGTAAGGATACATGAAAGACGTTGTGGACGCTAGACATCGCTGGTGGCAATGCAAGTTGATAGGCCACTTTGCCGCATCGGGACAAAATTTCATATGGTCCCACATATCTAGGACATAGTTTTCCTTTTCTATCGAACCGCTTCAGCCCTCTTACTGGTGACATCTTTAAGAATACTTTATCACCAATCATGAATTCAAGTCTCGTCGCCTGTTGTCAGCATAGTGTTTTTGACGCACCTGAGCTGTCTTTACTCGGTTCTTGATTTGATCTACTGCCTTGCAGGTTTCTTCTACAAATTCTGGTCCGACGATCCTTCTTTCTCTAACTTCGTCCCATAATAATGGTGTCCGATATTTCTTGCCATACAAGGCCTCATATGGGGCCATCTGGATCGTAGACTGGTAGCTTTTGTTGTAGGCAAACTCAATGAGGGAAAGCTTCTCATCCCAAACCCCCTTAAAGTCCATAGCACATGCGCGAAGCATATCTTCTAGGATCTGGATGGTCCTCTCTGACTGACCATCCGTTTGAGGGTGAAAGGCTGTACTGAACTTTAGTTTCATCCCCATTGCCTTCTGTAGCCCCTCCTAGAAATTCGATGTGAAGCGTGGATCTCTATCAGATACTATGCTCTCTAGGACACCATGCAGTCTGACTATATTGTCCACATACAATCTTGCCAACTTATCCATGGTGTATTGCGGTCTGACTGGGATAAATCTGGCGGTCTTGGTAAGGCGATCTACAACTACCCAAACAGCATTCGCTGACCTTGGAGTCATAGGTAGACCAGTGACAAAATCCATGGTAATACAATCCCATTTCCATGCCGGCTCAGGTAACGGTTGCAATAATCCTGCAGGCCTTTGTCTTTCTGCTTTGACTTGCTGGCAGTTTAAACATTGAAACACATATCGGGCCACATCTGCTTTCATACCCCTCCACCAGTATAATCTCTTTAGGTCATGGTACATCTTGGTGCTCCCAAGATGTACTGAATATGGGGTAGAGTGAGCTTCCAACATGATTCGGTTTCTAATTTCTAGATCTTCATTCTCAGGTACACATAAACACCCATGATATCTGAGTACCTTGTCTTCATCCAAGGTGAAATCAGGGTTGGCTCGACCCTTTTCCAAATCTTCTTGAACTGTCCTGAGGTATGGGTCCTGTAGGACTGCTGCCTTTATTTCTTCCTTCAAGTCGGGCAAAATTTTCAATGCTGCAAACATAAGGGTAAACTGGTGTATCAACCCTTGCTCAATAGGATCATCTGCTGACTTTATTAAGAGCTGTTCTTCATTCTCTGATGAGCCAGAAACAGCAGCACATAATGCTGCATTTGTACTTGGTCCCGCTTCAGGGTTCGATACCCATTTTCTGCTCAGTGCATCAGCTACAATGTTAGCTTTACCAGGGTGATACTGAATGTCACAGTCGTAGTCCTTGAGTAATTCTAACCACCTCCTCTGCCTCATGTTTAGGTCTTTTTGGGTGAAAAGATAGGTCAGGCTTTTGTGATCAGACTTAATCTGAAATTTCTCACCATACAGGTAAGGCCTCCAAGTCTTGATAGCATGAATGACCACTGCCAATTCTAGGTCATGTGTAGGGTAGTTCTTCTCATGCTCTTTCAGCTGTCTTGAGGCATAGGCTATCACTTGTTCTCCTTGCATCAGCACACAACCCAGTCCCAAACTTGAAGCATCTGTATATAGTGTGAATGGATAATCTGGAGCTGGAATAATCAATATAGGTGCTGATACCAATCTTGACTTCAGCGTCTGGAAGAATTTCTCACATTCTTCAGTCCATATGAATTTCTCTCCCTTTTTGGTCAACCTGGTGAGTGGAACAGCAATCTAGGAATAATCCTCCACAAACCTTCTGTAGTATCCAGCTAAGCCTAGGAAACTATGAATTTCAGCAACTGTCTTTGGCGCCTCCCATCCTACTATGGCAGAAATTTTACTGGGATCGACTTTGATTCCTTCAGCAGACACCACGTGACCAAGGAAGGCCACTTCATCTAACCAGAATTCACATTTCTTGAATTTTGCATAGAGCTTCTCTCTCCTCGGTCTTTGTAATGCTGTTCTTAGATGCACTGCGTGTGTTTTCTGATCCTTGGAGTACACTAAAATATCATCGATGAACACGATAACCGACGTATCCAGCATGTCATGGAGTACTCGGTTCATAGCTCCATAAATGATGCAGGTGCATTAGTCAACCCGAAGGACATCACAAGGAACTCATAGTGTCTATACCGCATCCTGAAAGCTATCTTGGGGATGTCTGCCTCCTTAATCTTGAGTTGATGATACCCTGACCTCAGATCAATCTTCGAGAATACACTCGAACCTTGTAATTGATCAAACAAATCATCTATTCTTGGTAGTGGGTACCTGTTCTTGATAGTGAGCTTGTTTAATTCTTGATAGTCCATACAAAGATGTACGCTATCATCTTTTTTCTGGTCATATCATGCAAGCGTGAGGTCTGGAATAAAGTTCGGCCGATTCTCGAAATGGTTTTGTATTTCCAATCCCTATGGGGTTCCGGTGGCGGTACCGGTCTCTCTTGGAGTGAAACCGGTATGACTGACAATCCATACCGGTCTGGCCATACAGCAGGCAGTACCGGTCGCACACACCATATTTGTATGCAACCAGTATACCCTGCGGTAGGTACCGATCGCACCATACCTCAGGGGGGGTACCGGTCGCACAGTCCAGCCCAGATGTGCGACTGGTATCACTAAAAAGCCTTTAAAAATCGCGATTTGGTCTCATTTCTCATTTCTCTCTTTAGAATTTACTCCGGTGGCGATTTCTCTCTGGGTCTCCGAGTCTCTACAGTGCATCTGGTGCTCCTAAGATTGTTTCTTCTTCAACCTAGGGTACCAATCTCGTCTCTCAGGTAAGCTTATCCTTCTCTTCCCTCTTTTTAGAAAAATTTTCATCGTCTTTTATACCAAAACCTAGGTTGTTCTTGATTTGGAAGTTTTTAACCATAGAAAACTCCTTTCTTCGTTTGAGAAAGGTTTTAGGGGTCTAAATGTGTAAAACCCCTCAACAAATTCAAAGTTCTATCGGTTGGTTTAAAGAAAATCCCAAAATTTCGACTTTTAACCTAGGTTTCTAGGTTTTTCGATGTTTTCAATAAATTTGGTTAATGTGCCTCCATTTCTTTGCTTTGATGAAATTGTTTGACCTATGCTAGCATTGTATTATCACAATAAGTCGTTCCATTCATATTGGGTGTGTTTTTCGGCTTTTTCACCATTTTCTATTGTTATACTGTCGAAATTTTTCTGAATTTGTCTCTAACTGACTCTTGTTCTTTGTTTAACAGATACACTATGTCTAGACATCGTGGAGGGGGGAAACGATCGTTTATGCCTGGTATGCACATGCCACATCCCCCACCTGTCTTATATGATAAGAGGTACTTTCGGTCGGAGGCGGCCGCTTCAAGCTTAGCATGGTTTCGAGCAAAGCGTATCGAAGCAGGCCGTTTTGTTAACTTGGAGCATCTTCACCGCTTTGATGTTGAGGCGGCTTTTGGGGTAATAGGTTGGTTACCTCTTATCCAGTATAGAGAGACTACTCGTCCCAACTTGGTAAAACTATTCTTCACCAACCTGGAGGTAAAAGGTGACTTAGATGATTGGGAGCATGCCAGAGACCTTCGCATCACCAGCTTTGTGAAAGGGGTAATGATTTCATTTAACGCAGCTGAACTAGCTTCTCTTTTAGAGATTCCTGATGACGGGGAACTCATTTATTGTCCGCCCAGAGCCAAAGGATATCTTACTGAGGGCATGAGGGCAGCCATAGCCGAGCAGATCTTATTACTAGGCAAAGTCATGTTGGCTTCTAACCTACGTCCTCAGCCTCGCCTATTCTGTCGGATCATACAACATGACATTGTTCCCCAGAGTAGACACTATGGAGAGTTATCCCAGTTGACTCAGTACCTTACCTACTGTGTGACTACTCGGCACCGGATTTGTTTGCCTTACTTGATTATGTGGGTTATGATCTATGCAGCCATGCCTGGTGTGTCGGGCAATCCCATATGGTCGGTTGATCACAGCTTTGCTACATTCTGGGTGTGGATATGCAGGGTGAGGTGGCTGTGGAGGTCACCATGATTTCTGATATAAATGCCGAGGCCATCTATAAGATGCAGATGGACGATCTAGTGCTCAGTGACGAGGAGTTACAGGCTCGTCCTCTTCTACCTAGGAACCATGCGGCCCTTGCAGTAGCAGCAGCTGCAGCAGCAGCAGAGGCAGCCGAGATGGGAGATGATGGGGGTGCACACATGGAGGACATCCCAGCACCTGCACCCCAGCATTCTCCAGTTGTAGGACCTTCTAGGCCTTCTCCAGTTGCTGGACCATCTAGGCCTTCTCTAGTTGCTGGACCATCTAGGCCTTCTCCAGTTGCTGGACCATCCCATCCCCCTTCGGACCCAGTGATGAGCATGCTCATGGAGATCAGAGACACCCAGAGAGGCATCCTAGATACCCAGAGAGAGATGGGTCAAGAGTTGGGGCGTCTAGATCGTAGTCTATGGGTCACACAGGACTAGGTTCATTGGCTCAGAGAGGTGTACGAGCGGGACTATGATATTGCAGACCTGGTACCATCCAGGCCCGCTACACCACCATAGTCAGATGTAGTTTTTATTTTATTTTCATGTGGTTTATTTTGTTACTAGAGTAACTGTTCGACTTGTAGACTGTACTCTGTTGTTCACTTGTATTAAAGAAAATTTATGAAATGGTTATTTGTTTCTCTTATTACTTCAGTACTTATATTTGTTCTTCCATTAATAGTATATTATGCATCTTTCTTAAGTCTCAAACAACAAGCAAGCTTATGGTGTATTCTTATTAAAGTTTTTTATTTTTCTAACTCAGCTCATTGAACACAGTTAGATGCAGAATGGTTAGCTAGACAGAGTCTAAGTGCTCTGATACCAAGTTGTCACACCCCAATTCCAGCTGAACTAGAAGTGTGAGTGAACTGGCTCTAAACCACGGTTCACACCAGGATCTCAATAGACCGTGTCAACCAATCATTCCCAAGTAGTCTAACTTAATCAGAGAATAATACATAGCAACGAAAATAAAAGATAAATGAACTGAGTACTATGTTGTAATTAAAATAAATATTCAAATTATTCCACCACTCACAAAATTTAAATAATAATTATTACATTGTATTAAAAGAAAATAAATCATCACTGAAGGAAAACACAGAATGAGCACTCGCATGATGCATCATGCTCGTCCTCTACAGTCTGTGTATCCAGGGCAGCCACCGTACTGTAAGCTAGGGCAATCATAAAGTCTTCCACAGTATACCCTGCATCAAGATCTAAAAAAGAAATAGAATATATTCGGGTGAGCTCACAACATAGCTCAGTAAAGTACAAGACCAATGCAACATACAAAATGCATGAAATAACATTACAAATTGGGTCAGGTATAACTTGCAAATATGTTATGGTAAGGTTTGGTGGCCACCGCACCTCCATGCACGAGAGTGTGAGCACACCCAACAGTCAGGCACCTACCACACTACTGTTGTTGCCCCACATCACTCACTCCGATATGGAGATAGGACTCGAGTCTGGCGGGCAGGAAGAACCATAATTTCACATCTTCCCCCTGATACCCCACACCGTACCAGTACCTAAACCCCTACTGGCAAGAGCTTGCAAGTGGGTTCCGTTTATAACCAGTCTTAAATATCAATACAGTTTCAATGGCCTTATCCCAGCACGGCTCCCTACGACATAGAGATAGGGCTCGAGTCTGGCGGGCAGGAAGAACCACAATCCCACGTCCTCTCCCTGATACCCTATTCGCACCAAGTTTGCTAAAGTAAAAGGCTATATGACCCTACCCCAGCACAACTCCCTACGACATAGGGATAGGACTCGAGTCTGGTGGGCAGGAAGAACCACAATCCCATGTTCTCCCCCTGATACCCTATTCGCACTGAGTTTGCTAAGGTAGAAGGCGATACGAGAAAAGTGTTAGCTGTGGACATATCTAGGGCACACCTCCTTTCATATTCCACACACTAACTAAAACATACACATGCCTAACATCCAACAATCCTAGCATATGAAATGCATGAGTAGATAATAATAAAAGAGACAACTACATGGCATGTGAGATGCACAAACATCAAGCAATCAAATAAACATAAAATTATTCACAAGGTTTACTGTTCTTTAATTAATTAGAGTTTGGGGTCTTGTCTCTTACCTGACGCGTGATAACAATCCCGCTCTGTGTCACAGGGTTTACTCACATTGTCTACAGGTCCTACATAATCATACTCAAATGTTAGAATCCATTTATTAAGGTTACAGAGGTCAGAACTAGGTTTGGCCAAGCAAACCAGGCTCGGGAAGCATACCGGTCGCAGGTACCGGTCTCAGTATAGTGAGACCGGTATGTGCCACCGGTATGTATACCGGTTGCGGTATATATCGGTTGCACATATGTGAGACCAGTATGTGCCTCTGGTATACACCGCAGGCCCATACCGCTGGACCTTGTGTCCAACCAGTATAGTCCGTGGTTTGGATCCGAGAGCCCGATCTCGGATCTCCCTTTCCCTTTGGTCATTGGCTCGATTTCTAGGGTTTCTCCTAACCCATTTTAAGATTCAAATACTCTATTGGTCTTTTGATTTCGACTAAAATGCCGTATTAAACCTAGATTAGATCCGAATGTGAAAACCAATGGAAATTCTAGGCTTTTTGGATCGCTGTGCCGCTTCGCGGCTCCGATCCGACATCCTAATATTACTAAGAGGATTGAGCACTTACCGGCGGTGTTTATTGATTGGCGACGTGCTCCTTCAACAGAAACCTCCTTCTTGGGCGACCTCCTCCTCTGCTCCTTCTCAGCTCTCCTCCAGACGGCTAGGGTTTTGAGAAGGATCAGAAGGAGTGCTAATGTCTCTATTAATAGTGGGAGGCCGTTCATAGGAAAGTTTTCCGCAATTGAAAACTTTCCAAGTTTCAATTCAGAGTGAGGGACCCGCTGGAGTTCGTCTCCAGCCGAAACTGGACATACCGGTCGCACATACCGGTCTGAGTGACTCAGACCGATATGCTCAGACCGGTATACCCATACCGACTGCACATACCGGTTGCACTAACCGCAACCGGTATAGTGAGACCGGTATGAGATTTTTACACTTTTTCACATGTTCTCATACCTAAAAAGTGAGTGGTTCATCACCCGACTTTGCCTTCCGATCCGGTTATGATTGGGAGACCTGTCATTATATAGAACCACGGATTAGACCGGATTTTCAAAGTACGGTTCTTACAGATGGTACCAGTCTATGGTACCATTTGATGGTCGACCGGTATGGCCTGCGCAGCTTGGATCCAGAAAAGGATTTCTGCGGGTCTCACTTTCTAAATTTCGAATCGAAGGACTTTCCTAATGTTAGGAGGCTTCCTAAACCTAATCCTAGCCTATATAAGGACCCTTAAACCTCCTAAAACCTCTCTCATTGATCCTCACAAACCCTAGAGAGGAGAAAGAGGTTGAAGAAGGAGAAAAAGCTAGGAAGGGGAGGGAAGAGCCGCCATTGCCGTTCGACGAAGAACACATTACCGTGAGTCAACGGTAAGTGCTTAAACCTTCCTCTATATTAAGTATTCTAGGATGGTTAGTTATGATTGGATCAATACCATGTAAAGCGAGTGATGGTCTAAAACCCTATTTTACCGTCAAACCCTAATCTAATCGGTAAAGCCTAGATTCAAGTTCTAGGTTGAAGATCATCAAAACTAGGACTTGAATGGAGTTGAAAACAACTCTAATTCAATGCTTAGACCTAGAATGTGTAGGAGAAACCCTAGGATCAATAGGGGGTGACCGACGGAAGGTGAGAACTGGATGTATGGTCTTCTGGAGACATACCGGTCAACCATACCGGTCGCACCATATGCGACCGATACTACGACCGGTACCTCCCGGAGACTAGTCTGTGGGGACCGGTCGATCATATCGATCGCACCTTTCCCCACAGTGCCGCGACCGGTACTGCCACTGGTATGCTCTGTGAGGAGTGTTTTGACCCAGTTGGTTTTTCGACCAACATAAACCCTAAGAAAACTATTCTAACTCAACCCTAACATCGTGTAGGACCTTGTAATAGCAAGTTTGGATTCTGCGACACGGAGCAAGCTAGCAAACAAGCGTCAGGTAAGGGAATCAGGCCTAAACCCTAATAATTTAATAACAGTAAAATGTTGTTAATAACTATGATTCTGTGGACTGATATTTGTGCATACTCGCATGTCATCCTTTACTTTCAGTTATTATTATTGTTCATGCATACTCGCTATGCTAAGATGTGACTGTTAGGCATGTGATTGTTTTCGTTGGTGTGTGGAATGGGAAGGGCCGAGGTCTGGGATCATTCCTCACACTAGAACCTTTTCGTATCGTTCTGTCTTAGCATGTTTGGTGCGGGTAGGGTATCAGGGGGAGGAAGTGGCACTGTGGTCTCCGGCCTGGCCACTAAACTCTAGCTCTATCTCTATGCCGTAGGGAGCTGTGCTGGGATAGGGCATACTGTGATGACATATAGGATTGGTTAGTTACAAGCCCAGTTTGCAAGCTCTCGCCAATAGGGGCTTACGTTTTGGTATGGGTAGAGTATCAGGGGAGGTGTTGGCAGTGTTTGATCCAAACACCTTAGCTCTATCTCTATTCCATGGTGGGTGCATGTGGGTGACAGTGGCGTTTGATCCATTGGGCGGCTTCACACACTTGTGTATAGAGGTGCGGTGGTCGCCAATCCTTTCTATAGCACATTGCAAACTTAAACCAGACCATGATGTGAATGTTACTCATGCATATGTTTGTTGCATTGTCTGATTGTCTTACTGAGCTAAGCTGTGAGCTCACCCTTGTATATATACATGTTTTTAGATGTTGATGCAGGTTATACAGTGGAGGATTACATGGAGGCTCTAGTGTATGGAGGCATGGCTGCTTTGGACGTGCAAGCAGAAGAGGACGAGCATGATGCTTCATGCGAGTGCCCTTTCTGCGTGTACCTCTAGGGTGTTTATTTGGATTATTTTATTTATTTTCAGTTGGATTTATAAAGTGATGTAAGGATATTATTTATGTTTTGGTGTGGAGAATAACTTGATACTTTATTAAATTTATCAATAGATCAATTAGTTCATTTTATTTAAAGACTTTTGCTGTATTTTATTATATTCTGATTATGGTTATGTGCAATGGTTTGTATGAGTGGACACGGTCTTATTGAGATCCTGGTGTGAACCGTTGGTTCAGTGACGGTTCACTCACACTTCTGGTTTGACTAGAATTGGGGTGTGACATAAGTAATAAAAAGACAATTTTGCACCAAACAGTAAAGATAGTAATAATACCTTGACTTCTTGGCCCTCTTTCCTCATCTTTGTTTCCCTTTAACAGGTGCCCTTTGACAAGTTCTTTTATTATGACATATTTCTTTGCAGTTAACACATCTGACAATTTCTGATCTCCTCCTAAAATCAGAAGCTACTACTTCCCCAGCTTCTCTTCTTCTATTTTTATGGTATTTTTCAGATAACCTTCTCAATGGTGGAGCTTGTACAACATCATCATCTTCCCTTACTTTCAATACTGCTAGTTCTGGCAATGAGTGGATCAATTCACCATAGGTTTGCATATATCTGTAAGTGGTGTAATATTCATGGCAATAATCTTCAATGTTTTTCCTTTTCAATACCATGGTAGCTATTGCATGCTTGCATGGTAGTCCAAAACTTTCCCAATACTCAAACCCACAAGACATAGCATCCAGCTTGACAGTATACCTGCTTCTCTCATCCATCACCTCAAACTCATCTACCCTACACTGTGTTGTTTTACAACTTCTGGAACTATTTTGTCAAATCTAGCTTAGTTTTGATCTTAGATGTGAATTTTACCATTAAGCTACAATCTGTTTCATATCTTTACATTAATCTACTCATTAGCTTGATCCAAATATGGTCCAATAATATAATGATGGGCTTGCTTCTAATGGGACCAATCCATTGGTTGAATGACTCAGACATGTTGTTTGTAATGTGAACAATTTTTCCTGTGATCAAATGCATGTCTAGCCTAAAGGGATTTATCCAGTCTATTCAACCACTGGTATGCATCATTGTTGTGAGCCTTCATTCTTTCCATTTCTTCTTAGAAGCTAAATAGATTTGCAAACTTACAAGTTGCCCAAAACTGTCTCCTTAATATAACACCAGAAATTTGGTTTTAAATTTGTTGTAGAGATGCCTACAACAAATGTCTTTGGCTTGCTTGTGGGAAAATATTTCCAATCGCATCTGAGAGACCCTACAAAACAAAAAAGGAGCAAATTGATTAGAAATAGTCTTGATAAAAAAAAAATGAAACTGTAACAGATATGTGGTTGAGTGTAATATACATTTTGTTTATCTGACATAAAAGTTAGAGGACCATTACCATGGGCTTGTGAAATTCCAAGCTTTAAGCATTCAAGAAATCATTTCCAACTATCCTTATTCTCGCATTCCACTACTAAATATGCTAATGGAAACAAGCCATTGTTCCCATCTACTGTAATAACTGCTAACAACACTCCTCCAAACATAGATTTCAAATGACATCCATCAAGACAAATCAATGGTCTACATCCTTTCAGAAATCCAGTCTAACATGCTTTTAGACATACAAACACCTTTTTAAAAATAGGGGGATCACTCATATTTATCCTTTCATAGTACTGCAGCTTGAAGATTGTACTGGGGTTATGCACCATCAATAACTTACCATAACTAAGCAACAGAGAATAAGATTTCTCAAAAGATCTTTCATTTTGTTGTTTGGCAATCAAGCGTGTCCTATACAGTTGCTTCTCATATGCAACAATCTCATATCTTGCAGTTAGAGCTGCTTTCACGCTATCATTTTTCAAGTCAAGATTGGCCTTAAGTCTATCTGCAAATTTTTTGACAATCCAAGTTGATGTAGCACAATTATTTTTAGCAACCTTACCACATGAATGCTCAGAATTGAAGGTCTTCACGATGAAAGTTGTTCCATCATTGGTTGTGGAAGCATGTATTCTCTAAGTACATCCCTTTTCAACACAAACTGCAGTTACTCTTATTTTTTTATTTTTTATTCTTAAAATCCCAATACCTTTTTCAATGACATATAAGAGCAGAACGAAAAGCATGTATATCTTCAAAAATTAAACCAACCTTCATCTTAACTCTATCAGTTTGATCTATGTTACGGTCCACCTACCAATCAATTTCATCTGGCGAGTCATCAGAATTGTAATTTGATAATTTTCCATCACTGTTTACTACCCCACCCATATTATCATCACCCTCTAAATCTTTCTCACTATCAGTGTTATCATCATCTCCTACTTTAATACCATCTTTTTCCCATTCAGAATCTACAGAATCATCATCCCCTATTTCTTCATCTCCTACTTCCTCATCAACAGAATGATCATCTCTTACACAATCTTCATTACTACTCAGATTGACTGAATGTGTGTTTGTCATACTGGAGGAAGCATCAGGTGTAAGTTCCCTTCTTCTTTGCACATAATCTCTGCCACATTCCTGAATGGTTACAGAAGAATTACTAATGTCCCCAATAATGTTACTCACCCCAGTAATAGCAAATCTGTTCACAATTGGAGTAGATACAGTCTTCTTACATACAGTCTTCTTTTTGTTCAAGGGCTTTTTCTCAACCAAGGTTTGATTTGACCTCTGCATGAGTGACTTGTTAAACCCATTGACTTTATAATCAACGGAAAATTCCTTATTGACTTTAACTCCAAATACGAAACATTGTATAGGTTGATCCTCATGAGCACTCACGAAACATATGCAGTACATCAATGTCAGATCCTAAAACAAGTTCTTTAACACCATCTGGAAGAAAAATCTTAACTGAGAATGTCATTGTCTTTCTGTTTAGTATATCTTTTAACACCACAGAGTATGCATCATACACCACATCAATGTATCCATACCTCTCTGGATCAACAATCTTGGCTTTAAAATAGTTTCCATAAACCTAAATCAAACTAATTGGATCACCCATTACTTATGTTGTGAATGAAAACCAAGCTTCAGTTAGGAAAAAAAAACACTTTAAGGTTACCATTTAACATAGCCGAAGAATTTATTCATCTAATATATCAATAATGCATATTAACAAAACAAAATTACTAAAAGAACAAGGGAAGAACAAATGCAATCAGTCATCAAGGCAAACTCAGTAAACAAAATTACCAAAAGAACAAGGAAAGAACAAATGCAATCGGTCATTAGGGCAAACTCAGTAAACAAAATGCATTAAGACCAATAGCAAAAAGAACAAGCAATTGGTCATGATTACGAAAAAAAAAATTTGCCCAACCCTAGCTTTCACAGATCGATAGCTCAACAACCATTTCTACATATTAATCACAAAAATATTCCAAACCCTAGCTTAACAATCATTCCTGCATATTAACCACAACAAATTTTCGAACCCTAGCTTAGCAAATCATTTATGCATATTAACCACAAAAAATTCTTGAATCCTAGCTTGACGAATGGAAAGTAAAAGGGTTTCAAACCTGATTGGAATGATTGACAGATTTTGCAAGATAATGAGTACCGGAGGGAGCTTCCCGAACAAAATGCCACCACTTCAGTCATCTTCTCTGTGAAACCCTTCTCTTTCACTCGTGTTTGCCAAGAGGGAGCTCGCCAAATAGATTGCAGCTGTCTTCTTTCTCTTTCAGTCGTCTTTCTCTTTCAATCGTCGTCTTTTCTTTCAGTTTGGAGCAATGAGATTGGACAAAGGGTATCGATTTTCTCTTTCGGTCGTCATCTCTGTTTCAGTCGAGAGTAAAAATCGAATGAGGGATGTTTTGATGGATGGAGGGAGATGAGGGATTAAAGAGTTGAGGGATTAAAGAATGACAAAGTAATGATAATAGGTAAAAGGGTATTTTAGGCTTTCCATCTAACACTAAAGGGTATTTTGGTCATATTCAAGAGAATAAATAGGTTGAACCGTAAGGCTGGACTGGTTTGTCAATGACTGGTTTGTCAATGTGGTGTAATTTGAAGTGTAGTATTTTTCAGGTTCAACAACTTATTAGATTATCTGGAATCGAGGTATAGTACAGGGGTAATGTGTCAATTTCCCTTTATTTTTTTGACAAAAAGTTTCATATAAGACCAGGCATGTACATATGAATGGGCAGTATGATCATATTTGAAATCATCAAATTGACACAAAGCATTTTTCTCTAATAAATACCATCGTACCATGTAAAAGGTTAATGGTTAAAAACCGTCTCTTATTAATTTTTTTTTGGAATTAAAAAGCATCTGAGAGACAGCAAAATCCCATTCAGAATAATTAATTGACTATTTCAAAACAAATTTTAAGTTAATATATTGAGAAAAATCATGAATATGTAATCAAGTGGACATATCCACTAATTTCAAAAAAAAAAAAAAAAAAAGCTCTTCCTTAATATTATTGGAGTTTTATCTCCAGTGAATTTCATGAGGTTTTCATTGAATTTTTTTCGGTGAATTCCTTGTAAATTAAAAGGAGAAAGTAGAAAAATGTTGAATAGTAAAAGTCTATTAATTTTCAAGTGAATTTGTCTTAATATTTACCCATGAAAAATATAGATAGGTTCCAATTTTGTGAGCAAGTAGGTCAAAGTTCCCACCTTATAAAGTTTCAGCCAAATTAAGGTTGGCCATTCAATGAAATAAAACTCCAAGAATCTTTTGGGAAGTTGAAGTCTTTATGATATAAGGGTTTTCTATCTGTAATTACAAAGGCATGTAGTTGTATTTGCCTTTTTTTTTCAATCCTTAAATTTGCCTTAGTTTTCAAATGAAATATCAAAACCATCTTTTTCTGTACACTGAGGGTTCCCTAAGTGCATGAGATTATAGAGGATTGGTTACAACTACATGCATATTGTTATAACAACCCTAGTTACATTTGGATGACCCCTTTGAAGAAATGATTGAAAAGGAACGGATGCTTGAAAATGACAAAATTTTCCTGTAAAGAGGTGGGAATTTATGAACCCTTTGAAAAAGAAGCAGATTCCATATCAAATCTAACGAACCTGACTGTGACTAAGTTGTTGGAAAAAAATTTCCATCAAAAAGTAGAATAGGAGATCCCATGTTTGAGCTGATTAGTCGAACCAAACGCATTGATTTAGCCCAAGATTGGATCAAACCAACATGTTATCGGACATGTTTTGTGTTACTCTATGTCATACTTTACCAGTCCCAGTCTGGGTTAACCCATCAGGATCCCAAAAATCGGTCGAAATTGGTCTGGACCAACCCATTTTAGACCAAATAGTAAGACTATAGCTTCTTTTTCTTCTTCTATATTCATTTTCTACTAGGTTTCCAAATGGGTTCTGTTCGAACTAGACCAATACCAGCTCGATAAGAAATCGAAACTAGATCAGCCCGGTTGTTACCATTCCACAATGCAGCCCGAACATCTTACAAACATGTTTGGACTGACTCTATAAAACCTGACACCGAATTGACTTAGACCAAAACCAGCCCAAACCAACCCATTGATACCCTTTGTTTCAATCAATTTCAATCAGAATTGATGGATCTCAAGTCCGATTCCACATTCTTCAACCTTTATGGATATACACTTCATGAGATTAGAAAGTGGTCCCCCCCCTAAAAAAAAAAAGAAAAGGGAGATTCATGTCAATGCAAAATGTTAGGTGATGGTGTTAGGTTGAATGTAGGCATTGTTAGTGTCAAATTATAACCTAACAGTCTCACAACTCACTATTCAAGGTTTTACCATACAAAGAGAGATCATTTTCACTAATGATCCTGTTTGTTTCGTTGTAAAATTTTATCGTACAAATAATATTTTATGTTGAACTAAACAACAAACCTATTTTACGATACAATTTCGTTTTTACACCATTTTACATGGAAACAAATGCAACCAATATGTAATATTTCAAATTAAAAAAGTAAAATCATATTTGTCGATCTTATCCATGTAATAAATCGATGCTTCTATTTTCTTTATATATATGGGAAAAATAACTTTCAGCCGGCAATATAGGGTAGGTAGGTAGAGATGTAAATGGGTAGTCGAAAATCTAAATTCAATTTGCATCCATGCTCTTTTAGGGGAATCCCAATTTGAACTATCGGATAGCGAATACAAATAGGTGGGATCAAATTCGGATATCACCTAAACGGATCGGATATATTCCGCTCCCTTTAGGTATCTGTGAGTAATGTAGACTTATGGTTTATGGCACACATATAAAATTAAAAATAATTATTTACCTAAAAAAATGAAATAAAAATTGTACGATGTATTTCTTTTGTTTTGATTGATGCATTTTAAATTATAAGATGATAAATTATGAGAAGTAGATATTGTAATTTTATATTTTCATGGTTATTATTGTACACACATTTCAACAATAGTCAGGAGTATATAGAGTACAAAATACATGCTCTCATAAAAGTGGAGCAACTTTTATTAAGAAAAAAAAGTAAAAACGAAGGCTGGACTCCTCTCTCGTGACTTTCATTCTCTCCCGACTGTCACTCTTCACAAAACGCTCTCTTCTCCAGCAATTTGTAGAGCTTCAACCATTACAGACGGCAAATACAAAATAATAAAAATTAGTGAACAAATAAAAAGAAGTGAAATAAATAGTCACTATAAGACTTATATGTGGGCTTAATTAATTATTTAAACCAGTTATTCAGTGGGAGTCTGATTGACATGGTAGAACCAATTTTGTTTGGTTCATCATATGGTATGAGATAGCTTTGGTAACCCTAATTCTATTGTGGGAAGAGTATTATGGTTACAGCAGTATTCTATAAATACTGGGTTAGAGTCCCCACAGCCATAGTTAGAAAAAGTTTTATCTGCACCCATTAGCAAGAGACATCAGGATATCCTTTGGAGTCTGTGGAAGACTGTAGTCAAGAAATTTCCATCAAAGCTTGGAGTGTACAGGAATCGATATCTTCGAACTGGTATATCTTTATGATTAATAGTTTATAGTTTCTCCGTTGTATTCTAGGGTTCATGTATGGATTGGAATGAGTTTGACTGAAACCCTAATCACATATATATCTCAGTTAGTATTAGAGTAAATCATACAGACTTAAGATCAATAGGGATTGATTGTAAAAACTTGTAATGAATGACTGAATGGAAAGATAAAATTTTCTTTCTTTTTGGATCGAATCTATCGGATTTTTCCACCGACGAATTTTTTTGATCGATAAAAGGTGTCAAATTATATAACACTGGAAAGCTCTCGACGAAATGATTTCGGTGATATAAAAATCACTGGCGTTGGCTGTAAGACCCGTATCAAACTAACCGGTCTTACCACCTTGTACCAGGTTTACCTATCATGGTCGAGCCAAGTGGACCAAGTGCGTGAAGAAATCACAAGACCAGGTATGAAGTCTAACCCAAAAACAACAAATGAGAGGGTATGGTCACATGCCTAAACAGGTAGGGTTGACCCCACCTCAACAAAAGTCCAACCCATGACTTTCTAGTCGTAGGGTCGCATGACTAGAAAAACGTAGGGTCGTAGTATGTCCGACCCTACGTCTGACCCTACGAAAACAGAAAGAACCAAAAATTAGAAAACCTTCCTAATTCGAAGGGGGTCTTTCCTAAACTCATTGGGGATTATTATGGAGAGTTTTCCTCTATAAATAGGACGTCCTTAAGCCTCTTTTACTCCTTTAGAACTCTAATTGAAAGTGAGAGAAAGAAAAAGAGAAGGAAGAGAGAAGAGAAGGAAACTTGAAGAAGAAGACTAAGGAAGAGGAGGAAGTTCAGAGAAACCTCTGAATAAAGCTATGAACCTAATTCTCTACCTGAATAAGAGAGCCTAGAATAGTTATGAAGAACATAGGATTAGGAGAAACACAAATCATCCATCCATGGACAAGTTCCAAGAGAATCCATGGAGGAAATCATTATGGACAATGGAAAGTGTATCAAAATTGTAGTTTTGAGCCATAAAACAAGCATAGAATGGACCATGATAGTAAGCCAAAGGATCCAAACATGAAAGGATGGACTTTAGAATGAAAGGTCGACTCAGAACACGTGTGGACGCACGTAGGGTTGAATGATATCCGACCCTACGAGACCACATGATCGACCACATGCCCTCGGGAAGTCCCAGGGAGGGTGTGGTTGCATGTAGGGTCGAATGGTATCCGACCCTACATGCGACCCTACACCCTAGGGTCGCAGAAACTGCTACCCTAGGTGCGACCCTACCCCTGTGGTCGCAGAAACTGCTACCCTAGGTGCTACCCTACCTGCGACCCCTTAGCTACTGTTATTCTAAACATATGGGGATTAATTCTAATTAAAATTTATCGACTTGTTAGGTCTTTCCAGTGATTTAAAAGTGAATTATAAAGCTTGAACGAGGATCTACTAGCAATCAAAGGTGAAGGAACAAGACCTAAACTAATAGGCTGATAATAAATTATTTTCGTTTATTGAGTCCAATACTATGAATGATTCTACGCTTGTATGATTGTAATATGCATATCACATGTCATCCACTATTCCTGTTATTATTGTTCATGCATATTCAATTTCGTTTATTATAACATGATGATGATGATGATGATGCTAGGAATAGGCATGTGAATGTATGTATGTGGTTAGTGTACTTGATGCTAGTGGGGAATCAGGGGGGAGGATGTGACACTGTGGTTCATCTTGGTCACCAGACTCTAGCTCTATCTCTTCTCAAGTCTTGTCCATTAACATCGTCGTATCGCCATTACTTTAGCATAACTATTACGTCGTAGGGCATCAATGGAGGTGGTCTCGGACCGTGTAGTCTCTGACTCTGCCGGGGGGCCTTAGCTCTATCTCTATGGACGTATTGAGGGATGCTAGGGTGAGGCCTTGGATACATTGTTTGACATTAGGATTGGTTAGTTGCGAGCCCAGTTTGCAAGCCCTCGCCAGCAGGGGCTTACGTGCTGGTATGGGTAGAGCATCAAGGGAAGTGTGATGCGGTGCGGTCCTAAGCACTTTAGCTCTATCTCTATTCCATGGTGGGTGCATGTGGGGGCGAAAATAGTGTTTAATCCATTGGGCGGTTCCACACATTCGTGTATAGAGGTGCGGTGGCCACCAATCCTTTCTATTGCACATTGCAAACTTATGAACCAGACCAAAGATATGAATTGAATGCATGCATATGTTTGTTGCATTGTTTTGTTTACTCCTGAGCTCAAGTTGGAGAGCTGACCCTTGCGCGCGTAATTCTTTTAGTTTCTGATGTTGCAGGTATTACGATTGAAGATTATGTCGACACGTCAACATATAAACAGATGGCGGCTATGACGAGCAAGCTGTAGAGGACTATTGTGATTCGTTAAGCGAGCGTTTCAACTGTGGATACGCTTAGTGTTTAACTTTCGTATTTGGATATTTGTAATATGTATTAAATTATGTTTTGGTTACTTAGAGATAAATGGAATATTAATTATTTATCATGACTAGACCTCAGTTCATTATCTGTAAGACTTCCACTATTTAATTTTATTATCTCTGATTTATATGGAATGTGTTTTGGTTTAACATGGTGGGGATAGCCTATTCGAGATCCTGATTGAACCGTTGGTTTATTGACGGTTCATCAAACCATTCTGGTTGGTACAGAATTGGGGTGTGACAACTTGGTATCAGAGCTCTTAGGCCTTGCCCATCAAACTTGATTACTTCCACTGGAGTCCATGAACTGAGTTAGGATAAATTAAAAGCTTTAATACAAACACACCATAAGCACCTGTGTTGGTTGAGACAGAACTTAAACAAGACAATAATGTACGTATAAAATGTGGAACCATATGTAAACACTGATAGAAAAAGAAAATCTAAAAGCATCCCGATAAATAAATAACATATGGTACGTCTACAAGTAGGATAGTTGCTTGAGTATACAAAGGATATAGTACAGTAACAAGAAGGGAGCATCTATAAAGAAGAAAATTAGAATACCGAGTTGGTACTCACAAGATGTGAAACTCGATGTATGATTGGGAAAGAAGGAAAATGGCTAGTAATGCCTAAATCCTTGCAAAGGTAAAGGGAAAGATCTTGGGCTAAATCCAACAGAGATAGGAGAATAATGACCATACATTAAGAATAAGAGTAACTACAAGAAGATAAAGCTATACTCCTGGGTGACATGGAGACTCAGAGTGAGATCCACCACAAGCTAATCCATTGCCTGCTGAGCATTAAGAAGAGGTTGCAACTTGATCCCACCACTATCTGGGTCGAGAACGGATAGTGAAAACTCATCTGAGCAGATACTAAATAATGATAATCAGACTGTAGCAAATCAAAAGAGTGAACAACCAGGCCACTCCAGTCAATCTACCTAGACTACCAAGTGCCTTGACTATGGTTGTAATAAACTTAGCCCGACAAAATATAAGAGCAACAACAGATGAGACCGACTATGCAAGTTGCTATCACTATCCAAGTTGTCAATGCTACATCAACACCTTCGGGGCAAACCAAGTACTGTACCGATTGGTAGTGACACGTACCCTAGCACCTGTTAGCTATAACACAGTGCCTACCATATAGCAAGTCCCAATAATACACATCCAGTGTAGAAGCTTGGTGCACAACAAGCAGTGTATCAAGGTGGTTACCCTTATCAGCCACCGATGTATGGGATAGCTGCATCATGACAAAATGATCCGACAAGGATTGAGGAATATATTTTGAAGATGAAGCCTTAAACGTTTTCAGCAAAGGATCAAATCTATTGTGGCCATATAACTAGATAGGTTTATATATGATGCGGTGAATTATTGATTTATTCTTATGATTATAGAGGATGCACATACCTGATTCTAATTCTCGTACCTTGACAAGATACCTTCTTGATTCAACCTGTTAATTGGAGTTATAGATATTGTTCTTTAGTATTAGTTCTGATTATACCAATCTGAGCCACTCTCATGATCGACAACATGGACAGAGATACGAACTGAATGAACAGTTATATGTTTAATCATGTCGAGCGTACATCTTTCGATTTATACCTGATTTATTGATGTACCAAAACTTTCTCCAGATTTATTCTTGTAATGCTTTAATCAATGACATTATATACTCGATAGAACCTGTAACCATGAGGTTAAGAGTTATAGAACCTCTATTTTCCATGTATTTGGACCACCGTGTAATTTAACGACTTTTTGATGCCGGTTGGATTACCACAGATTTACTCCTGATCCTTTAAACCTAAGTTCATTAGATAAAGCAAGTGTTCATCATTATCCTGTATTCGAAAGAAGCAAGTGTTCGTCATTACCCTGAATTCAAAAGAAGAAAATGAATTGTTTTTGGACAAACATTCTGATTCTTACATTTCTCGACATCCATTGATAAGATGTTTAGTGAATAAGGAATTATGGGAAGTAAGATGATTAAATTCAGATTAGACTCTATAGCCAAGGAACCTCAGATGAAGAAATGGAGGATCTGTTTCGAGATTGTTGAATAGATGGATATGGTCATGTCTATAAAAGAGTGCATGAGCAAGAAAGTAAGCAACAATCACAATATATTTTTCGAGGTATATGAAAGAGAGATCAGGGTAGAACAACAATGATAAAGAAGGTGTAAGCTAATGAGCTTTTTGGGATATATGAGATTTTAAATAATAGTCTTTGAAAAACTAAGAGATTAAGGAGCTAGATGTCCTCTTTAGACCTTTATACCAGATTTTGCTAGTTCAAGCCCTTTTGGACTAGATGTTGTATTGGATGAGTGTTATTAACAATGTTTGAATCATATGGATGGACAGAATTTGGATACAACCTAATTCGACTTGAGATGGCAGACTTTGACGTCATCTTGGGAATAAACTGGTTGTCTCAACACTCTACAAAGTTATTTTGTGCATAGAAGAGGTTATCATTCAAGAATAAAGACGGCATATAATTTAGTTTCATTGGAAGCATGTTGCCTAAGAAGTGAAAGCTGATCCTCTCTATGCTAAAGGCGAAGAGATGCTTTGAAGAGAAAAAAAAATTTGAATATATGGTATCTGTGGTATACGTTACCAAAGAAGCACCACAGATGGAAGATATTGATGTGATGCATAAATTTTCGATGTGTTTCCAGGAGACTTACCTAGGTTACCATCTGATCATGCGACCGAGTTCGTCATTGACTTGTTACCAAGGATGATACTTGTGTTAAAGGCACCTATAGAGTAGATCTTATAGAGTTGAAGGGATTGAGACTCAACTACGGGAGTTACTAGACAAGGGTTCTAATCGGCTAAGTATTGCATCACGGGGGGGCGCCAATGCAATTAGTGAAGAAGAAAGGACGGTAGTGTCAGATTATGTATAAACTACCGGGAACTAAACAAGCTCACGAACAAGAATCGATAACTACTACCTCAGATCGATGACTTGTTTAAACAGTTGCAAGGAGTAAAGGTATTTTCTAAGATTGATCTTCGGTCAAGATATCATCAGCTGAAGAATTTGGACAGCGATATCTTGAAGATAGCTTCTAGAATCGAGATTGGACATTATGAGCTCCCGATTATGATGTTTGGATTAACCAATGCCCTTACATCTTTTATGGAGTTGATGAACTGGGTGTTTCATGACATATTGGACACGTCGGTCATAGTTTTCATAGATGATATTTTGGTTTATTTCAAGAATGAAATAACTCATACAACGAATCTTAGAGCAGCTTCACAACAGTTGAGAAGGGAAAAAATTAATGCCAAGTCCAAAGATATATGAGACTTGATTAAACAAAGTGATCTTCTTAAATCATGTAGCGTCATAAAAAGGGATTAAAGTGGATCCCAGCAAGATTGAAGCCATTATGAAGTGGAAAGCACCGAAGAGCGTTGCAGGAATTAGAAGTTTTCTAGGTCTAGCTGGGTATTATCGACGAATCATGGAAGACTATTCCAGAATTTCCGTACCTCTCACCAGTTTGACTAAGAAAGGAGAAAAGTTTGTTTGGATCGATAAATGTGAGAAAAGTTTCCAAACATTGAAGGCTAGATTGATATCTGTTCCGATCTTGACTATTCCTATTCCAGGATAGCCATTTACCTTATACACCGATGCGTCTGGATTGGGTTTAGGATGTGTAGTTATGCAAGAAAAATAAGTAGTTGCGTATGCTTCAAGACAACTAATAAAAAGAACCACCCAAATCATGATTTGGAGTTAGCAACTGTGATTCATGCAATCAAGACTTGGAGACATTATCTATACAGAGAAGAATTTTAGATTAAATCGGATTACAAGAGTCTTACTTATCTCTTCACCCAGAAAGAGTTGAACAGGAAGCTAAGGAGATGGTTGGAACTCTTGAAGGATTAAGACCGTGATATTCAATGTCACCGGTGCTAGGCTAATATAATAGCTAAGGCATTAAGCAAAAAGGGAATTATGAAGTCTGAGGAAGGACTCAGTATAAATGCTGCCTTATGTTTCGCAGCAACAGATTCAAATTGGAAAGAAGAGTAACATATAATAGAAACTCGTGATGATCCAATTGAGCGAAGAATTATGGATGAACTTATGAAGCAATAGTTCTTCGACTGCGCTTGTGGCATTAAAGATCATCTTTGAATTGATGGATGAAGTAAAAGTAGCAATTTTGTTAGATCTGTATATAAGAACAGTGCAAGAAGATTAGGAAAGAAAAACCTAACCCTGACTTACTTTGGATGCGGAGACGGTACTCAGATACAGAGGTAGATTCTGAATACCTGAAGATAAAGACTCGGATATCATGAAGAGGATAATGACAAGAGCCTATATTACTCAATATTCAAGACATCCTGGAGTACCAATATGTATCATGACCTGAAGAGATTGTACTGGTAAAGAGGAATGATAACAAATGTGGATTAGTGCATGTTTCAGTGTCTGAATTATCAGCAAATAAAGGCTGAAAGACAAAGACCAACATGGCTTACGATAACCACTATCAGAGCCAGTCTGAAAGTGAAACTGCATTACAATGAAGTGTGTCACCGATTTGCCACTGACTCCTAGATCGGTTGACACAGTTTAGGTGATTATTGATCGCCTTATGAAGAAAGCTCATTCCATTGCTATACGACCTTGGTATGCTTTGGAGCGGCTAACTAAGCTATATGTAGATTGAATTCGCTACCAAGCTACGATGTAAATGTCACCTATAAAGCATGGTACGGTAGAAATGTCAAATTTCTCTATTTTGGAATAAAGTTGGTGAATAAAGAATTTTAAGACCTGAGTTTATTGAAGAAATCTGTCGAGTGACAGACAAGATCAAAGAAAAGGGCCAAGAAAGCTCAGGATTGTTAGAAGAGACACCAAGACCTTGAGTTCGCCATAAGTGACAAAGTGTTCTTGAAGATATCACTTATGCGTAGTTTGAAGCAGTTCAACAAGAAAGGAAAGTGAGATCCTATATATGTTTTGGACCTCATAAAATTTTGGACAGACGTAGAAAAGTTACATATCAACTGGCATTACCGCTGTCCATGTCTAGTGTGCATGACGTATTTTGCGTGTCTCTATTAGAAAAGTACATTGGAGATCCATATCAAAGGTATTGACCACTGATCCATTGGAGTAGATAGAAGACTTAAGAGGTACTAGCTTAGTTCACTAGTTGGAAGGTACAACATCTCCGAAGCTGGGATAATTATTATATGAAGGTAACCTAGCGAAGAGAAGATGTGGAGAAGATTGCATGGGAGGAAGAAGAATGCTATGCGGAAGCAATATCCTCACCTTTTCGACTCAGAAGGTATGTGAAAATTTTGAGGATGAAATTTCTAATAAGAGGGGGGAGTTGTAAGACCCGTATTGAACTAACTGGTCTTACCACCTTGTACTAGGTCTACCTATCATGGTCGAGCCAAGTGGACCAAGTGCGTGAAGAAATCACAAGACCAGGTATAAAGTCTAACCCAAAAATAGCAAATGAGAGGGTAGGGTCGCATGCCTAAACAGGTAGGGTCGAGCCCACCTCATTCTAGTCGTAGGGTCGCATGACTAGAAAAATGTAGGGTCACAGTATGTCCGACCCTACGTCTGACCCTACGAAAACAGCAAGAACCAGAAATTAGAAAACCTTCCTAATTCGAAGGGGGTCTTTCCTAAACTCATTGGGGGTTATTATGGAGGGTTTTTCTCTATAAATTGGACGTCCCTAAGCCTCTTTTAATCCTTTAGAACCCTAATTGAAAGTGAGAGAAAGAGAAAGAGAAGGAAGAGAGAAGAGAAGGAAACTTGAAGAAGAAGACTAAGGAAGAGAAGAAAGTTCAGAGAAACCCCTGAATAAAGGTATGAACCTAATTCCCTACCTGAATAAGAGAGCCTAGAATAGTTATGAAGAACATAGGATTAGGAGAAACCCAAATCATCCATCCATGGACAAGTTCCAAGAGAATCCATGGAGGAAATCATTGTGGACAATGGAAAGTGTATCAAAATTATAGTTTTGAGCCACAAAACAAGCATAGAATGGACCATGATAGTAAGCCAAAGGATCCAAACATGAAAGGATGGACTTTAAAATGAAAGGTCGACTCAGAACACGTGTGGTCGAACGTAGGGTTGAATGATATTCGACCATACGAGACCACATGATGGACCACATGCCCTCGGGAAGTCCCAGGGAGGGTGTGGTCGCACGTAGGGTCGAATGGTATCCGACCCTACATGCAACCCTACACCCTAGGGTCGCAGAAACTGCTACCCTAGGTGCGACCCTACCCTGCGACCCTACCCCTGTGGTCGCAGAAACTGCTACCCTAGGTGCTACCATACCTACGACCCCTCAGCTACTATTATTCTAAACATATGGGGATTAATTCTAATTAAAATTTATCGACTTGTTAGGTCTTTATAGTGATTTAAAAGTGAATTATAAAGCTTGAACGAGGATCTACTAGCAATCAAAGGTGAGGGAACAAGACCTACACTAATAGGCTAATAATAAACTGTTTTCGTTTATTGAGTCCAATACTATGAATGATTCTATGCTTGTATGATTGTAATGTGCATATCGCATGTCATCTACTATTCCTGTTATTATTGTTCATGCATATTTAATTTCGTTTATTATAACATGATGATGATGATGATGCTAGGAATAGGCATGTGAATGTATGTGTGTGGTTAGTATACTTGATGCGAGTGGGGCATCAGTGGGAGGACGTGACACTGTGGTTCATCCTGGTCACCAGACTCTAGCTCTATCTCTACTTAAGTCTTGTCCACTAACATCATCGTATCACCATTACTTTAGCAAAACTATTACGTCGTAGGGCATCAGGGGAGGTGGCCTCGGATCGTGTAGTCTCTGACTCTGTCAGGGGGTCTTAGCTCTATCTCTATGGACGTATTGAGGGATGCTGGGGTGAGGACTTGGATACACTGTTTGACATTAGGATTGGTTAGTTGCGAGCCCAGTTTGCAAGCCCTCGCCAGCAGGGGCTTACGTGTTGGTATGGGTAGAGCATCAGGGAAAGTGTGATGCGGTGCGGTCCTAAGCACTTTAGCTCTATCTCTATTCCATGGTGGGTGCATGTGGGGGCAGCAATGGTGTTGGATCCATTGGACGGTTCCACACATTCGTGTATAGAGGTGCGGTGGCCACCAATCCTTTCTATTGCACATTGCAAACTTATGAACCAGACCAAAGATATGAATTGAATGCATGCATATATTTGTTGCATTGTTTTGTTTACTCACTAAGCTCAAGTTGGAGAGATGACTCTCGCGTACGTAATTCTTTTAGTTTCTGATGTTGCACGTATTACGGTTGAAGATTATGTCGACACGTCAACATATGAACAGGTGGCGGCTATGATGAGCAAGCTGTAGAGGACTATTGTGATTCGTTAAGCGAGCGTTTCAACTGTGGATACGCTTAGTGTTTAACTTTTGTATTTGGATATTTGTAATATGTATTAAATTATGTTTTGGTTACTTGGAGATAAATAGAATATTAATTATTTATCATGACTAGACCTCAGTTCATTATCTGTAAGACTTTCGCTATTTACTTTATTATCTTTGATTTATGTGGAATGTGTTTTGGTTTAACATGGTGGGGATAGCCTATTCGAGATCCTTGTTGAACCGTTGATTTATTGATGGTTCATCACACCATTCTGGTTGGTGCAGAATTGGGGTGTGACACTAGTAGCCACTCGTCGATGGTAGCCACGAGTGGATTTCACTCTCGGGGGCAAGGAATTGTTAAAAAAAAATTATTTTATCTGTTAAGGCCGATTCATTGTTGAGTTTATCCGACGATGTATTGAAAACCCTAATGAATAATCGATGGGTCAAACCGGTCCTGGTCAACTTGATATAGGTCAACTCGAAACCGGCCAGTCAGACCAAGGTTCCAAGGTCAACCCGGAGCTTGGCCCAACTGATTTGGGTCGATCCAGAACCGAGCTCGGATGTAAGACCTGGCCTGGACCAAGCCTGGGCCCCGGACAAACCCAAGACTAGAGCATTTGGGGCACACGCATAGGTCAACACGTGTGACCTGAATACCCAGTCAACTGACCCGTTTGACCAATCCGGTAGCCTGACCCACTGACCCATATTGTGACCCGATAATCTACCCCAGAGACTTAAAAATTTGACCTGAAAACCCATATTTTAAACCAGAATAGGTCGTGGTCAGACCCTTGAACTTGGTGGTTCACCTCAGTCAGACCATTGTGGTTTGGTCTGAATGAATATTAAAAAAAAAGGTTGAAATTAGAATATTCGATTCAGCTCAAATTAATCCAAGCTGATCCTGGGTAAATTGAACCGAACCGAAGATTCCCCTGATAGGCTTATAAGGGTTTGTTTGGCTACTGTTTTCAATAAAACAATATTAAATCATGATTGTGGGAGCTAGAAAAGTCGGATTGACCTCCGATTTATTCCATTAGACTCTATTTTATATTCTCTTCAATCTGATATATATTTTGATACATCTAGATATATTGAAAAATGTGTTATTATAGAAAAATATTTTATGGGGATCCAATTTGTAATTTTTATGCTGATTTTTTTTAAATTTATTATACCAAATTGATTGTTGAGCTAATGTGCATGTTTATATGAATGCTTAGACTTGTTTGGTGGTGTTAATAAAACATTCATGATATCCTACAAGTACTACAGGTTGAGATTTGTTCATATCATGGTGGAATTTGGTATAACCACCAAAGTGACAACCTTGTTTCATTATGATGTGTTCAAATTCAAGAATCTGTGTTCTTAAATGCTTTAGAAGGATATTGTTCGCCTAAATGTGACATTATCCAAGTCTGTTCAAACTAGGATTTGTTGCTATCATGTAAGGAACTTGAGATGATCACCAAAGTGGCACAGTTGGTTTCATAATAATATGTTTAAATCCAATATTTATATATTTGGAAAATTTTCATATACACCCCAATAAAGAATGGAAACATCATCTACCTCCAAAAAATTTTAAAAACCTCATCTAGTACCCAAAAAGTTTGCTCCGTTAATCAACAAAGTCCACTCCGTTAACAAAATTCCGTTAGTTGCTGACGTCAGTTGCGATGAACATTTTAACGGACCATACTACCCTTTTAGCATTGTTAAATGATGAAAATACCCTTTATTCATAACTTACCCTACCAAAACATTCATTTCGATTTGTAACAGTGAAATTCGAAAATTTACTCTCGATCCTCTGTTCACGACGGCGATTGTCTTGAAGATTTTCGAATCTTCTCTTCGACGGCGACGGCGACGGACTTCATCTTCCTCGAGTCTTCTATAGCTTCTTCTTCTTTGCCGGCGAAGGATAATGTGTAGTTTCTTCTGTAGTTTCATCAATCATTGAGGTTGAGGTTGCAACTACAAGGAATCGGCGAACAGTGGAATCGACGAACATTGGGGTTTCATCTTGCATGTTTTATTCTTCCCTGTCCATCCCAAGTTAGTGCTACTAATCATCTGAATATCATCTTTCCCTTTTCCCCAATATCCCATCAGGTATGTGAAAAAACCCGAGAAAATCAGTTAGGGTTTTAGTAGTTTTAGTTCGACGTTGAACTATTTATAGTCCATTGAATCTAGGAATTCAATTTCCTCTCATAAAATTGTTTTATCTCCATAGTCTATAGGTGGTCCTACAGAGCCGACAAGTTTGCCCACCTGAGTAATCGACCAACCACTCGGGTATGTGAAATTGTTTCGATTTTGGCAAAAGCCCCTTATGTTAGTAACTTTATAGCAAACATCTTGATTCTTTCTTGCCTACAGGTCAGATTTCGCATCTGTGTTCCACTAAATTTATTCTCCATACGGTAAAGAAGTGGTCCATTCCTATTGTTTATACAGGTAAAGAAGTGGTCTTATTTGTTTATTGTTAGTGACTAATTTTTAGTGGTTTTAGGTACTATCTATGTTAATTTATGTTGATTGACACTGCTTTTGTTAAAGGAACCAAAGCATGTCATTGCCATATAGCATGTGTTTTTGATTAAATAAGTTTTTGTTGTTATACTATTTCGCCATGGTCGTCTCTCTCCCTCTCCCTTTCCACCTGTAAAAACTGTCTAAAAAAGGGACCTTGTTGTAAGGGACTTCATTTTCAAAAACTTTTGAAAATGTTTATAAGGAAAAGTTCTTATTTTGGGTAGTCTGAAATTAGGATAGATACCCATTGATTTACTAAAAAGGAACAACTATTGGTCCTTTTTTAGTTGTTCCTTTTTACTATTGTTACTATAAATGTGTATTCAAGTGTGTTTTACTGTTTTACAGTTTCTTACTCTCTCTTTCATATGCAGATTAGAATATTTTTGTCATCCATGGCTGTTTATAACTTGTTTTTTCTCATTTTGTAAAATGTAATTATCAACATGGGTGAAAAGATGAGTTTGTACTACACGTATAAGGATGAAATGGAAGTGAAAGTAGTTGATGATGATTGTATAAGCTGGATAGATGTAGTCCACATTGCCTATTGTACAGTGCTTAGATCCATTCCAGATGGTAGATCTGTGGACTTTTCAGTCAGGGCAGAGATGCCCAATGGTGAATGCACTGAAGTAAAGGGTGATGGTGATGTAGTGAAATTGGTTGACATTTATAAAGCAGAGGGTAGAGCCATTTTGTTCGAAATATATGGAGTAAATGTGGGTGAGGCCACATTAGGAAGTTATAAAATCAATGGATATGACTCAGCAATAATTGGTAGACCAAAGCCAACACAGAGGCAATCAAGAAAGGTAGTTGTAAAGAGACCTATGAAAAGTAGAGAGTCCATAACTACCAGTGCACCAGTCAGTACGGCTGTGGAGGAAATGGTGTCCAAAACTTCAAGTGCACCTGAGCCTGCCCCTCCTCAAACGTTGGCGTAGTGGTGGTAGCAAAAAAGGGGAAAGAACCGGTTGTTGCTCTTGATAGTGAAGATGACCCACTTGATGAAAATTGGGACACCGATAAGGAAGAACGCAAGAATCAGTCCGAAGGAGATAAAGGTGTGAGGGATGAGGAGAAAGACATAGATGATGTGAGAAGGGTAGAGATTACAGAAAGGTCTATCTATGAAAATATCGACACTTATAGGAAAGTTTTGACAGATTTTGTCATTCAAGAGGGAGTACAGATAATTAGACTTAAAAATGATAGGAAGAGGGTTACAGCCATCTGTGCCAAAGATGGGTGTGAATGGTTAATCCATGCTTCTGTGTCACCAGATGGTCAGACATTTATAGTGAGAAAATGTAATACTCACCATACTTGTCAAAGGGAGCAAACCAATAAAAATGCCACTTCTATATGGATTGCAAAGAAGCTTCGTAATAGGTTGAAAGTAGATCCAGATATGAAGTCAGATAGCATGAAGGCTGCCCTAATGACAAAGTATGGTATTAAACCTACAAATCAGCAACTTTATAGGGCAAAGTTGGTTGCCAAGGAAGAGGATTTGAGCAGTCATAAAAATTCATATTCAAAACTGCCCAAATATGGCGAGATGGTGCTAGAGAGGAACCCAGGGAGCATATACAAGTTACAATACGAGGAGGCATCAGCAACGACTCTGAAACCAGTGTTCAAAAGGGTATTTGTCTGTTTTAATGCTTGCAAGCAAGGATTCTTGAAGGGATGTAGGCCATTCATAGGCATTGATGGATGTCATTTAAAAGGCAGTTATAAGGGAATTCTATTGGCAGCCACTTCAATGGATGCCAATAATGGCCTATTTCCACTTGCATTCTCTATTTTGGAAAGTGAAAATCGAAACTCCTGGACATGGTTTCTGGAAGCACTCTCAGAGGCAATATCATGTGACATTGATGGGCATCATCTGACTTTCATGTCAGATAAGCAGAAGGTAATGTAAATAATTCTGTTAAAGTTGTAGTTAAGTAGTAGGATTCCTAAGTAGTATATCCTAGACAACTTTCAGAAGAAATTTCCTTCACTCATGTTGAGAAAACTATTTTAGACAGCATGCAAGGCATATAATGCCATAGATTTTAACAGAGCAATGAATGAGTTAAAAGCAAATAAAAGGGAAGCATATGAATGGTTGATGAGAAACCCAGTGTCTGCATGGGCTAGACACGCATTTGACCATATGATTGTTAGTGACCATGTCACTAACAACATGTCAGAGTGTTTCAATCAGTGGATACAACCCTCTAGAGGCAAACCTTTACTAATTTTGATTGATAAAGTTAGAATTAAGCTTATCAGTAGGATGCATGATAGATATAAGAAGGGTTGTGATTTTAGTGGGAGGATATCACCTGCATTCAAGAAAAAGTTAGTGTCTGCTCAACAAACATCTAGGAATTGTCAAGTCATGTCTTGTGGACCAGATGAGTTTGAGATCAATGACGGCCATAGTAGGTATGTAGTGGACATGAAGAAGAAAATGTGTGAGTGTTCTGCATGGGAAGTGAGTGGGCTTCCATGTAAGCATGCTATAGCTGCAATCCTATTCCAGAGGGGTAATGTGGAAGACTATGTATCTTCATATTTTTCAATTGAAAAATTTATGTTTTCCTACTCTGAGTTCATTCATGCCATGCCTGGCTTGGACTCTGTTCTGATAAATGAAGATGGGCCTATTGTACAACCTCCTAAATATAGAAGGAGAGCTGGTAGGCCACACATAAAGAGGAGGAGAGCAGCCAATGAGGATGCAGCAAGTGAGTTTAGAAAGAGAAATTCAACTGTCCATTGTTCTTACTGCAAGGCAATTGGTCACAATGCTAGGTCATGCAAGAACAAGAAGAATGATGCTTCCAGATATAGTGGTTCTTCTCAACATGAGGTTTCTCAACAAACTGGTTCTTCTCAACATGGAACACAGGTAACATCCATCGAACAAAGCTTTATTAGGGGGTCTTGGTTGGCCCCCTATTTTCAACCATTACAGCTGGCGTCGACCAGCTTTGCGATACGGACGTACGAAGGAAGAAAAATCCTAGAAAAAGGCTAGAACTGGTTCTTTTATTGTTTCTAAATCTTCTCTTAAATGTCATTATATAGAGAAAAGGAAGAAAAAGGCTAGAAATTAATTCTCAGGAAGCAGGTGTTTCTCAAGAAGGAACAAGATCGACAAGCAAGGTAGCATCAATGCTTACATAAATATCCCAATAAATTTTTTTGATACTAATATTTTTTCTTATATGTGACCTTGTAGAGAACAAGAAAAGATGGATCTATTGGATCACAGATGCAAACCCGATTACAGTCATCTAGGACATCTCCGCAAACAAGTATACAGGCAATAGCAAAGGAAAGATTAGCTGAGAAGGCAGCAAAGTTTAGGAAGAATTGGGCAGAAAGGCATAAGTAGTTTGAAAACAAGGAAATGGATAATGTCAAGTACTGTAATTTCTTGTGAACTTTTTATGATGGTTATTTGGTTTTTTCTGTGATGGATGATATATTGTGATGGTAGTCTTTTTTATGGTTTTTCATGCATCTTTGATGGTTTAAACAGAACATTTGGTACTTGAAAGTTTGTTACTATGAATGGTTTTGTAAATTTACTCAGTTCGATTTTTCTGTTGTGATGGTTTTTCAGCTTAATATGATGGTGGATTGGTGGCATATTGGTTGGTTGGTCTGGATCGAATGCTGATTTGTATCATATTTCTGATACATCTTTTACCAATAGTTTGTATCATGAGCTGGTGATATCGGTCTCTGTGTTACAAAAAATGGGTGCGCGGGTGTAGAGGGTAAACCCTTGGTACCTATTATCTCTAATGATTCATGACTTTGGTCAGCCAAGTCACCTTTTGTTGACAATAATGTTCTTGATGCTATAGCTGTAACCTACAGGCAACACCAAGAGTCCAAGACCCATTGGACAGGTTGAAAGTTGGGGACTTCCTTTCTCATTTCTGGGTGACACCAATTCTAGGAGTGGACTTCCTTAGCTGTAACCTATAGGGTAAGGATAATGTTAAACCTGGCCCGATCCATATAATTTGAGCTGTCTCCAAAATGAGGGTAAAAAAATAAGGGTAAAAAATGAGGTTTTTTCTTGACAAATGAGGGTAAAAAATGGAAAAAACTTGTGTGAAAACTCTATAAAGACAGTAAATCGGGTTTTCTACTCTGTACAGGTTTCCTATTTTTTATTTTTTACTTTTTTGGGAGAGGAAAAGAGGTTGGAATGAACCATCAATTTGAAGAGACAAGGGTCCAAAAACTAGGCAATAAACAACTATCATCATTTCCTGGTATTCTCATGGTCCTGTGTTCATGCTAATTGTCTTTGAACTTACGAAAGCATTCATAGATGGGAGAAGGAATAACAAACATTTCTACACATTTTTACATTAGAAAGCAGGCAGTACAAATTTTGCACTATTACTATCACTAATAGACTAACTCTCTCTCTCATCAGGATTGTTCAAATCTAATTTCTCTACAGCATCAAGGATGTCTTCAAACATCTTAGAATTTTACGCATTAGCTCTAATTACTCCTCTTAAGTAACCTCTCAAATAATTCGAGGGAGGAGTTCTTTGAGCACTTGTCATACGTATTGCTTGGGTCTGTGAGCTTTCAATTGTTTGATGGGAAGATTCTCCTCTCTCCACATTTACAGTATCGGTACCCGTACCCTCACCGATTGCAGTATCAGTCATCGTTCCCTCTATCCATTGAAACATCCCGCATCCAGGATTACCCACCTGTAAGACAATTATACAAGCATTTCATATTACGAATTTCATTAATACGACAACAAATAAAATGTGAAACTAGATTAACACTCACTCCTGTGGAATGTGGATAACACCAAAATTGTCGTCCATTATTTCTTGCCGTTTTTGCAGTTCTCACTTTGCAATTCCCAGCTCCACAGAAACATTGTTTCAAATGCTCTACCCACATAACAAACTGTTGACAATTTTGGCAACTAAAATACCTTCTCCCAATATTTTTGCCCATGGTCGTTGCACATACGACACATATAGCACCACACTTCTCACAATTTAGATCCATTTTCTAAATACCTAGCAAATACATTAGTAAACAGTATAATTAATCAAAATTGAATATTACTTAATTATTGTCTGTACAGAAAGGACTTCAAAACCGTAGGAACCAAAAGTATATGTTTGTGATGATGTTTTAGTTCGGAAAAAAACAGTACCTAAAAGCACTAAAAATTATGGATTGTGATTCTGGGTCATGATCCCTCGGCAAAAAATAGTACCCAAAAAAATAGATCCAATATCAGGTGTGAAAGATCCACTCGGTTATGATTCTGGGTTGGATCCCTTGCCAAATCAGGTGCCAATTTTTTTGGTAGTCATGATACGGTTTCATTTGGACGATTTTTTGTTAGCCTTGATATGATTTCATTTGCACACCTTTGCAGTGGTCGTCCTCCTCCACTACTTTCAGACTAACATCTAAAATCAATTAATCAAAGAAGGGACCAGCAAACTTATCTAGTAAGATATTTCAAATCAAACCTATTGACCTGGTTGCGGAGCAAACTTATCTAGTAAGATGACGAACAGAGGGAAAAAAATGGAAGAAGATGACGGACATTTCAAAAAAAAAAAGGGAGAAGACGATGAACAGAGAATAGAGAAAATAAAGGGAGAAGATGGACAGAGGAAATAGATGGGAGAAAGATGATAGATGGATGAAATAGAGGATAGCACATCCACTGACCTGGTGGCAGAACTCGGATGCCGGTGATGGGTGATGAGATGCCGGAGATATGATTCCACCATCGACCACAATGAAGAGGGAACCAGTACCGTAGAGAGAATCAACTCAGAGGGAACCAACGCAACTGGAGTCGAATTAGGGCTTGGGTGAGATTGAATATGAGAGAGAGACACAATATACATAACATTACAAAGGTTAAATTAGTCATTCAACATATGCCTTTAATATTTCAATTTTTAATAAGAAGGGTAAAATTGTATTTCAACAATTCCGTCAGTTAGTTGGATGTGATTGAGGTTTTTAAAAATTTTTGGAGGTAGATGATGTTTCCATTCTTTATTGGGGTGTATATGAAAATTTTCCTATATATTTACAAGATACAACAAGGAAGTACAGTGCTCACCTAAAAGTGACACCTATATAAATCTCACTTTTATGGATGCAGCAAAGAATGACACTGTCCACCAAAAGATGATGTTGTCAAAGATTATAAGGAACTCATGCACATGGTTGAAGGATTTTAGTTTTAGGGGTTTCATCCACCCAAAGATGGTGAGATTTTTGAGAGTCAGTATCCCTTCACAGTTAGTGCACAGTTATGAAGAGAATCAATGCACATATTAACCCAAAGGATGTGTGTGTAGTTCGATTGACTCTTACAGAGATGATTTGACTGCATATGTTTGAATTGTAGGTGTTTTATTTAATGTAAATTAATCATGTGTGTCTCATTATTTGAGTTACATTATTTTGAATTGTTATCATGATTGTTAATTTACAAAAAAAATGATATGAAAAGATTAAAAACTAATCCCAGATTACTTGACCTAAATATATTCTTTTGAGAAATATTCTCTGCCTATGTGGTGTTCTTTCCTTGATGTCTTATGTATTGACATTCAGATGAAATTTATTGTAAAGGGATTGCCTATGAGATATTCAAAGAAATATTTAATATTTTTAAAAGGAGAAGAAATATAGTTTAATGACTTAGTTATCTAAATACCAATTTTGATAGGTAATGATAATGTGAGAGATAAGTGAAACTTGAATGAGTTTAACTCTATTTGCTTAAAAGCAGAACCTAAATATTATTGAATAGTCCCAGGACTTGGTAATAGTAAGTTGTTATTTATGAACAACAAAGTATGAGGACTGATAGATTTTCTAAAGGACTTGAGTAGCCCCATAGGTTCGAACCAGTGATACAAGATGACCCATATAGCAGAGTGTAAATAATTAAATAAAGCTACACATGTAGCAAAGAATTAACTAAGGAAAGGATTTATGATGAATTAATCTATAATCATAAACCAAACAGTGATGGAAAAGGATGAGATTCTAGGACTAAATAAAACATTGTTCGATTGAAAACAGTTAATTTTATCGGAGGCTTGAGTGGCCAAAGATCTAAGAATTAGTGGGAGTCTCTTGATATATTTAATCAGTAGGAGGCTCATTATGTTTATATCCTGGCATTTTTTGTTTGTGTTTGATTATATTGTTCATGGTTTAATGAGCACAGTTTTGTAACCATGGTTTTAATAATTTAACATTTACATTATTGATGTTTTGTTCACATAGTTATGAGTTTGAAATGTCAAAGAGTTTAGGCGATATTCAGTAGGTGTAACAAGGTAGTATTCAGTCAGGGTTACTGAGATAATATTTAGCCAAAGAGTACAAGGTGGTATGTAGCTAGAAAGTATAAGACAGTATTTAGCCGAAAAAGATTATATTTAGACAAAGAATAAAGGCGGTGTCTAGCCAAAGTATGGTAAAATATTTCACTTTATTTAAATATCATATTTTATTGCCCATAAAGGTTTCAAAGCATTTTGATTAAAGGATTTTTAATCAAGTTTGGACTCGTATGAAAGTTTATTTTCATGCATTATCTCAAATGATTCATGTATTGAGTAGACCTCTGTTGTGGCTAACAGAAAATCGTACACCATATATTAAGTATATTATTCATTGTTGCTCGCATTGGTAGGGATGTTTCAAAGTTAGTGACGATTTAATGTGTTGGATTTCATGATCACATTGATCGATGATGGTTTTATAAATAACCTCAAGTGAAAGATTGTTAGACTTATATGTGGGCTTAATTAAATGCCTAAACTAGTTATTCAGTGGGAATCTGATTGACACGATAGAATCGATATGATTTGTTCGTCATATGGTATGAGATAGGTTTGGCAACCCTAATTCTATTGTAGAAAGGGTATTAAGGTTACAACAGTATTCTATAAATACTGGGTTAAAGTCCCCACAGTAACAGTTAGAAAAAGTTTTCTCTACACCCATTAGCAAGAGACAACAGGATATCCTCTGGAGCCTGTAGAAGACTATAGTCGAAGAATTTCGATCAAAGTTTGAAGCGTATGGGATTCGATATTTTCAAACAGGTATGTCTTTATGATTAATAGTTTATGGCTTCTCCGTTGTATTTTAGGGTTCATGTATGGATTGAGATGGATTTGATTGAAACACTAATCACATATATAATAGTCACTTCCATGGCCACGTTCTGATATTACTTGAAAAGAGAAAGACGTGGAAGGGAATGGCCCAATAAGCTATGTGGGGTTTTATCTTTGTCCTCATTCATCTTGAAATACGATGAAAAGCAACCTGAAGCAAGACTAATGTCTAAGGGTGTTAAATGGTTTATAATCAGCTTAACGGATTAGTCCAGTGCGGTGTGATGTATAAGAGGGTAAAACCAAAATCAAACCGATTAATTAAACGGTATCAAAATTTAAACCAGAATCGATTAGCAATCAGTTTCGATTTATCGATTTTTAAATGATTTTTCATTAATAGATTTTAATTGCCGTTTATAATCGATTTTGATTTCAGTTTATAAATGGTTTAACGCATCGATTATAAACCTTTTGTTGAGCACAAGTTAGAGATCAATGTGTAGTCTTGATTGATATTTTCTTTCTGTCTTCTCTAAATTTTTGAATGTTTAAGCTTTTCTATTTTTTCATTCAATCGTACTATCATGCCCATTATTTGGAATCTCTTGATTCATAGACAAATGACTAATGCAGGTCAGTTTTAGACATTAATATGACTTCTTGAAAATGCAAATGTCAGCGCATTCATAGAAGGATCTTAAATTATGTAATTATAAAATGAAGTGGAATAAACATAAGCTTTGAAGCATATCAAATTATTAACTAATTATGCAAGAAATGGGAAAGAATCATGGATAAGGGAGAGGAATTTTTGTTAACCTGGAATTTTTATATATAAAACTAGATTAATATTCAATTGTGATGATCTCATATTTCCATTGTGTTGGATATTAAAATCACTACATGATTTAACGGGTCTAAACCTAGGTGTTTTTCCTACATATTTTGAATGCCTATTATGTTTTTTGGTTTTGGTTTTATGGTTTAAGCCTTTGAGAATTGGGGTTGGGGTTTTGGGGAACAACAACAATAACAAAGTCTTATCCCAATTAAATGGGATCGACTACATGAATTCTTGTCTGCCAATCAGCTCGATTTGATGTCATACTTGAAGCAAGACCTAAGCTATACATGTTTTTCTTCACCACCTCCCCTAGAGTTATCTTAGGTTAGCCCTTAGCTCTTTTAGACCCTTCAATCCGAATCAAATCACTGCTCCATAAGAGAGCATCTAATGACCTCCATTGAACATGGCCATACCATCTCAAATGACTTTCTCGTAGCTTATCATGTATCGACACTACTCCCAAATCAGTTCTAATACGATCATTCCTTACCTTATTCTTCTTAGTTTTGCCACACATCCATCTTAACATCTTCATCTCAGCTACACTAAGTTTATCAATATGATGCTTCTTAATAGGCCAACATTCTGCACCATACATCATAGTCAGTCGAATGACTATCTTATAGAATTTTTCTTTAAGTTTTAAAGGAATACGTTAATCACATAACACTCCAGACACACTTCTCCACTTAATCCATCCTATTTTAATCCTTTGTGAAATATCATCGTCTATATCACCTTCTTTGTTTATGATTGAACCTAGATAGCTAAAATGATCATTTTATTGTATCTCCCTCTCAAGAATGTTCACTACCTAACTATCCATCCTTGTGTAACTAAAGTTACATATGATATACTCCGTCTTCTTTCTACTTATCTTAAAACCTTTTGATTCTTATGATGATCTCCATAGCTCTAATTTTATATTAATTATATCTTTTGTCTCATCCACCAAAACAATATCATCAGTGAAAAATATACACTAAGGAACATCATCTTAAATGTCTCTAGTTAGATCATCCATAATGAGGGCAAACAAATAAGGGCTTAAAACTGACCTTGATGTAACCTATTATAATTGGGAATTCACGACCTTGACCCCCTATGATTTTCACACTCGTCACCACATTATTATATATATCCTTAAGTATGTCCACATATTTGATTGAAACACATCTCTTATCTAGTACTTGCTAGATTAAATCCCTAGGGACTCTATCATAAACCTTTTCTAGATTGATAAAAATCATATGGAGGTCATTCTTTCATTCTCTACATCTTTCCATGAGTCTCTTAAGTAAGTAAATAACTTCTGTCATGGATCTACCTAGTATAAAACCAAAGTAGTTTTTCATAATTGTAGTTTCTTTTCTCAAGCGGGTTTTAATAACTCTCTCCTACAGTTTCATAGTATGACTCATTAGTTTTATGCCTCTATAGTTATTGTAGCTCTGAATATTACATTTGTTTTTGTAGATCGAAACCATAATACTTCTCCTTCATTATTCTAGCATTTTCCCTGAGCTCATAATTTTATTGAACGACATATTTAGCTAAGATACTCCATATATTCTTAGATTCTTTCAAACTTCTATTGGGACTTCATTTGGGCCTGTGTTTTGTCTACATTCATCATCTTTAAAGCTTTTTTCACTTATGTCACCTTAATTTTACGTATATACCTATGACCTATGGTGTCATGGTGGGTAATGTAGCAATCTAGTGTACTATTTCCTAAGAAGTCTTCATTTAGTCTGTAGAAATAATCGTACCATCTCTCTTTAATGTCCCCATCCCTTAATATAACTCTATCATCTGTATTTTTAATACATCTAACATGGTCTAAATCTTTACTCTTCTTTTTCCTCATCTTAGTTATTTTATAGATAGTTTTTTCTCCTTCCTTTGAGCTTAGATTATTATAAAGATCTTCATATTTCTTCATCCTTACTTTTTTCACAATCTTTTTGGTTTCATTTCTAGCAAGTCTATATCTTTTTAAATCATCTGTTTAGTCTTTTGCCATGCCTTAAAACTATCTTTCTTAGTTTTAATGGAAGCTTAAACCTCATCATCCCACCACCAAGGATCTCTATATGAATGACATTTTTCTTTTGATACACCTAAAACCTCTTTAGAAACTTTCTTAATACAAGCAGTCATCTCGTTCTACATTGTATTAGTGTCTCCCTTAAAGATCTACATTCTTTGTTTGACTACATTATCAATAAAAGCTTTCAAGGTATTTCCTTTTAAGCTCCACCACCTTATCCTAGGGCAAAAAACCTGACATTCTATTACCCAGTGTAGTGAGACATATATCCATGACCAATAATCTATATTGAATGGTTAAACTCTCCCCAGGTATAACTTTACAATCCTTACATAATAATCTATCGGACCTTCTAGTTAGAAAAAAATCCATTTGGATTTTATGTTGCCCATTTTTTAAGGTGACTAGATGCTCCTCTCTCTTTTCAAAATATGTATTTACGATGGATAAATCATAAGTCATAACAAAATCTAAAATTGAAGTCCCCTCTTCATTCCTCACTTTAAAACCATATCCCCCATGCATATCTTCATAACCTTCACGATTTTTTCCTACATGTCCATTCAAATCACCCCTTATTATAATCTTTTCTCCTTGTTGTAAACTTTGTATTAACCCATCCATGTGTTCTCAAAATTGTAGCTTACTAATCGCATCCAATCCTATTGGGGGTGCATATGCGCTAATTATATTGACTATCTCTTTCTCCATCACTAATTTGATGGCTATAATCTTATCACCAAATTTTTTCATATCCACCACATTATTCTTTAAATCTTTATCTTCTTTCCACTATTATACCTACTCCATTGCTATTATTTTTATCCTTTATATGTCAAAGTTTAAAGCCATCCAACTCCTTAGTTTTTTTTACCTTTCCATCTAGTTTCTTATATGCAAGCTATGTTAATCCTTCTTCTCCTCATAACATTTATCAATTCTAGACTCTTACCCGTTAAAAATCCTATGTTTCAAGATGTTATTCTAATCCTATGCTTATGGATTAGCTTCTTTACCCGCACTCATCCACGGTAAGAGAACCCTTACCAATTTATCACCACATCTGGGCGCCGATGTTGCGGCCTTAGCCAATTTTCATAACATTCAGGCGATGCAGCGCCCAATAATATATTAATTGGGGTTGGGATTGTGGTTGGACGTTGGAAACTTTGGGGTCTTGGGGAAATAATACATTAATTGGGTTTGGGTTGCACGTTGGATGCTGGAAATTTTGGGGTCTTGGGGAAATAATATATTAATTGGGGATGGGGTTGGGGTCTTGGGAAAATAACATACTAAATTATTAAGATTAGGGTTTAACTTTTAGGGAATTAAACGGTTCATTCTATTCGGTTTAATCGGTGTCTAATAGGTATAACCCGTCAGTTTAAATGGTTTAAAAGGTTTCAAATCGATTAAGTAAACGGTGTCATATTTCAAACCAGAACCGAACCAATTACTAAAAGATTTCTCGATTCCGATGTAAATGGTTTAATCCGGTTTTGATAAATGGTTTCTGTGCAAATGTTGCACTTTTACTGATATCTTGAACAATGACCCTTCCAGCATCTGACGATGTGTACAACGGTGTTGTTGGAGTCCGCTGCAAATGCTTTACGACAACCACCTGATCATCTTCAGCGCAATCAGGACCATATGATCTTGTGATTTTCTATGGACGTTGATGAATCTAGGGCTCTTGTAAGACCTTGTTAATAGTTGAAACCCTAATTTCTTCCTTCAATGTGTAATGGTTCCAAGAATTTCTAGAAAATTTGGTCGCATGTGAGGGATTATTCGGAAATGGACTGTGAAGTTGAAGATTGGAATGCTTTAGTGCGAGAGGTTTGCGAGAATCGAGGGAGTAAGAGGTAGGGGCTACTGAATCGATCACGGCCCAAAGCGTTGCATCGTCAAGGTCATTATCTTCAATGATGTGAACATTGACCGATGACGCCGTTCTCTTTTAATCTGCTCCCAAGTAGGGATAAGGATTGATTAATTGAGATGCATCCAAATCCTCTCCTCCCAGAGGTTCGGGAGGAGAGGCGACGACCCCGTTAGATGGCCAACACCTAGGGTTCGAGTGAATCCAAGCTCTCCATCAAAACCTATACCCTCTTGCCAGCTCAGCTTATAGGCTCAGATTCCCCCGAGCCCCAGGTGTCGGCCATCTAACGGAGCCACCCCTCTCCTCCCAAACCTCTAGTAGGAGAGAGGATGTGGATCTAAGTGAGATAGCCTTGGAAGGAAAGAGAAGCTCTCGAAGTAGAATCTTAAGTTGAGAATCATTTAATTAGTGAACTGTTGAATAAGAATGGAGAAAGCATTAGTGAAGAGAGAGAATATGAGTTAACAAGGAAAGGGTAGTTTTGGGATCACACTTTTTCATCGGACTATTGAAAATACGAACGCATACATATACACTGTGTACTAAACATATTGCCTTCATTTCTTTATTTGGTATTATACTTTAAAACAAATTGTGGAAAATCTTATTGTGGTATATGAATCCTTTATTTTTATTTTCCACAATTTTACAGAGAAAATAACAAAGGAAACCTAAATGAAACTCCAAAGGTTGGTAGGCTATATAGGATTCAAGAAGCCCAATCATGGTTTTAGGTATTGGTATCCATTTATTGAATGATATGTGGATTGATATCAAATTGATGCGTGATCGATATGGATCAATACAAGTTGATATTGACCAACACGTGGCTGATACAGACCGATATTAAATGACACATGATACAGAGAAGGGAAAACACGACATGCATCAGAAGGGAAAACACGACACGCATCCCTCACGTGATCAAATATTGATATCAAATAATACTAAAAAGATATTCCACATCAGCATATATTGGAAACCATACTAGTCCATTACCGATACCATGGACTAAATCCATGAGCCCAGTATATCAAGTCTATAGAAAGTAAATCATGATTTTTATTTTTTGGTAAAAAGTAAATCATGATTTAACTCCATGTGAATCTGGTCATAGCAACCCAAATCAGAGATAGAAACAAATAGAAAAAGGAATCAAACAATAAATGCCCTTTATATCTTCAATAATTACTTACTAAGTTTCCAGATTCAAATCAGTTTTCAAACTTAGGTGTTTTCGTAATTATCTGAAAAGAGAAGCCTAATCAATGAGAGATTTGAGAGATTTGAATGATTGGAAAACAAGAAACACAAGACAAACCCATCCATCCCGCTCTCAAAAGAGAAAAACAGAAGAAAAATTATAAATTTGGAATTTTTGGAGTTTGGAGGGCCCCAACACATGAAATCCGTTTTTGGGAGGAGAAAATACACAGGAAAAAAAAAATTCTAGGGACTGAGAACGCAGAAACAGGAGGCGATGGCAACAGAGCTGAGTAGTAGAAGAAGGCAGGAACAGAGCAGAGACGGAAGAACAGTTTTCGATTGTGGAAACCCTTTTTGTGACAGTAGAAAACCCAATCCTAAATGCCATATTTACTTCGATTAAAGCCTAAGAACCCATTGAACATGTCTTTGAGCGTGCCCGGCTTGGGGTACCTCAATGACAAAACTTTGAAACATGTAGTTTTCAAGATGCAGTTGGATTCTCTCAGCAGAGGACCATCATCACCAACCCACAAAGTTTCAGCAGAGTCAGAGAAGATAGTGGTCCAATATTCTTCGAAACCCGACCTCACCGCAAGCTTATCCGATGAGCTTCTCCTTCGAATATTCTCCAAGCTTCCTGACTGTCAACGCAAATCTAATTCGCTCGTTTGTAAGCGATGGCTGAATCTCCATGGTCGTCTGGTTCACTCTGTTAAGCTGCTCGACTGGGACTTCCTCATCTCAGGTCGGCTTCTTTCACGTTTCCCCAACCTCACCGATGTTAATCTCGTTGCCGCTTGTATTGACTCGCCCAGGAGGTCTGGAATTTTATTGACCCATAAATTATTGTCGGTTCACCTTGATTCTGTTTTACCGAATGGTGGCTTTATACCCGAGGAGAATTTGCTGCCACCGGAGTCGATTGATCGAGGGCTACAAGTTCTTGCTCAAGGATGCCCTAATTTGCGGAAACTTGTTCTTATTGCTGCTACGGAGACTGGGTTGTCAAGTGTTGCCGAGGAGTGCCCGACGTTACAGGAATTGGAGCTGCATCGTTGCACGGATTTCTTATTGCGTGGGATCTCCTCTTGCAAGAATCTCCAGATCCTGAAATTGATTGGGACTGTGGACGGATTGTATAATTCTGTTATTTCGGATATCGGTTTGACGTTTTTAGCCCATGGTTGTAAGCGCCTTGTGAAGCTGGAACTGAGAGGGTGCGAAGGGAGCTACGATGGAATAAAAGCTATTGGCCAATGCTGCCCTATGCTGGAGGAGCTCACGCTGTGCGACCACAGGTTGGATGGTGGGTGGATGGCAGCCTTGTCGTTCTGTGGAAACTTGAAGACTTTGAGGCTTCAGTCGTGCAAGAGGATCGATCCGATACCTGGGCCTGCCGAACATTTGGGGTCTTTGCCGAGTCTTGAAAGGTTGCATCTACAGAGATGCCAACTGCGAGAGCAGCAGAGTATGAAGTCATTGTTTTTGGTATGTGAGGCCGTCAGGGAGATAGTTTTTCAGGACTGTTGGGGTTTGGATAATGAGATGTTCAGCTTTGCAAATCATTGCAGGTACCCAGTTCTCTTTCTTTTCTCTCTTCTATTCTCTTTCTCTTTTATGCTTTCCGGGCTTCGTATGCTAATTCAGTGATTACCAATGATGTGATTTAGTTGTGCAACTGAGAAGAAAATGAAAATTCATTGTTAAATATACAATTTTGGAGTGTGTGCACACACACACACACACTCACTCACTCAGGTGGATGCATCAGGTTGGCAGCTGGCTATTGCGAAAAGCATCCTTTTTCTGTGGATCATGAAAATTTGTTCTTTGACGCAAGTGGAATTACCAGGCTGATTAATAACCAACTGGAAATAGTTGTATTATGTTTTAGTGAGTTGAGTTTAGTTGGGTACAAAAGAGAAAGTATGGACAGAATGTTGCTCTGTTTCTTTCCATGTTTTACATATTTGCTTTAAGAGAAGGATTTCACTGATGTACTTCAGTTGTGCAATTGACAACGAATGCTATTGATGTTGAATTGTAAAATTTTCGTTTGCATATCGAGTTCTCTCATGCTATAACAGTACGCTTTCTTGTCAGAGTTGCAGTTAGTAAAAGGGAGCCAGATTTACTGGGTTTATCATCTTTATTCCCCCTTTAATCTTCTATAATTTAGTTCTGTAGCTTTGGTTTAGCTTGGGGGCTGCAGCTTCTAAAGTGTAGGAAGAATTTTACTTATGTTAAATGATATCAGACTGACCAAAATAACCATAATTATCTGAATAATACAAAAGGGTGTACCCAGTGCATAAGGCTCTCGCCACCACAGGGCCTGGGGAGGGGCTAATGTATGCAGCCTTACCTCCACTTTGTGGAGGAGCTGTTTCCAGATTCGGATTATGATGACCAGGTTACAATGTACATCATTGAATATATATATGCCTGGATGAAAAAGGATGGATTCATCAAGTCGACAGCAGAACATGCAGAAAACCTTTAGCTAATCCTTTATCTAGGGATCATGAAAACTTATTATTTCAATCCATGGTGGAATGACTTAACAGAATGCATGCACTGGCACAAGTGTTTAGGATAAAGCTAACTAAGTTGAATTATAATTGGGTAGAAGAAGAAGGACAAGCATAAAGTGTTGAGTTAGACCATGAAAACCACTTTAGGATCTACAGTTCCTCATTCTCAATGGCCTATTGAATTCCGTAGAAATACTACCAATCCAAGTTATGTCAGACTTCTAGTGTTGTAGTTTCGCCTCCTCTAGTAGTCTAGCTGTCAGGACTCCTGCTGCCATCTGATATTACTTGTTTTCAACTAAATAAAAAGAACATGGAAGCCTTCTAATAAGCATATATATCATCCGAAATAGAATATTTTTTTAATAGATCTTGGTAGCATTTTTTTTTATATCAAATTTACTTAAATGGTATTAAGTTACTCCTTGTAGCCATTTCTTGACTTGGTTAGTGATCCTACTCTTCTACTTGGTTGTATCTCATAATTTGCATGGCTCTTTGCACAGGTAACAAATAATTACTATGAATAAGAAGGAAGCCATGATGAAATTTGTTTTTTTTTACTTTGAAAGTTTATTGATTGGAAGTTTTGATGGGTGATTTCTTAATTGGCAGGAGGGTAAAGTTTCTATCTTTGGAAGGATGCTCATTGCTAACAACAGATGGTCTAGAGTCGGAAATTCTTTCTTGCAATGAGCTTCAAAGGCTTAGAGTAGTTACATGTAACAATATAAAGGACAGTGAAGTCACTCCTGCACTGTCAAGTTTGTTTTCAGTTCTAAAGGAGTTGAAATGGAGACCAGATTCCCAATCTCTTCTTTCATCAGGCCTTGCAGGGAGTGGAGTGGGAAAGAAAGGGGGAAAAATTTGCAAGAGAGTATGAGCCCGGGATTTGTTGCCTGATGTGGAATATCTGAGCTTCTGTTCAATATGCATTCTCAGTTGAATCACTCAAGTACTGGTAACAGCACGTAATCATCCTCACCATTTCAGATGATTAACATGACGTTAACAGAAGAAGATATACTTTTCTTTTTCCTTACAGTGAGCCAGGCAGATGTCAATACCTCTTCATCTTTTCTTACTGTATGTTCATAAGTTCATTTAAGTTTCAGTTTCTCAAGCCCAGATTATTCCATCTAAGTATTTAACCTAGGCCTGTATGACTCTCTCTCTCTCTCTCTCTTGCTCTCTCTCTCTCTCTCATGTCCATCCCATTGTTAACAAATTTAGGAATGCTAGTCCCTTGCAAGTATTTGAACCAAGTTACCATAAGGGATTATCAGAGATGGATATCTGTGTATAACATTACTTCATTTATAGGAAGCTCATCTTTTTTGAACATCTGGATATAGCCTTACATTCTGAATCTATACCTATATGAGAGGAATTTGTTGGGTCTTTTTCTTTGTGGATGAAGAAATTACTCTTGAAACGTTTTGAAAGAAAATGAGTCGGATTTACTGTTAATTGCAACTGTTCTTTTTTCCTTTTACTAATAATCTTTGTCTGAAGTTACAGGACTCAACATGCTTTGGAGCATATTTAGTTCTGCCATGTGCCAAATTATTTGAGGTTCAGGATCAAGAGATGGATGGGCCCCATACAAGAAGTTCTAGCCGTAAAAAAATGGAGCCCAATTCTTCATAGATCTGATTAAGTGGTCCCTGATCAACTATCAAAAAGTTGGGCATCAGTATTGTTTGGTGAGTTCTGGTCTTTGGATGGAAATGCGGTGGGACGTAGCCCTTAGCAAAGGGGGTGGGAAGAGGATCTGCACCCAGGAAGGAGGTGTTCGGAACCTCTTTCCATCTGATAACCACGCCCACACCGTTGGGAGCCATCCATTAGTGTGGGTATAGCAATTCAAAGTAACGTATTGCGAAAGGACCAGGATCTTTTGTAGTGATTGTCAAGCAGCAGTGAAGATCCCGGTCATTCATAGTTCATCGACATGTGTCTTGATGCATTATGAACGGTCAGCATCTTCACTGCCAGGAGGCAGCTAGACAGAAGATCCTTACGCATTAAGGAAGGACGGGGATCCTCTGTAGTGACTGCCAAGCGGCAGTGAAGATCCTAGCCATTCATAATGCATCGATATGTGTCCCGATGTGTTATGAATGGTTAGGATCTTCACTGCCAAGTGGTAGCCAGACAAAGGATTCTTACGCATTGCAGAAGGATTGGGATCTTTTGTAGTTATTGTCAAGCGGCAATGGAGATCTTAGCCGTTCATAGTGCATCGATGTGTCCCAATGCTTTATCAACGATCAGGATCCTCACTACAAAGATAAGACCTTCATGGTAGGGCCAGATTGGGTTTCTAAACTTTCTATAATGGTAGGCCAGGTAGGGTTTCTAAACTTTCTATAATGGCGGTTTCTAAACTTTCTATAATGGGCATGTCAGAAGAGAACTCATAGTGGGGTTTCCATAAGGGCATGTCAAAAGAGGTTCTTTAGACGAGTCTCTAGTTCTTCTACCATGTCTCGGTGGATGCAATTGAAATTTTGTGGAGAACAGAGATTCTAGGATTCTATTATCATATGTTAACTTTTAATCCATTGGAATTGGCCAAGTGGCATAAAAAATATTAAGAAATTCATGGTTGTATGCATGTTAATACGTTAATACATTCAATGTAAGACCTGCACTTTATTAATTTGGTCTAATCGTATCGTGTCAAGTTTTTTCATCATTCTTGGATTAAGTGGACTGAACGTGTGAAGATAGATCACAAATCAGGTATGATAATCGAGTTAAAAAAACTAAATACATACCTAAGGTCGCATGCCTGGGTAGGTATGGTCGACCATAAGGAAGGGAACTAAAAATCTCAAATCTAGGACCCCACGGACAATGATTTCGACCCTACGGTCGATGGTTTATGCGATCGTATAATCAACCGTAAGAACCCAAATCAGACTTCGAGTTTTGAAAACTTTCCTAAACTAAGGGATTGTTTTCCTAATTGAAAGAGGACTTTATATGTAGAGTCTTCCTCTATATAAAGGACGTCCCTCGGTCATTTTTTACTCTTTTAAAATATTAGTAAACCCTAGAGAAAGAGAAGGAAAGAGAAGAAGAAGAAGAAAAAGCTAAGGAGAAGAATTTGCTGAGAAGAGATTGACTCTTTATCACAGGCAAATGTATGAAACGAATCTCTAGAGATGTAAACTCTAAGGAATAAGACTTCTATGAAAGATAGGCAATATCAACCTATTATGATCTATGTGATTTCCTTGAGAAAATCCCAAGGAGAACCATGAGGAGTGAATTTGATGATTAGGGTTGATAAGAAATTACTAATGATGGCCATAGGATGACCTTAGAATAAATCCCATTTAAGAACATAAGAATTGATCTAAGAAGAACTCAAATTTCATGTAGATTGTGACTAGAAATCTCAAGGTTGCAGCTACAGTCGACCATAGCATGACCAGTATAATCAGAGGATCGACCATAGGTATTCGGGAAGATTTCAGAAATCATATGATCGCAACTACGGTCGCACCATATGCGACCGTAGGGTATCGACCGTAGACAATAAGGTCGATACAGCATGAGACGATAGGACTAATCAAACACCTATCAGTGATTTGTTTCAATTTTCGATTACTGTAACATGTCACATATGAACCCTAACTTAAATTCATATAAATTTTAGGTTGTTAAATCAATTCAAAGAGAATTTCAAGGCTTGGAAGGACATCGAATATTGCTAACAGGTGAGAGAACAAGACGTAAACTAATTGGATAATAACAAACTGTTTGTTTTTATTAAGTCCAATGCCATGATTGATTCTATGCGTGTATGCTTGTAATGTGCATCTCACATGTCATCCAATATTCCTGCTATTACTGTTTATTATATTTAATTCTTTTTATTTATAACATGATGATGATGATGATGCTAGGAATATGCATGTGAATGTATGTGTGTAGTTGGTGTGTTAGATGTGAGTGGAGCATCAGGGGGAGGACGTGGCATGGTGGTCTTCGACCTCGTTACCAGACTCTAGCTTTATCTCTACTTAAGTCTTGCCCACTAACATCGTGGTATCGCCATTACCTTAACAGAACTATTACGTCGTAGGGCATCAGGGGAGCGGATCATGTGGTCTCTGACTCTGCCGGGGGGCATTAGTTCTATCTCTATGGACGTATTGAGGGATGCTGGGGTGAGACCTTGAATACACTGTTTGGCATTAGGATTGGTTAGTTGCGAGCCTAGTTTGCAAGTCCTCGCCAATAGAGGCTTACGTGTTGGTATGGGTAGAGCATCAAGGGAAGTGTTGACAGTGTTTGATCCGGACACTTTAGCTCTATCTCTATTTCATGGTGGGTGCATGTGGGACGATAATGATGTTTGATCCATTAGACGGATTCACACACTCGTGTATAGAGGTGCGACAACCACCAAACCTTTCTATAGTACATTACAAACTTAAAAAATCAAACCAAAGATATGAATTAAATGCATGCATATGTTTGTTACATTGTTTTGTTTGCTCACTGAGCCGTGATGTGTGCTCACCCTTTCGACGTCAAATATTTTTAGTTGATGATGCAGGTCCTACTGTTGAAGAATATATGAATGCACCGACGTATGGACACGTTGTTGCGATAGACGTAGAAGCTGAAGAAGATGCGCATGATTTATCATGCGAGTGCAACCAATGTGTTTTTGCTTAAGTTTAGTTATAATTTGAACATCAGATATGTAATTGATTATTTATTTTTATGTCTTGTGGTTTGAAGATAATTTGATTAAATATTTATTTATCATTGTTAGACTCTCAGTTCATTATCTGTAAGACTTTCGCTTATTTGTTTATTACCTCTGATTATTAATGTAGAATGTGTGTTTGGTTTGATATGGTGGGTACGACCTATATGAGATCCTGGGTGAACCGTTAGTTTATTGACGATTTATCACACCACTCTGGTTAGACCAGAATTGGGGTGTGACATCCAATGCCTAATTGTTCAGATCATCTATATACATGTACTCTTTATGGGATTTCAATATAGACAGTGATCTTTGAGAGGACACAAGTACATGCAGATGAATGTGATATAAATGCAAGGGAAATAAATGATGGGAATCAAATCAAATGCCAATTGAAAATTTTGTATTTATTACCTCTTTTTGCTAGAAGTTCAATAGAATTTCATTAATGAAGAAATTAAAAAATAATAAAATTATACAAAAATCCAACCCAATTCAGTTTTTTTTTTTTTTTTTTTTTTTGGCTAAAGATCCATTTTATTATATAGAAAAAAAGAAATATTAAAAATCAAACTCCTATGTGGACAGGTTTCCTCCTTTGGCATGGTCATCAACAAAGCCTATTCAGGTGAACCCAATCAGGTTAAACCCCACCTTTGGCATTGCCATTAGCAGGGTTTTGACTGAGGACAACTTCACACTGTGAATATATACCTCGGTCTACTAGAAGCATCCCAAACCACATCTCTTGCAACAAATTCAAGGCAAGAGTACCATGATTCCGATAGATGAGACATAGCTTTTTTTTTTTTTTTTGCCAAAGCATCCACCAAGATGTTGCCTTCTCTAAAGCATTGTGTCACCCTCAGTTGTATAGTCTTCAACGAATCCAATATAGCACTCCATGACTGTAAGCAATATGAAGGAATCTCACATTTTTTGCAAGCACGACACCACACTACTTGAATTGATTTCCACCCATAGATGTGTAACTACTTCCAAAATATTCTAGACATGGTTATTAAATAAAAGGATAAATTACTCGTACTTTTCCAGGACTATAGTCTAATTTAAATCCTCATCCTAAGTGATTTACCCAAAAAAAAAAAAAAAAATCCTCATCCTAAGTTTGAGACAATTATTCGTACTATCTTTAATTTCAAAACTTTGTTATAGACAGCTCCTCCTTGACGGGACCCCAACAACCACATCTTCGGCATCAAATTTAACCTCTTTCAGAATCAAGAGTTCAATGTAGAAATAAGATTTGCTGATAATTAATCGTTCGTCGGTGTGGTTCTAGTAATTGTTAGATTTATGTGGGCTTAATTAATTACCTAAACTAGTTAATTCAGTGGGAATCTGATTGACATGATATAACCGATTTGGTTTGATTCGTCACACGGTATGAGATAGGTTTGGTAACCCTAATTCTATTGTGGGAAGGGTTTTAGGGTTACATCTGTATTCTATAAATACAGGGGTTAGAGTCCCCACGACCCACGCGTTAATCAGTTCTCTGCACCCATTAGCAAGAGATGTCAGGATATCCTCTGGAGGCTGTGGAAGATTGTAACCGAGGGATTTCGATCAAAGCTTGGAGCGTCGTGGAGCGTATGAAATTAATCTCTTCACAGACAGGTATGTTTTTATCATTCATAGTTTATGATTTCTCTATTGTGTTCTAGGGCTACTGTATGGATGGAGAATGGGTTTCTTGGAAACCCTAAACTCATAATATTCTAACAGTTGGTATCAGAGCCAACCATACAGACCTAGAATCGATGAAGATCGATTATAAAGACTGATAATGAATGATCAAATTAAAAGAGAAATTTTTCTCAAGTTTTGGATCGAATCTCGATCAAGTCTGTCAGAATTTTCCATCGACAAAATTTTTTTTTTCGACCGACAAAACAAGTCAAGCTATATACCGTTGGAAAGGTCTCGAAGAGACGGAGCCGGCGATATAAAAATCGCCGGCGGAATCCGCGAGTGGATCTCACTCGCGGGTGGAAGAAAAAAAAAAAAAAAACAAAACAAAACCAAAAAAAAAAAAAAATTTCTGGCGGCGTTGACCCGGTCATCGCCGGGTCAACACGGAAACCCTAACGGGTTGACCGAGCTCGGGCCGAGTCCACCCAGCCCAGACCGACCCTGCCGAGTTGGTCCAGCCCGGGCAGGCCCGACCCGAACCTGGATGGGTTAACCCGAATCGACAACCCGAATACGGTGACCCGATAACCCGACCCCTCCTGATCCATCAACCCATTTTTGGGCCCGGAATTCGACCCGAAAACCCAAAATTTGCTACCCGTTTATCCGGAATATGAACCGGGTTGAACCGGTGGTTTGGCTCGGTGAACCGACTCTCTGGTTCAATCCTGCCAGACCAAAGCGGTTCGGTTTGAAGGAATAAAAAAAAAATGTAATATATACTCGGTTTAGTTCAAACCGAACCGAAGTCAGGCCGGACCTGGCCAAGCCGGATCGAACCGAACCGAGCCAAATTGACCCAGACCGACCCAGTAAGGCTCATAAGGGTCTGTTTGGCTTCTGGTTTTGATAAAAGGACATTAAACAGTGATTCTGGGAGCTAGGAATGTCGGATTGACCTCCGGTTTGTTTTGTTGGACTCCATTTTTAATGCTCTTCAATCTGGTATAAATTTTGGTACATTTTGATGCATTGAAAAATATGTTATTATGGAAAAATGCCCTATGGGAACTCGATTTGCAATGTTTTTGCTTATTTTTCTTAAAGTTATTGTACAAAATTGATTGATTGAGCTAATGTGCATGTTCATATGAATTTTTAGACTTGTAAAATTATATTTTAAAGCATTCATGGTTAAATAAATATCCCACATAAGCTGTAGTTTAGGATTTGTTCATATCATGGTGGAACTTGGTGTGACCACCAAAGTGGCAACCTTGTTTTATTATGATGTGTTCAAATTCTAGAATATGTATTTGTAAATGCTTCAGTTTTGATAATGTTCACCCAAAGGTGACATTGTCCAAGTTTATTCAAATTATGATTTATAGCTATTGTGTGAGGATTATGGTGTGACCACCAAAGTGGCAATCTTAGTTCTATCATAATATGCTCAAATCTAGCATTTATGCATTTACAAACTACTGTAAGGAAATATAGTGTTCACACAAAAGTGACACTAACATAAACTCTCACTTTTATGGATACAGCAAAGAATGACACTGTCCACCCAAAGGTGGCGTTGTCAAAGAAAAATAAAGAATTCATGCACATGGTTGAAGGATTGTGGCTTTAGGGGTCTTCATCCACCCAAAGGTGGTGAGATTTTTGAAAGTCATTATCTTTTCGCAATTATTGCACAGATATTGAAAGGACCAGTGCACATATTGTCCCAAAGGATGTGTGTGTAGTTCGGTTGACTTTTCAAAGATATTAATTAGCTTGCACATGTTATGTATATATATATTATTGCTAGCTAATTTTATTTGGTATTAATCGTAGACTTATAGTTATTTACATTGTTGTGGACATGTAATGATTAAATACCTTAAGATGTCTGTCTTTGGCTGCCAGTTTTATGAATTGGCATGGAAACTAAAAACTAGTCTAGGATTGTTTAACCTAGATATACTCAACAGAAAAAAAAATTGTATTCTGATCCTTAGGGTGTTCAGTCCTTAAGATCAAGTAATGCAATGTTCAGATGAGGAACATTGGAAAATGATATTTTCTGAGAAATTCAAAGAAAGATTTGATTTTTCAAGAAAGGGCAGAGAGATGTTTTATTACTCAAGTCCATCAGTATCAGTTTTTGATGATAGGAGATGGTATTCGAAATGTGAGGAAATACAAGGTAGAGCTGTTAAGTATTAATGATAAGCTCAAGGATAAGTGAATATTTATAGGTTCATTAAAACCTATGTAAGTGACATTTTAGACTTTTCACTTCCTCACAAGAACTGTATAGTCTGATCCTGGTGTACTCATAGGCTAAAAAATGGGTATACAAAGAAAATATGTGATTCCAGTGGGAGAATTGTTTGTTATAAAGTAAGACTTATAGCAAAGTGGAATCACACAAAGGGAAGAGAAAGCAAAGTGGAATCACACAAAGGGAAGAGAAAATATTGAACTTTAATTTTAAGGTCTTAGTTGCTCATTTTATTTTGGAGTTACATCAAGTAGATGTAAAGATCGTTTTGATCAAAGAAAATCTTAAAGAAAATGTTTATATATTTTAATCACAAGGTTTTGTGGTAAGAATAAAGAAGATATATTTTATAGACTTATAAAGTCAATCTGTGGATTAAACGGGTATCCGGATAATGGTATTTGAAGTTTGACAGGGTTGTATCTTCTTTCAACTTTGTGGAGATTGTCATTGACTATTGTATATATATCTATAGGTCAGTGGGAGTGGATTCATTTCCTTGTCATGTGTGTTGATGGTTTTCATTGGCCTGTAGTGACATGGTTTACTAATTGAAATCAATATTCTTCTGTCTGATAACTTCGACATGTAAAACTGTATGAGCAAGTACCTTTGTACCTGGAATTGAGTTTGCTCGTGACAGAAAAAATAAAATTCAAGATTTATCTCAAAGTATAAATACTGTTCGTGTTTTCGAATGGTTCAATATGCATGTATAACTAGTAAGTTGCGGATGCTAAGATCAGTAAAGGAGATAAATTGACAGAATTGTAAACAAAGAATGATATTGAGTATTAGCATCTATAATGCAGTAAAGAGCTTGATATATGTTTAAGATTGTAATATTTTCATATAGCCTTTTCATTGAGTGTCATAGGATATTTTCAGTTGGATGCTGGTATAGCTTACTGGACAATGGGGAAAAGGAAAGGTCATGCGGTATATGCAGATGACCAAAGATCATATGTTCATTTATAAAAGTAGTGACACTCTAGGCTATTTTGATGTAATTTATAATGATTGTATTGATGACAAGAAATCAACTTCAAGGTTCATTGTCATGGTGATAGGGTTTTGTAACTCTAAGTAAAGATAACAAGCAAGATATCTTGTGTGAAAATTTATTCTTTAATTTGGAGATTGTAGACTCCACTTCTAAATCTATTGAGATGTATTCTGACAGCGGTTCAGCTGTGTTCTTCTCAAAGAATAATATGAAATCTAGTATTTCAAAGTATAATGGAGATCGAATCTCTTCAAGTAAGAAAGATTTTATATCATTGTAGATTCTCAGACGAAGGTTTTGTCAGTGGAAGTCTTTAAGGGACGGTATATCCAATATAAGAATGGTTGAAAACAAATAATTTTTTCAGAGGCTTAAGTGGCCAAAGATCTGGGAATCAGTGGGAGTCTCTAGATATGCTTAATCAGTGGGAGACTTTTTATGTTTATACTTGTGTTTTCACATTGCTTACTGTGCTTGATTGTATTACTCATGGTTTAATGGGTATAGTTTTTTGTAACTATGATTTTGTTTACATTAGCATTTGCGTTATTGCTATTTTGCATACATAGTTATGTATTTGACATGTCACAGATATGAGGCATTATTTAGCCAAAGTTTCAAGGCAGTATTTAGCCAAAGTTTCAAGGCAGTATTTAGCCAAAGTTTCAAGGCAGTATTTAGCCAAAGATTTAAGGCGGTGTCTAGCCAAAGTATGGTATTATAATTTTGAAATATTTAAATACCATGTTAAGTTGCCCATAAAGGTTTTGGGGCACTTTGATTAAGGTTTTTTAATCAAGTTTGGACTCACATGGGAGTTTAGTTTCATGCATTATCTCAGGCGATTCATGTATTGAGTAGACCTCTGTTGTGGCTGACAGAAGTTTATACACCATACGTTAAGGTGTATTATTCGCTGTTGCTCGCATTGGAAAGCTTGATGGATGTTTCAAAGTTAGTGACGATTTAGTGTGTTGGATTTCGTGGCCACACTGATTAACGATAGTTTTGTAATTAATATAGCCCAAGTCGGAGATTGTTAGATTTATGTGGGCTTAATTAATTACCTAAACTAGTTAATTCAGTGGGAATCTGATTGACACGGTATAACCGGTTTGGTTTGGTTCATCACACGGTATGAGATAGGTTTGATAACCCTAATTCTATTGTGGGAAGGGTTTTAGGGTTAGGGTTACATCTGTATTCTATAAATATAGGGTTAGAGTCCCCACAGCCACGGTTAATCAGTTCTCTGCACCCATTAGCAAGAGATGTCAGGATATCCTCTGGAGGCTGTGGAAGATTGTAGCCGAGGGATTTCGATCAAAGCTTGGAGCGTCGTGGAGCGTATGAAATTAATCTCTTCATAGACAGGTATGTATTTATCATTCATAGTTTATGATTTCTCTATTATGTTCTAGGGCTACTGTATGGATGGAGAATGAGTTTCTTGGAAACCCTAAACTCATAATATTCTAACAGTAATGACTCCTCATTCGATGACGGTGGAAATGGAGAAAGCAACACTCTCGATTTGAACCTGACGTTGCAGGCTATTGTAAGTGAGTTGTTGCTGCTTATGGTGGCTCTTGACTCTCAGATTGCTTCTCTCAGTGATGAGATCGTCAAGATGGTCCTGAGAGTCTCATCCAATTAAATTCTTCCAAGATTGTGTATTATTTTGTCACTATACTTATACTCTATCAAGCTGCAATATAAAAAAAAAACCACAGGAAAATTAACAGACGAAATGCATAAATGAACATGGAAAGGCAGAGATGATCTGAATTCTACCTCTTCTTTCAATCGGGCATTTTCCATTCACATTTTTTGTTCATCGAAATATGAATCCTCTCCAAGTACCGGAGGACCTCCTCAAATTCGGGCAGATTACATTCTTCAGTGCCTCTCTAATTGCTATGTTTTCACATCGGATCTTATCATTTTCTGCCCTTAAAGAACAATTATCGGCAGGCTCATGTTGTGCCTGAAGCACATAAACAAAGAGGAATTGCAATTTTTAAGCTGGGAAGAGGAAAACTTCAGTGACTCGGGCAGAAATAAGATTTGCAGACAATCAGGTCCAAAAGACTGTCATTTGAATTTTTAAAAAGTGTTTCATTATAAAGTGTTTCATTGATAGGCAATACAAAGCTTTTCCTTACTGGATGCAAATCAATGAAAATACACAATCGTTAAAATATGCACAAAAATAATAGTGAAAATAAATATAATCAATCAAATCACAAGAGATACATCAATTTTTACATGGAAAACCCTTCTAAGGTGAAAGGGAAAAAACCACTAGACCTAGTTCAGGTAAATTTTCTTTATGATAATAATGGGTACACAATACAGTCATCTCTAGTCATAACTATAGGTTATCAATCACTAAGAGAAATAACTTGTTTTTGGGTAATACAATAACTCCACCAAAACAATAGGTGGTAATCTGTTGGGGTTTTTAGATTAAAAAAAAAAACTATGCATGCCACGAACCCAGTCTAACCTTACATTCTCGTATCGTGACAAGTCTTCCTATCATGGTAGGGCCAAGTAGACCAAGTGCGTGAAGAAATCACAAGGCTAGGTATGAAATTGAACCCAAAAACTTATAATTAGGAGTGTGTGGTCGCATACCTAAATAGGTGTGGTCAACCACACCTCAAAAGAATGTGACCACAAGAATCTGGAACGTATGGTCGCAAGTTTTTGGATGTGTGGTTGACGGGTTCTGCGACCCCACGTGCGACCACATGAAGTCAAACAGACTCCGTGATTAGAAAACCTTCCTAATCCGAAGGGGGTTCTTTCCTAATCTAAGTGAGACTCTATATGGAGGGTTTTCCTCTATATATAGGACGTCCCTTAGCCTCTTTCATCCTTTCAGAACTCAAACTGAAAGAGAAAGAAATAGAAGAGGAGGAAGAGAAGGAGAATTGAAGAGGAAGACCAAGAGGAGGAATTTCAGAGAGAACTCTGAATCTTCAACAAGTTTAAGGTATGAAAATGTTCCCCCACATCAGTTGAATTCCTAGAATAGATCGTGGAGGAGATAGTGATTCAAAGTGAGACCCAATCATCAAACCATGGACAAATTTTAAGAAATCCATAGAGGGAATCTATTAAGATGATGGATTGTGTAAAATATGAATTTTAAGCCATAGAACAATCATAGGAATGATCATGATGATAAGTCAAGAAATTAAAACATAAAGGAATTGAGTTGAGAGTGGAAAAGTCAACCATCACATGTGTGGTCACATGTGTGGTCGCATGATATGTGACCACACGAGGCACATATGATCAACCACACACCCTCGGGAAAGTTTCAAGGAGGGTGTGGTCGCATTACACATATCGACCACACGCCCTCGGAAAAATTCCAAGGAAGGTGTGGTCACATGTATGGTCGCATGATATGCGACCACACATAGCGACCACACGCCCTCGGGGAAGTTTCAGGGAGGGTGTGGTCGCATGTATGGTCGCATGATATGTGACCACACCTTGCGACCACACACCCTGTGGTCGCAGAAACTGAGACCACAGGTGCAGCCGTACCTGCGATCACTCAGCTTCTAGAAGTCTGAATTAATGAAAATAAATTTTAATTTAAAATCTATAAATTTGTTAGGTTTTCAAGTGGTCTAAAAGTGATTTACAAAGCTTGGACGAGGAACAACCATCGACTAAAGGTGAGGGAACAAGACCTAAACTAATTGGCTAATAACAAGCTATTTTACTTATTGAGTCCAATGCCATGATTGATTCTATGCTTGTATGCTTGTAATATGTATTTCACATGTCATCCAATATTTCTGCTATTACTGCTCATGCATATTTAATTTTGTTTATTTATAACATGATGATGATGATGATGTTAGGAATAGACATGTGAATGTATACGTGTGGTTAGTGTGCTTGATGCGAGTGGAGCATTAGGGGGAGGACGTGACACTGTGGTTCATCTTGGTCACCAGACTCTAGCTCTATCTCTACTCAAGTCTTGCCCACTAACATCGTCGTATCACCATTACCTTAGCAGACCTATTACGTCGTAGGGCATCAGGGGAGGTGGTCTCGGACCATGTAGTCTCTAACTCTACTGGGCAACCCTAGGTCTATCTCTATGGACGTATTGAGAGATGATGGGGTAAGGCCTTTGATACACTGTTTGGCATAGGATTGGTTAGTTGCGAGCCCAGTTTACAAGCCCTCGCCAATAGGGACTTACGTATTGGTATGGGTAGGGCATCAGGGGAAGTGTTATGCGGTGTTTGATCCGGGCACTTTAGCTCTATCTCTATTCCATGATGGGTGCATGTGGGACGAAAATGGTGTTTGATCCATTGGGCGGCTTCACACAATCGTGTATAGAGGTGCGGCGGCCACCAAGTCTTTCTATAGCACATTGCAAACTTATAAACCAGACCAAAGATATGAATTGAATGCATGCATATGTTCGTTGCATTGTTTGTTTTCTCATTGAGCTCAAGTTGGAGAGCTAACCCTCGCGTGCGTAATTCTTTTTAGTTTCTGATGTTGCAAGTATTACAATTGAGATTATGTTGACACACCAACAGATGAACAGGTGGTAGCTATAGATGAGCAAGCTGTGGAGGACTATTATGATTTGTTAAGCGAGCGTTTCAACTATGGATGTGCTTAGTGTTTAACTTTAATATTTGGATATTTGTAATAATTATATTTGGTTATTTGGAGATAATTAGAATATTAGTTATTTATCATGATTAGACATCAGTTCATAATTAATAAGACTTCCGCTATTTACTTTAATATCTCTGATTAATGTGGAATGTGTTTTGGTTTAACATGGTTGATATAGTCTATACGAGATCCTGGTTGAACCATTGGTTTATTGACGGTTCATCACACCATTCTGGTTAGTCCAAAATTGGGGTGTGATATATAGTGTGACCTATAACATCTTGAGCCCTTAAATGAAAGGATACCTCTAGAGGGAAGGGTCTGGGGGGTCCAGGGTGCTTTTCATACACTTACGCACAGGCCCTCAGTCGAGCCGAGCTGAGCCGTGCCTTGCCGTGCTTGGAGGGGCGGGACATGGGCATAGGCGCGGGTGCTGGTGCGGGTGCGGGTGCGGGTCTATCTATTGGTCTATTTTTGTAAGGGTATGTCTCTATGTATTTGAATAAGTAGAGGCATGACATATTTGAATGGGTACGTTCGTACCTATACAAATTCAAAAAAATTTAATCTCAACCATTGATCTATATGATCGTTGGGAAGATTAAATCTTGACCTTCTATTCAATTGATGCACCCATTCATCACAACTCGTCGGATGGATACAACTTTCCATCACACCGATTGATTTGGGATTTTTTTCTTCTATTAATAAGAAAAGAGTCCAAAAACTTAAGGTTACAACAAGTTTAACCCCTATAGAACTCTATCTCTTTCTCTCTCTCCTCCAACCTTACTCTATTTTTAGTTATCGAAATCATTCTGTTTTTCCCTTGAGTGTTGATTTTAGCCATCGGGATTCTGACGAAGACCACTTTTTAGAGTACAACCTAAGTGGAAGAAGCTTCAACTTCGGGGCTGTTTTATCTTGGGGATTAATCTCACGAGAATTCTTGCACATAAGGGGTGAATTGATCTTAAAGATAGTGACCAGTGGCACGACTCAGCCCTTATTGCTAATCATAGTTCATAAATTCCGTAAGTAATCTACATTAAATATTACTGTACTTGTATACTATTGAATATTATCAATTTATTTTGTAACTCTGTGATAGTCTTAAACTTACTCTGAAATATACTTTTACTACATAATCCAAAATATAAGAATATTCTCACCTCAATACCGACGTAAGAAATACTGGGAAAACTGTTACCTTTCCTGAATAAGGTTAGTGCTGTCACGCTGCAGTTACGTACAAGGTTTAAGAAATTCTTTCTATCTCTCCTTCCTCATCTTTAATCACTCACAATGGTAGAAGAATGAAGAAGGAATTTCTATATACGATCCCAGTTTTGGCTCTCGGGAACTCACAGCTTCGCTCTGGATTTCTGAAGGTTCTCAGCAACTCACGAATCTTTTTCTACCACCTTTATATAAGGCTATTTATAGAAAAAGAGATAAGAGGAAAACCTCCTCTAGGAAACTTCTAAATAGAAAGAGTTGGGTCCCCTTCACCCACGTGAGTGTGAGGAGGAAACCCAATAAACTCTCCCTCCGACTTATGAGCAGAGATATGCCAAACCCAAATCTGCCATGTGATGTAGATTAAGAGTTGAGCCTGGCCCAATTAAGAACCAGCCTAGCTAGATCAACCAAGATCTTTTTTTGAGATTTCCAATTACAACCAAGATTTATAGGAAGTCGAGAGATCTAGAGATCTCTCCTATTGCTACCAGTTCTATGTTAGTTAGGCTTTATTCTCTTTTAATTTCCTAATTAATTTGAGACTCTATTCCTATTGTTAGTTTCCTAAAAAAGTAGTTTAGTTAGTTTAGGAGTCTTAGTTGCTTAGAGACTAAGACTTGCTTAAATTTAAGTTTCCTAGTTTTATGTTTTAAGAAGCTTCCTAATTTATAAAGGAAGTTAGCTTTTCTTAACTTCAGTTTGTAATTTTCTATTTTATCTGTAGAGTTCCAAAGCTATAAATAAGAGAGGAAGTGGCTTGCGGCAGTGATGGAAATTAAATGTGTAACCGCAAGTGCACGGTATCATGTAGTAATAGGTCGATCCAGGGAAGAATCGCTATTATCTTAACTCAAATAAGACAAAGTATAGCAAAGAGATTTGAATGAATTAACCACCCTAATCAATTCAAATAAAAACTAATTTAAGCAATAAAAACAATAATAATCAATTCCTAAAGGCACAAAAATTTACAAAACCATTATATTAATCATAGAGTAACACATATATATTGCATGAAGGGAACAAAATTAAAAATAAAAGAATGTAAGAAAAACTTATCTCGTTGAAAAATTTCTATATTATCACTTGTCGTCTTGTTGTTACTCCAAGGCGATGCACAAAAGATTCCAAAGGGAGCCTTCTCCCTTAAACTAAAATAGTAATGGAGTACAATCTATATTGATCTACCCCACTATAAAGTTCTAAATCTGAAATTAAAATTTAAAAAAAAAATAAATTTAAGCAAGATGAATACAACTTAAAAAGAAGAAACTAAAACTCTTGACTCTTTCTTAAATAAATTTTTAAAACTAAAAAAAAAACTTACAATAGAATTATTGGATGGATTTTTTATTACTAAGCATCATATATATATATATATAAAAAAAATTGAGTAAGGATCACAATCAATCTTTACAATTGGATTACAAAGGATTTTGTGGAGATAATTTTAGTAACCACTTGCCAACCTTGTAGGTTCATTGTATGTGGATGATTCTTAAGTAGAAAGGATCTTGCAACAACTCATTGTATTAGAAAACCCCAAAGATATGACAATCACCACCTTATAAATTCCATTCCAAATCAGTAAGGAATATTTTTCAAGAGAATAAAATCTCTTACATAAGATTGGATTGCTTTTTGACTTGGTCTAAGGCTGATCTTATAAACAAAATTCGTGGCTTCCCTTATAAAATTTGTCCCTATGCATGGCTATTGAGTTGACTGGGTGAGTTAACTGGACAGGATCACCAAAAATGTATAAAATGATCTTTTTAAGCTTGGATTGTTCCATTCTTCTACCTACACCCTACAAATATAAAAATAACATTAAAAAACCCGAGAAGCATCATAAAAATAATAAGGGATGCAAACTTTATGCCTTAAATTCACACATAAAATGTAATTATCAGGCAGCTAGAGAGACGTTTCCAGAAAATTAAGAGAGCAACTTTTATTTTTTCTGGTTGGGTCCCATGCTTGTGAGACTCAACCACTTATCTCTTTATTCCTTGAATTTTTTTATTTTGTTTTGATTCACAAACCTTCTCACCTAGTTGGCGACATTGCTTTAATACAAGTTCAGTTATTCTCTTGCTGATTTGGCTCACAACAATACTCAACAATTGAAAAAATACACGATACCAGGTCTAGCCGACTTGCATGATCAATAACTACTATAAACCTTCTTGGTTCATCTTCAAATTTGGAGGGATGTTCACAATGGTTACAAAGAATATCCATACCAAGTTTCATTAAATTCTGATGGTCAAATTTCTAGATAAGTGGTTTTATTTGTTGCTTTTTATTATATATTTTGTGTTTGGATTGAATTGAAATCTTATAGCAAAGAGGGCTTGATAAATTATTTTACTTTAAACCTCTTTGCTATCAATTTAGTATCAGAGCATGGCTGATGAGAGTTCCAACTCTCCTAATCAATCCAACAACCCCAATGATCTTATTAACTTGGTTATCTAATGATTGGCCAAAATAGATACAAAGTTAGATAATGCGGATGGAAGAATGAGTAATTTAGAGAAACAAAATAATCCTAGGCCGGCTAGAGTAGAAGCCCCTAGAAGAGAAGTTTCTATGGTCAACCTAATGCTAAGGCGTATTGCTAGGGCTCCCCAAAGAGTCCCTAGAGAGAAATACCAAGACCCACCCTATGAAGATTATAATGACAATCAACCTATCCGTTACCAAACCCATAAGGTATAGATGGACCTCAAGGAGTTTCATGGGAGGCAAGATCCTGAAGCCTTTCAAGACTGATTGAATACCCTAGATGACTATTTTGATTGGTTTGATCCTCTCGAACCATGAAAGCTAAAATTGACTCACTCAAACTATGGGAGTGCTCATGATTGGTGGCGTAATTATGAGTATAGCCTCATGAGGAGACGGATGAAACTTATTACTTATGATGAGATGAAAGAAGAATTGAAAGATAAATATTTGCCAAGGTCCTTCCAAAGAAGATTACATGACAGCTGAATAATCTTTGACAAGGCACTATGAGTATGGAAGATTACGTCTATCAATTTGACCAATTGTGTGCACAATCTGGATCATGGGATAATGATGATTAGATGATCTTTCGGTTTCGTTTGGGACTGTGACATGAAATTAGAGAAAAAATAGATGTGGTTGATATTGTTAGTCTTAACGACTGTGTTGATAAAGGTTTTCAAGTCGAAGACCTTTTGAAGTCAACATTGAAGCCCACCTCCAGTTCTTATGAAGTGAAGCACCCTACACCAAATAGCAAAGCCATAGGCACTACATCTCATGCTACTCCAACAATAGATAAAGGTAAAACTCCCATGGTAGCAGCTACAGATGTGCAATGCTATCACTACAATGCATATGGTCACTTTACTAGATATTGTCCACAAAAATTAAAGAAACTCTTTGATTACAACAATCGAGGCTAATCCAGATACACAGGTCTGTGAGTAGCAAAGTGATGACACCCATGTTCCTAATACGGATGTTATGGATGATATTGATGATTCATATGGAATCCATATACTCAGCAATATGGTTTTGATTCCCCCAAAAGTAGATATGGTTAATTTGGATGCCTCTATTGAAGCTTCATGGATTGACAATGGTGACCATAGTTCTGATGAAGACAATTATGGAAGACGAAGAATTAAATAAGATTGTCTCCATGAATACTACGATTCCACTTGACTTTTCTCAAGATGTTGATCATATTGATTTTGTAATACCTTTTAAATATCTTGAAGAGCATGGACCCAAAGTAATGGATTTTCTTCTAAGGTCCCAAACACAGTTAAAGTTTCAAGATCAATAGATATTGCTTACCGGCCCCTCTATAGCCATTCTTCACCATTACAAAACTCGTGAAAAAGTTCTTTTTAAGTAGGGGAGAGTTGATGTAGATCAAGAGTTAGACCTGGCCCAATTAAGAACCAGCCCAGCTAGAGCAGCCAAGATCTTTTTTTGAGATTTCCAATTACCACCAAGATTTAGAGGAAGTCGAGAGATCTAGAGATCTCTCCTATTGCCACCAGCTCTATGTTAATAAGGACTTTATTCTCTTTTAATTTCCTAATTAATTTAAGACTCTATTCCTATTGTTGTTTTTTTTTTAAATAGTTTAGTTAGTTTAGGAGTCTTAGTTGCTTGGAGATTAAGACTTGCCTAAATTTAAGTTTCCTACTTTTATGTTTTAAGAAGCTTCCTAATTTATAAAGGAAGTTAGCATTTCTTAATTTTAGTTTGTAATTTTTTATTTTATCTGTAGAGTATTAAAGCTATAAATAAGAGAGGAGTGGCTTACTGCAGTGATGGAAATTAAATGTGTAACCGCAAGTGCACGGTATCATGTAGTAATAGGTCGATCCAGGGAAGAATCGCTATTATCTTAACTCAAATAAGACAAAGTGTATTGAATGAATTAACCACCCTAATCACTTCAAATAAAAACTAATTTAAGCAACAAAAATAAAAATAATTGATTTCTAAAGGCACGAAGATTTACAAAACCACTATATTAACCATAGAGTAATACAGATCTATTGTGAAGGGAACAAAATTAAAAATAAAGGAATATAAGAAATACTTATCTCTTTGAAAAATTTCTCTGTTGTCACTCCAAGGCGATGCATAAAAAATTACAAAGAGGGTCTTCTCCCTTAAATTAAAATAGTAATGGTGTACAACCTATATTGATCTACCCTACTACAAAGTTCTAAATCTAAAATTAAAACTTAAAAAAAAAATAAACTTAAGTAAGAAGAACACAACTTAAAAAGAAGAAATTAAAACTCTCGACTCTCTCTTAAATAAATTTTTAAAACTAAAAAAAACTTACAATAGAATTATTGGATGGATTTTCTATTGCTGAGCATCACATATATATACAATTGAGTAAAGATCACAATCAATTTTTATAATTGAATTGTAAAGAATTTTGTGGAGATAATTTTGGTAACTACATACCAACCTTGTAGGTTCATTGTATGTGAACGATTCTTGGGTAGAAAGGATCTTGCAACAACTCATTATATCTTTGACATCATTATCCCTTCTTGAAAACTTCTATAATCGATTGGAGCTTTCTATATTTTCATGCAATGTCAATCTCCACATGTGGTATCAATTTTGAGAGAGAAAAAAATAAAAAAAACCCCAAAGATATGGCAATCTCCTCCTTATAAATTCTATTATAAATCAGTAGAGAATATTTTCTCAGGAGAATGAAATTTCTCACGTGAGATTGAGCTACTTTTTTACTTGGTCTAAGACTGATCTTATACACAAAATTCGTGGCTCTTTTTATAAAATTCATCCCTATGCATGGTTGTTGAGTTGACTAGATGAGTTAACTGGGTAAGATCACCAAAATGCATAATATAATCTTTTCAAGCTTGGATTGCTCCATTCTTTTACCTGCACCCTACAAACATAAAAACAACATTAAATACTCGAGAAACATCATAAAAAAAATAAGAGATGCTTAGTTTATGCCTTAAATTCACACATAAAATATGTTCATCAGGAAGCTAGAGAGACGTTTCCAAAAAATTAAGAGAGCAACTCCTATTTTTTCTGATTGGGTCCTACAGTTATGAGACTCAACCACTTATCTCTTTATTTCTTGAATTTTTATTTTGTTTTGATTCACAAACCTTCTCACCTAGCTGGCGACACTACTTTAATACATGTTCAGTTATTCTCTTGTTGATTTAGCTCACGACAACACTCAACAATTGAAAAAATACACTACTGCTGGGCGGTACCAGGTCCAATATACTTACGTGATCAATAACTACTTCAAACATTCTTGGATTGTCTTTAAATTAGGAGGGATGTTCACAATGGTTATAAAGAATATCCACATTAAGTTTCATTAAATTCTGATAGTCAGATTTCCAGATAAATGAATTTTTTTGTTGCTTTTTATAGTAAATTTTGTGTTTAGACTGAAATAAAATCTTGTAGCAAAGAGGGCTTGATAAATTATGTTGTTTTAAACCTCTTTGCCATCAATTTGGTATCAGAGCATGGCTGAGGAGAGTTCTAACTCTCATAATCAGTCCAACAACCCCAATGATCTTATTAACTTGGTTCTCTAACGGTTGGCCAAAATAGATGCAAGGTTAGATAATGTGGACGGAAGAATGAGTAATTTGGAGGAACAAAATAATCCTAGGCTGGCTAAAATAAAAGTCCCTAGAAGAGAAGTTCCTATGGCCAATTTAATGGCAAGACATATTGCTAGGAATCTCCAAAGAGTCCCTAGAGAGGAATACCAAGACCCATCCTATGAAGATTATGATGATAATTAACCTATCCATTACCAAACCCATGAGGTACGGATGGACCTCAAGGAGTTTCATTAGAGACAAGACCCTGAAGCCTTTCAAGACTAGTTGAATGCTCTAGATGACTATTTTGATTGACTTGATCCTCTAGAAGCACGAAAGTTGAAATTGACTCGCCTCATACTTATGGGGGGTGCTCGTGATTAGTAACGTAATTATGAGTATAGCCTCATGAGGAGACGGATGGAACCTACTACTTGGGAGGAGATGAAAGAAGAATTGAAAGATAAATATTTACCAAGGTCCTTTCAAATAAGGTTACATGACCAGCTAAATAATCTTCAACAAGGCACTATGAGTATGGAAAATTATGTCTATCAATTTAAGCAATTGTATGCACGGTCTGGATCATGGGACATTGAGGATCAGATGATATATCGATTTCATTTGGGACTACGACCTGAAATTAGAAAAAAAATGGGTGTGGTTGATATTGTTAGTCTTAATGACTGTGTTGATAAAGCTTTTCAAGTCGAAGACTTTTTGAAGTCAATACCGAAACCCACCTCTAGTTCTCATGAAGTGAAACACCCCACACCAAACAACAAAACCATAGGGACTACATCTCGTGCTACCCCAACAATAGATAAAGGTAAAACTTTCATGGTAGTAGCTACAGATGTGCAATACTATCACTGCAATGCATATGGTCACTTTGCTAGAGATTGTTCACAAAAATTAAGGATAAATCCTTTGATTATGACAATCAAGGCTAACCCAAATATACATCTATTGAGCCGCAAAGTGATGACACTCATGTTCCTAGTACGGATGTCATAGATGATGGTGAGGATTCATATGGAATCCATATAATTAGTAGTATGGTTTTTATTCCCCCAAAAATGGACATAGGTGATTTGGATGCCTCTACTGAAACTTCATGGATTGACAATGACGATCATAGTTCTGATGAAAACCACAGAGTTATGGAGACAATTGCGAAAGACGAAGAATTGAATAAGATCATCCCCATGAATACCATGATTCCACTTGAATTTCCTTAAGATGTTGAGTATATTGATTTTGTAATATCTTCTAAGTATCTTGAAGAGCGTAGACCCAAAGTGATGGATTTTCTTCCAACATCGCAATCATAGTTAAAGTTTCAAGATCAATAGGTGCTGCCTACCGACCCCTCTATAGCTATTCTTCAACATTACAAAACTTGTGAACGAGTTCTTTTTAAGTAGGGGAGTTAATGCAGATCAAGAGTTGGACCTGGCCCAATTAAGAACCAGCCCAAATTGAGTAGCTAAGATCTCTTTTAGATATCTCCTATTACCGCCAAGATTTAGAGGAAGTTGAGAGATCTAGAGATCTCTCCTATTGCCTCCAGCTCTATGTTAATTGGGATTTTATTCTCTTTTAGTTTCCAAATTAATTTAAGACTCCATTCCTATTGTTAATTTCCTAAAAAACTAATTTAGTTAGTTTAGGAGTCGTAGTTGCTTGGAAACTAATACTTGCCTAAATTTAAGTTTTCTATTTTTATCTTTTAAGAAACTTCTTAATTTAAAAAGGAAGTTAGCTTTCCTTAATTTCAGTTTGTAATTTTCTATTTTATCTATAGAGTTTCAAAGTTATAAATAAGAGAGGAAGTGGATAGCGAGAATGATGGAAATTAAATGTGTAACTGCAAGTGCACGGTATCGTGTAATAACGGATCGATTTGAGGAAGAATCGTTATTATCTTAACTCAAATAAGGCAAAGCGTACCAAAAGAATTTAAATGAATTAACCACTCTAATTACTTCAAATAAAAACTAATTTAAGCAACATAGACAAAAATAAACGATTCCTAAAGGCCCAAAGATTTACAAAACCACTATATTAACCATAGAGTAACACAGATTTATTGCATGAAAGGAAAGAAATTAAAAATAAAAGAATGTAAGAAAAATTTATCTCGTTAGAAAATTTCTCCATTATCACTCGTCGTCTTGTTGTCACTCCAAGGTGATGCACAAAAGATTACAAAGGGAGCCTTCTCTTTTAAATTAAAATAGTAATGGGGTACAACCTATATTGATCTACGCTACTACAGAGATCTAAATCTAAAATTAAAACTTAAAAAAAATAAATAAACTTATGCAAGAAGAACACAACTTGAAAGAAACTCTTGAATTCTCTCATAAATAAATTTTTAAAACTAAGAGAAACTTACAATAGAATTATTAGATGGATTTTCAATTACTGAGAATCACATAACTATACAATTGAGTAAGGATTACAATCAATCTTTACAATTAGATTATAAAAGATTTTGTGGAGATAATTTTGGTAACTACATGCCAACCTTGTAGGTTCATTGTATGTGGAGGTTTCTTGAGTAGAAAGGATCTTGTAACAATTCATTGTATCTTTGACATCGTTATCTCTTCTTAGAAATTTTCATAATTGATTGGAGATTTTCATTCTTCCATGTCATGTCAATCTCCACATGTGATATCAATCCTGAGAGAAAAAAAAAATAAGAAACCCCAAAGATATGACAATCTTTACTTTATAAATTTCATTTCAAATCAGTAGGGAATATTTTCTAAAGAGAATATAATCTCTCACATGAGATTAGACTATTTTTTTGACTTGATTCAAGGCTAATCTTATACACAAAATTCATGGCTCCCCTTATAAAATTCATCCCTATGCATAGCTGCTGAGTTGACTGGATGAGTTAACTAGGCAAGATCACAAAAATTGCATAAAATAATATTTTTAAATTTGAATTGCTCCATTCTTTTAATTATACTACAGAGATCTAAATCTAAAATTAAAACTTAAAAAAAAAAACTTATGCAAGAAGAACACAACTTGAAAAAAACTCTTGAATTCTCTCATAAATAAATTTTTAAAACTAAAAAAACTTACAATAGAATTATTAGATGGATTTTCTATTACTGAGCATCACATAACTATACAATTGAGTAAGGATCACAATCAATCTTTACAATTAGATTATAAAAGATTTTGTGGAGATAATTTTGGTAACCACATGCCAACCTTGTAGGTTCATTGTATGTGGAGGTTTCTTGAGTAGAAAGGATCTTGTAACAATTCATTGTATCTTTGGCATCGTTATCTCTTCTTAGAAATTTTCATAATTGATTGGAGATTTTCATTCTTCCATGCCATGTCAATCTCCACATGTGATATCAATCCTGAGAGGAAAAAAATAAGAAACCCCAAAGATATGACAATCTTTACTTTATAAATTTCATTTCAAATCAGTAGGGAATATTTTCTAAAGAGAATATAATCTCTCACATGAGATTAAACTATTTTTTTGACTTGATTCAAGGCTAATCTTATACCAAAATTCATGGCTCCCCTTATAAAATTCATCCCTATGCATAGCTACTGAGTTGACTGGATGAGTTAACTAGGCAAGATCACAAAAATTGCATAAAATGATATTTTCAAAATTGAATTGCTCCATTCTTTTAATTACACTCTACAAATATAAAAATAATATTAAACACCCGAGAAGCATCATATAAAAATAAGAAATGTATATTTTATACCGTAAATTCACACATAAAATGTATTCATCAAACAACTAGAGAGACATTTTCAGGAAATTAAGAGAGCAACTCTTATTTTTTCTGGTTAGGTTGCACGATTGTGAGACTCAACCACTTATCTCTTTATTCTTTGAATTTTTTATTTTGTTTTGATTAACAAATCTTCTTACCTAGCTGGCGACACTACTTGAATATATGTTCAGTTATTCTCTTGCTGATTTGGCTCACGAAAATACTCAACAATTGAAAAAATATACTACTGCTAGGCGGTACCAGGTCTGGTCGACTTTCGTGATCAATAACTACTTCAAACCTTCTTGGATCGTCTTTAAATTTGGAAGGATGTTCACAATGGTTACAAAGAATATCCACACTAAGTTTTATTAAATTCTGATAGTCGGATTTCAAATAAATAGTTTTCTTTGTTGTTTTTTATTGTAAATTTTATGTTTGGATTAAATTGAAATCCTGTAGCAAAGAGGACTTGATAAATTATGTTGCTTTAAATCTCTTTGCCATCAATTTGGTATCAGAGCATGGCTGAAAAGAGTTCAAACTCTCCTAATCAATCCAACAACCTCAATGATCTTATTAACTTGGTTCTCCAACGGTTGGGCAAAATAGATGCAAAGTTAGATAATGTGGACAGAAGAATGAGTAATTTAGAGGAACGAAATAATCCTAGGCTAGCTAGAATAAAAGCCCCTAGAAGAGAAGTTCTTATGGCTAACCTAATATAAAGACGTGTTGCTAGGGCTCCGCAAAGAGTCCCTATGAGGAATACCAAGACCCATCCTATGAAGATAATAATGACAATTAACCTATCCATTACTAAACCCATAAGGTACGGATGGACCTCAAGGAGTTTCATGGGAGACAAGACCGCGAAGCCTTTCAAGAATAGCTGAATGCCCTAGATGACTATTTTAATTTGTTTGATTTTTTCAAACCATGAAAGCTGAAATTGGCTCGCTCCAAACTTATGGGGGGTACTCTTGATTGGTGGTGAAATTATGAGTATAACCTCATGAAGAGACGGATGGAACCTACTACTTGGGAGGAGATGAAAGAAGAATTGAAAGAGAAATATTTGCCAAGGTCCTTCCAAAGAAGGTTACATGACTAGCTGAATAATCTTCGACAAGGCACTAGGAGTATGGAAGATTATGTCTATCAATTTGACCAATTGTGTATGCAGTCTGGATCATGGGACAATGATGATCAGATGATCTCTCAATTTGGTTTAGAACTACAACCTGAAATTAGAGAAAAAATAGGTGTGGTTGATATTGTTAGTCTTAACGACTGTGTTGATAAAGTTTTTCAGACCAAAAACCTTTTGAAGTCAACATCGAAGCCCACCTCCAGTTCTTATGAAGTGAAGCACCCCACACCAAACAGCAAAGCCATAGAGATTACATCTCGTGCTACTCCAACAACAGATAAAAATAAAACTCTAATGGTAGCAGCTACAAATGTGCAATGCTATCACTGCAATGCATATGATCACTTTGCTAGAGATTGTCCACAAAAATTAAAGGTAAACTCTTTGGTTACAATAATCGAGGCTAACATAGATACACAGGTCTGTGAGCTAAAAAGTGATGACACTCATGTTCCTAATACGGATGTCACGGATGATGGTAAGGATTCATGGAATCCATATAATCAGCAGTATAGTTTTAATTCCCTTAAAAGTGGATATGGATAATTTGGATGCCTCTATTGAAACTCCATGGATTGATAATAACAACCATAGTTCTGATGAAGACCACAGAGTTATGGAGATAATTACGAAAGACGAAGAATTGAATAAGATCGTCCCCATAAATACCATGATTCCACTTGACTTTCCTCAAGATGATGAGCATTTTGATTTTGTAATACCTTCTAAATATCTTGAAGAGTGTGGACCCAAAGTAATGGATTTTCTTCTAATGTCCCAAACACAGTTAAAGTTTCAAGATCAACAGATGCTGGTTACCAACCCCTCTATAGCCATTCTTCACCATAACAAAACTCGTGGAGAAGTTCTTTTTAAGTGGGGGAGAGTTGATGTAGATCAAGTGTCACACCCCAATTCTGATCCAACCAGAATGGTGTGAGTGAACCGTCATTGAACCAACGGTTCACACCAGGATCTCGAATAGGCTGTGTCCATCCATACAAACCATTACACATAACCACAATCAGAATATAATTATACAGCGGAAGACTTTAAATAGAATGAACTGAGTATCTATTGATAATTTAAATAAATATCCCATTATTCAAATCCAAACACATAAAATAATAATCTTTTACATCCCTTTAATCCAATAAAAAATAACTGAAATAAATAAATAAAACAAATCAAAGGTACACGCAGAAAGGGCACTCGCATGAAGCGTCATGCTCGTCCTCCCCTACTTGCACATCCAAAGCAGCTACACCACCATACGCCGGAGCGTTCACGTAGTCGTCCACAGTGTATCCTGCATCAACATCTAAAACAATGTGTACACAAAGGGTGAGCTCACAACACAGCTCAGTAAGACAATCAGACAGTTTCACAAAATTATGCATGAGTAACAATCAGTTTTATGCTGTGGTCTGGTTTTAAGTTTGCAATGTGCTATAGAAAGGTTTGGTGGCCCCCGCACCTCTATACACGAGTGTGTGGCATCGCACAGTAAATCACACTACCACCAACCCACATGCACCCATCATGGAATAGAGATAGAGCTAAGGTATACCCGCACCTCCCCTGATACTCTACCCATACCAGTACCTAAGCCCCCTCGGCCGGGGCTCGCAAACTGGGCTCGCAACTAACCAATCCTATATGTCAACAATGTATGCTCTATCCCAGCACAGCCGTCTATGGCATAGAGATAGAGCTAGAGCGTGCAGGCCGGGCCGGAGACCACAATACCTCACCTCCCCCTGATACCCTATCCGCAACTAACCCACTAGGATAGAAACAATACGCAGGTAGACCCTATCCCAACATAACTCCCTACGGCATAGAGATAGAGCTAAAGCATCGTGGACAAGCCAGCGTCGACTTGGAATCCACAGTACCACATAACAATGGCTGGGACAACATCAATATCGGAGACCACCGTACCACGACCTTCCCCTGATACCCCACCCGTACCAAGCATGTTAAGACAGAATACTACAAAAGTGCTAGTGTGAAGAGCGATCCCAGGCCCATGCCCCACTCCACACACCAACGAAAACAATCACATGCCTAACAATCACATCCTATGAATGCATGAACAATAATAATAATAACTGAAAGTAAAGGATGGCATGTGAATATGCACAAACATCGTATCATAGATATTCAATGATTAACAACGATTTACTGTCCATTAATTATTAGGTTTAGGTCATATTCCCTTACCTGACGCTCGTTCGATAACTTGCTCCACGTCGCAAGATCCAAACGATAAGTCACAAAGTCCTACATAATATTAGGGTTTCATTAGAATATATTGTTTAGGGTTTCATGTTGGTCGGAAACCAACAGAGATCACAAACTACCCTCACGAGCCGACCGGTGGCATGTACCGGTCGCAGCTCTGTGGGAAAGACTGGCGACCGGTATGGTCAGCCGGTCCCCCACAGATAACCTCCCGAGAGGTAGCGGTCGCAACATACCGGTCGCACTATGTGCAACCGGTATAGTCGACCGGTATGTCTCCGGAAGACCATACATGGGTTCTTCGACTGCCGTCGATCATCCTCCATGGATTTTCAGGGTTTCTCCTATCCATTCTAAGTCTAGGCTTTGAGTTAGAGTTATCCCCAACTCATTCAAGTCTTGTTTCGATTAATATCATCTCGAAACTCGAATCTAGGGTTTGACGGCAACTTAGGGTTTATTGGCTAATTTAGGGTTTTAGATCAATACCTACTTTGCATGGTATTGATCCACCCACACAACTACATAGGGTAAGAAGAGGGATTCAAACACTTACCGTTGACAGGCGTAACGAGAGTTTCATCAAACGGTAATGGCGGCTCCTTCTTCTTCTTCCTAGCTTCTTCTCCTTTTCCACCTCTTTCTCTTCTCTAGGGTTTGCGAGAGACAATGGAAAGGATTTGAGGAGGCTTAAGGGTGTATTTATAGGCTAGAAATAGGGTTTAGTAACCCTACTAGGATTAGGAAACTTTTAGGATTCGAAATCAGGAAAGCGGGACCCGTAGAGACCAATTTCTAAATTCCCACACATAGCTGTGCAGGCCATACCGGTCGACCGGTACCAAGACCGGTACCATCGACCGGTATACCAAAAATCAGGTATAATTGGTCGACTTCGGTCCGATTTCGTACATGTTTGTTATCCGCTTGCCCCGTCTTGCTCGGTGATGATCGGAAGACCTGTCACGACACAAAACCAAGGTTAGACCGGGTTTTCAGAGTGCGGGTCTTACATCAAGAGTTGGGCTGGCCCAATTAAGAACCAGCCCAACTAGAGCAGCCAAGATCTCTTTTTGAGATTTCCTATTACTGCCAAGATTTAGAGGAAGTCGAGAGATCTAGAGATCTCTCCTATTGCTACAAGCTTTATGTTAGTTAGGATTTTATTCTCTTTTAATTTTGTAATTAATTTGAGACTCTATTCCTATTGTTAGTTTTCTAAAAAGTAGCTTAGTTAGTTCAGGAGTCTTAGTTGTTTGGAGACTAAGACTTGCCTAAATTTAAGTTTCCTACTTTTATGTTTTAAGAAGCTTCCTAATTTATAAAGGAAGTTAGCTTTCCTTAATTTCAGTTTGTAATTTCCTATTTTATCTGTAGAGTTTCAAAGCTATAAATAAGAGAGGAAGTGGCTTGCGGCAGCTAAAAAGACGTTTCCAGAAAATTAAGCGAGCAACTCCTTTTTTTCTGGTTAGGTCCCACGGTTGTGAGACTCAACCACTTATCTCTTTATTCCTTGAATTTTTTATTTTGTTTTGATTCACAAACATCCTCACCTAGCTGGGGACACTGCCTTAATACATGTTCAGTTATTCTGTTGCTGATTTGGCTCACGACAACACTCAACAATTGAAAAAATACACTACTGTTGGGCAGTACCAGGTCCAGCTGACTTGCGTGATTAACTACTACTTCAAACCTTATTGGATCGTACTACTTCAAACCTTCTTGGATCGTCTTCAAATTTGGAGGGATGTTCATAATGGTTACAAAGAACATCCATACTAAGTTTCATTAAATTCTAACGGTCGGATTTCTATATAAATGGTTTTCTTTGTTGCTTTTTACTGTAGATTTTGTGTTTGGACTGAATTGAGATCCTGTAGCAAGAAGGGTTTGATAAATTATGTTGCTTTAAACCTCTTTGCCATCACGATGTTTCTACAAAAGTCATGGTTCACTTTGGGTAATATGCTTTTGACATCATAATATCTACACTATTCTTGTCAGTATGGATCTTTTCAAGTTGTAGTTGCTTCTATTCAATATATCTCAAATCCAATTATACCTCACATCAACATGCTTGGTCTTACAATGAAAACTGGGATTTCTACTTAAGTGAATGGCACTCTGACTATCACAATGAACAATATATTTGTCTTGTGTCAGACCCAGTTCTTGAATGAACCTCTTCATCCACGACATCTCCTTGCAAGCTTCCACTGCAGCAACATACTCAGCTTATGTAATTGACAAAGCTACACACTTCTATAACTTGGACTGCCATGACACTACTCCCCCTGCAATGATAAACAAGTAAGCTGATGTCCACTTCCTTGAATCAATATCGCCTACCATATCTGCATCTGTATACACCTACAACACAGGTTTACCAATACCAAAACATAAAAATGCATTGGATAAACCTCTGAGATATCTCATAATCCACTTGAATATTTTCTAGTGTTCTTTGCTAGGATTGACAAAAAATCTGCTCACAACTCCAATTGCGTATGCAATGTTAGGTCTTGTATACACCAAGGCATACATTAAACTTCCTACAGCTGATATATAGGAATTTTTTTTTCATTTATATTCTTCCTTGCTCAGTTGATGCTTTTTAGTGTTCTTTGCCAGGATTGACAAGAAATCTGCTCACAACTCCAACTGCATATGCAATATCAGGTCTTGTATACACTATGACATATATTAAACTTTCTACAGCTGATGTATGAGAATTTTTTTTTCATTTATATTCTTCCTTACTCAGTTGAAGGACTCTGCTCACTGCTCAATCTAAAGTGGCCTGCAAATAGGGAATTCATTGACTTTGCTTTCTCCATATTGAACATTTTAAAATTTCTTAACAAATATACAATGATCTGCAGTTGTTCTGATGTACTAATGATCCATCATAAATGAATCAAACTTCTTGTACCACTGTCTTGGAGCCTGTTTCAAACAAATGGCTGAGGCTTTTCAATTTTCTCGAAGTCTTCAACTATTTGATTTTCAAGAAAGATCACATCTCTACTTCTGATAATTTTCTTCTCAATTGGATCACACAATTTGTATCTAAAATTTTCATTTGCATATCCTAAGAAAATACACTGCTTTGCCTTATCATCAAGATTTAACCGTTCATCTTTTGAAACATGCACAAATGCCTTACAACCAAATATTTTCAAATGATCATAGGAATTATCTTCCTCGCTCTATACCTTTTTAAAAACATCTCCACTTAAAGGAGCTGATGGAGATAAATTAATCAAATAAATTACAGTACACATCGCTTCTCTCTAATAATACCATGCCAACTTTACATTTGAGAGCATACACCTGATTCTTTCCATAATAGTGTGATTCATCCTTTATGCTATATCAATACTCTATGGGGTCTTGGGAGCTTTCTATTCATGCCGAATACCTTGACTACTATAATACTTCTCAAATGGACTAATGTATTCACCATCATTATCTGTACGAATGAATTTGAGAGATTTCCTTGTTTCTTTTCAATCATAACATGAAAATTTTTAAGGACATTCAAAGTATATGCCCACATTTTTCTAGAAGCATCATCTATACAAGTAAAAAAAATAAAAAGTACCACCAACTATTTTCACTTTCATATGACCACAAACATCAGAATGTACCAATTTTATAAAAAAAATTATATGAGGATAATTTTTAATGAAGGTAACACGATGTTGTTTACCAACTAAACAACTAACACAATGATTCAGAAGCGTACCTTTTATGTCTAGCAGAAGGTTGTTTTTTGTGAAGATCTGCATCCCTTTCTCGTTTATGTGACCAAGTCCTCGATGTCATAAATCCACAGTTGATTTGGATTCTATTATATTCACTTCAATCTTGCACACTTGTACTTTTGTGTTATACAAAGTACAATATTTGTTTTCTCTTGCCACTACTAGAGAACCTTTGGTAAGTTTCCATTGACCATTACCAAAATGAGTACCTCATCATAAGGAAAAAAAGAAAGAAAGGGGGAGAATGAGTGGTGGCTGATAGGGGAAGAGAAAAAGAGGAGAAAAGAGAGGAGAGGGAGAGGGAGAGGGAAAAGAAACAATAGAAATCAAAAGAAGAAGAAAAAAAAAAAAGAATGATTTGTAAGAGAAGGGAGGTGACGGATGCGACAAGAGAGGGGAAAGAAAGAGAGAGGGTTCGGCGTTGTGAGAGAGGAAAGGTGGAGATGTTTGATTTTTTTTTATTTTTTATTTTTTGGATTATGGGAAGGAGAACCCACATCAAAGAGGAGACGAGGGTTTCTTTCATTGCTTGAAAAGTTAGAGGAGAAACTAGTGTCATAGAAAATCAGAAAGAGGGATAAGCGGCAGAAAGGAAAGAGAGGGGGTTCTATGTTTTGAAAGAGGAAAAAGAGAAAGAACAAATCAAGAAGAAGAGGGTTTGAGGAAGATTTTCATTGGCGATTCTGACATAGGGATCGGAGTGGCCACAGGGTTTCCAAACCTGCCCTCTATTGCTTAATCTACTTCTCCATTGACAGGTGTCTTCACTAGAAGCTCTGAACGAGAACTGACGACAACAAAAGTAATAAGATTTCAATTCAATTTTTATGAATGACAGCCAAAAAAATAAAAAACAATCTGTAGAATCACATAGGTTTCTTCTATGACACTTTTCCAAAAATATGTTATGCAACAACCATTTTAGTTTCTCATAAAAAAACCAGAAACTTACATGTAATGACAGTATAAAGATCATTTCCAAATAGGTTTCATTCACCTCATGAAATGTCACAGGGGAAGCCTATGACGTCCCATTAATTCTCCAAAAAAGAAATTGTAGATACCCCTATAGTTTCTTCAGAAGAAAATTATTCCAAAAAAATAAACCTGTGTCATTCCAATCATGAAACCACGCAAATCCCATTTCAGTCCCATTAAAAAAGGACCATAAAAGCTGTTACAACTCATTCGGCTTTACAAGAGAAAGCTCTAAAAGTTCATTCGGCTTCAAGAAGGTACCAACATACCAGTGATCATTCCAACAATTTCATAAGAGGTATGCATCTGATGAAACTTCACATGAAGTCTCACTAAAAGTTCCAGATTTCCATTACAAGAAAAAGAACATATCATGGACTATTAGAAAGGAATCCAAATTCCCTTTCATGAATAACAATCATAAAGATTATCATTAAAAAATTCCAGATTCTTTTCTACAAAGAACATCACAAGAAACATCATTTAAAAAAATTCCAGATTTATATTCCATGAAGAGCATCACAATAAATATAATTTTAAAAAAATTCCAGATTTCTATTCCATGAAGAAAATCATAAAACCATCACAAGAAATTCCAGATTTCTATTAATCACAAGTTCTAGATTTCTATTCCATGAAGAACATTATAAAACTATCATTAAAAACATGTAAGAAAAATCGAAACAGCCCATGAATTTCCCTTGAACCATTCTCCATTACCAGATCCTTTAAAATAAAGCCTATAGAATGTTCATTTGATTGGTCACATACCTATAACGAGGAATAATAATCCCTAGAGATAATAGGGAGTGGTACCATACTTCCCAATTAGGCAGATGTCGATGATGAATGGAATAAATGAACCAAGAGTTGCAAGAAAAGAATTGTTGATGCACTAGTTCACTGATTCCAAAAAACAAACAAAGCAGCATACCACAAATTGAGAAAAAGAGACACTCATATTGAAATCAACTTTTTTGTCCCAAAAAAAAAAAAGAAAAGAAAGCCCTCTCTTCTCAGATTGAAATCTCCTCTTTTGTAACCTCTTTCTCAAAATAAAAATAATAAATAATAAATAAATAAATAAAAACCTAAAACCCAAAAACCAAAAACCAAAAACCGAAAACCAAAAACCAAAAAACCAAAATCAGAGAAAGAAGAAGAAAGAAAAGAAATCTCTACCTCCTTTTCTGATTTTTCAATTCCCTCTGGTTGAGCCCCTTCACCCCTTTTATGCTCTCTCTCTCTCTCTCTCTCTCTCTCTTAGCTCCTCTCAAAACCCAATAAATGATCCTCCTTTCCCTCAAGAAATTGTCCCCTCCCTTTGATTCCTTTCCAAACACCCCCCCCCCCCCCTCTAAAAAAAAAAAAATTCAAAGTTTCTTTACCTAAATGATCTCTTATTTTGTTTCCTTCTTTCTTCCCTTTCCAGTGCCACAACCTCCAACGTGCTCACATCCAGCACCCTCCAGAGTCTTCCCTCTTCCTTTCTTATTTTTCTTGCTTTTCCTCCTTTCCTTTTTTTCTTCCTTCTTTTCTGCACATCCGCTCTTCTTCTTTTTCCTTTTTTTCCTTTCTTTTTATTTCTTCTTTCTTCTCTTTGGTCACTGTTGCTGCTGAAAACTGGTCTAGCCGAGTTATGCACATTCTGACCGAATTAACCACATTCTATCTGAGTTGACCACGAATAAACCGAGTTCACAAATTTAGCCGAGTTCAAGGTTTGGACCTAGAAATAAAGGAAATCTCACAGAGGGCGGATTAGGTAATCCGGTGACCACTCCGACGATTAAGTCAATTCTCACAACAATCAGTATAAAGCAGAGTAAAAACAAAGCTTCTTTTAGAGAGTGGAATAAGGTTTGCGTAAAAGGAGAGTATCTGTCCTATACTTCAGTGTTTGTGAACTTATATAAGAGTGCTTGATTATTGATGATGTCAGAATTACCCTTTAGGAGTTACAAAACTACTGATAACCAAAATCCTCTGCAGTTAATGGTGTATGCCTTTGGATGAAGATCCTACGGATATAATAGATGCAATTACCCGCGCACAACCTGTAGATTCCTCCCTATTTTAAGGGAAGTGGATTAGACGGGCTAACTGAAGAGTCGTTCCCTTGTATTTAGAGGAACGATCAATATCATCAAAAAGTCGTTACGTGTTATACTTGTGTTGTGATAGGCATGTCCACTTTAGTATGGATTATGGCACTCCGTCATTGGTTGATGGAGTATGTATCAACAGCCGCAGCTTTTGAGTATGGTATCAATAGCCACAGCTTCTCCTGTCCTCTATTTTGATCGAGGAAAACCTATTTCCATTTGATGTCTTTTGTTATATTTTAAAAGGGTAAAGGACAACTTCATAAATGTCTAAGGGTATTCTTGGCATTAGGAAGTTATATTGGAAGACATGCCACCATTTGAGAGACCCATCATAACGGATAGTCTGTATCACTCATACCTAGCAAATAAAGGAATGTGAAAGGCAATGTTCAGAGGAGACGCATGAAATTTTTCTAAACCATTTGATTTGAAAAGTAAAATAAATATTAGAAAAATCTTGCAATCATTTCATTATGACATATTTACCCTCATAAATGTTGCTATTGAGTTGGAATCGAGGGATAGATTTTGTACAATCACTTTCAAAGGAATCATGTATTAGATCCTCCACCCTTTGTCTCTGCTTTCCCTATCCCCTTCCCAACCCCCACCCATCCTCCCTCTTCATGAGCAGAAGAACCCAATTGTTTAGAACTTTGAAACTGCTAGGGTTTCAGATGATATAGCCATGGAAGGTGGGCCTTCACCGACACCGAATAGGTCAATTAACTATGAACTGTAATAGTTGTCATATGAAAAGGGTAATTGCAAGATCAAGAGGAGGAATAGATTGTTACAAGAAACAATGAGTTGTATTCTTGAATCTTCTACAAGAGTTATGCACCTGGTCAAAGCATTTGAGAAGCTTTTATTAATTCCGAGTTCCAAGGATGTGAAGGAGAATGAAGAGGCAATGAACGAAGGGTTTGGATCATCTCTTGTTGTTGGAGGGACTCTAGCTGTGATGAGCGGCTAGAGTTTGCTCAGTGTGCATACCACTGTATTGGTATGCAAGCCGGGTGAACTCCAGTCACTGAATCATGGCTGAAGGAACTAGACAATAGGAGATGATTTTTTTCCGAGAACAAAGGCGCTAAGAAGCCGATGAATTGCTAGGGTCTCTTCTTTATTGGACAACAGCTAATGTAAGACCCGTATCGAACTAACCGGTCTTACCACCTTGTACCAGGTCTACCTATCATGGTCAGGCCAAGTGGACCAAGTGCATGAAGAAACCACAAGACCATGTATGCAATTTAACTCAAAAACAGTCAAATATGAGTGTGTGGTCGCATGCCTAAACAGGTATGACTGACCCCACCCCAAAGGAGTCCAACCCATGACTTTGGTCGTGGGGTCGGATGATTTAAAAAGGTAGGGTCGACGGATTCTGTGACCCTACATTCGACCCCACATAAACAGGCAGAAATCGAAATTAGGAAACCTTCCTAATTCGAAGGGGGTCTTTCCTAAACTCATTGGTGCATATTATGGAGGGTTTTTCTCTATAAATAGGACATCCCTTAGCCTCTTTCACTCCTTTGAAACCCTAATTGAAAGTGAGAGAGAGAGAAGAGAAGGAAGAAAATGAGAATTGAAGAAGAAGACCAAGGAAGAGGAAAGTTCAGAGAAAACTCTGAATCTCAGCAAACCTAAGGTATGAACCTAATTTCCTACATGAATTAAGAGCCTAGAATAGTTCATGAAGAAGATAGGATTAGAAGAAACCCAAATCATCCATCCATGGATAAAATTCCAAGAGAATCCATGGAGGAAGTCATTGTGGACAATAGATGGTGTATAAAATTGTAGTTTTGACCCATAGAACGATCATAGGAAGGACCATGATGGTAAACTAAAAGATTCAAACATGAAGGAATGGACTTAAGAGTGAAAGGTCGACCATGAACACGTGTGGTCGCACGTAGGGTCGCATGGTATCCGACCCCACGAGACCCACATGTTCGACCACAGGCCCTCGGAAAGTTTCAGAGAGGGTATGGTCGCACATAGGGTCGAAGTATGTCCGACCCCACCTACGACCCTACACCCTGTGGTCGCAGAACTGAAACCCCAGGTGCTACCCCACCTGCGACCCCTCAGTTTCTGTTAGTCTAAATATATTGGAATTAATTCTAATTAAAATCTATCAACTTGTTAGGTTTTTCCAATGATTTAAAAGTGAATTATAAAGCTTGAATGAGGATCTACTAGCAATCAAAGGTGAGGGAACAAGACCTAAACTAATTGGCTAAGAATAAACTATTTTGTTTATTGAGTCTGATGCCATGAATGATTCTATGCTTGTATGCGTGTAATGTGCATTTAACATGTCATCCAATATTCCTACTATTAATGTTCATGCATATTTAATTTTGTTTATTTATAATATGATGATGACGAATAGGCATGTGAATGTTTGTGTGTAGTTAGTGTACCTGATGCGAGTAGGGCATCAGGAGAAGTGTGATGCGGTGCGGTCCTAAGCACTTTAGCTCTATCTCTACTCAAGTCTTGTCCACTGACATCGTCATATTGCCATTACCTTATTAGAACTATTACGTCGTAGGGCATCAGGGGAGGTGGTCTCGAACCGTGTAGTCTCTGACTCTACCGGGGGGCCTTAGCTCTATCTCTATGGACGTATTGAGGGATGCTGGGGTGAGGCCTTGGATACACTGTTTGACATTAGGATTGGTAAGTTGCGAGTCCAGTTTGCAAGTCCTCGCCAATAAGGGCTTATGTGTTGGTATGGGTAGGGCATCAGGGGAAGTGTGATGCAGTGCGGTCCTAAACACTTTAGCTCTATCCCTATTCCATGGTGGGGTGGATGTGGACGACAATGGTGTTTGATCCATTGGGTGGGCTTACACACCCGTGTATAGAGGTGCGGCGACTACCAAACCTTTCTATTACACATTGCAAACTTATGAACCAGACCAAAAAATATGAATTGAATGCATGTATACGTTTGTTGCATTGTTTTGTTTGCTCACTGAGCCATGATGTGTGCTCTCCCTTTCGACGTCGAATATTTTTAGTTGATGATGCAGGTACTACAGTAGAAGACTATATGAATGCTCCAATGTACGGACATGCCACGGCGATGGATGCAGAAGTTATGATGGAGTCGCATGATTCGTCGTGCGAGTGCAACTCATGCGTCTTCGATTAGATTTTACTTGAATTATTCAGACGATGTAATTGATTAAATTATTTTATTTTATGTCTTAGTCTTTTGAAGATAATTGAATAATTTATTTATGTTACCACTGTTAGATTCTCAGTTCATTAGTATAAAGACTTCCGCTATTGTTTATTTACTTTGATTATGGTTGTGGATGTGTATGGTTTAAGCAAACAGACACAGCCTATTCGAGATCCTGGTTGAACCGTTGGTTTATTAACAGTTCATCACACCATTCTGATTGGTGCAGAATTGGGGTGTGATACTTGGTATCAGAGCCCTCGGGCCCTGTCTTTTAAACCTGTATACTTCCACAAAAGTTTGTGAACTGAGTTAGGATAAAAATCTAAAAGCTTTAATAATAACACACTATAAGCACTGTGTTGTATGAGACAAAATTAAGAAAGAGAATAATGCATATATAAAAGGAGAAATAAATTTCATATATACATCGAATAAAAAGAAACATATATACATATCCAAATCAAAGTACGGTCTCCAATCCGGACAGTTACTCTGTAGTACAAGGAAAAACAAAAGAAAATATACATCATGGAGCTGGAGGTGCTGGGGGAGGAGGTGCCTCATGATCCTGGTCATAGTCCTCAGCATACACTCTAGTCAGCCAGGCTACCTGAGTCTCGGTCACCTGGAGACTAGCTGTCAGATCGGCCATCCGCTGATCAGAGGCGCGTCGGGCATCTAGAAGCTCTCCTACTCTCCAATCAGTCGCGCCCTGGGCCTCCCTAATCTCACGCAGCAGCCCCATCACATCATCAGATGGTGGGTGTGAAGGACCAACTGTGTGTGAAAGAACCCGATGGGCCAGCTCCAATGGAATGCAGTGGTGATGGAGGAGGTATGGCGCCTACATACATATACATACGATCATCATCCTCAGCATCACCCCCATGGGCCCCTACTGCTGTTGCTGCTGCTGCTGCCGCCTCAGTGTCTGCTATCTCTACCCGGGTACGGGAATGTACCAGAACGTTCCTCTTATCGTCACTGACCTGCGCATCTCGCATCCCCATCCTGCAAATGGCCTCCCAGTCCAGGTCAGAAGAGAAAATATCCTCATGAATCCTCTCATCCAATAAGTCGACGTATAGGCGTGTGAGCAGAGTAATGATCAGACGTCCGTAGGGCAGGTTGCCTATCTGACCAGGCAGCGTAGCACAGATCATCGTCCGGATAATAATGTATAGAAGGTAAACCAGCTGCCTAGTGCAAATGCAGTACAAGACATACTGGGTCAACTGAGAAATCCTATCATAATGGCCACTCTGGGGAATCAGGTTGTGCTAAATGATCTTGCAGCACACCCGAGGCTCTGGCCGTAGGTTGATTGCCTTCATCTCCCAGCGATCACATCTAAGAAGCTGGTTATCAATCTCAGCACGCATCATCAAGGATAGGAACTGGGGTTCCTTAGGAGCACAGTACACTAAGGGGCCGTTGTTTGATATACCCAAGAGATCAGCCAACTCCTGGCAGTTGAAGGAAACTTCCACCCCTTTCACATAGCTGGTGATCCTGAGCTCCCTATCCCTGTCTATATCATTCCGATCACCTACCACCTGGAGGTTGCAATAGAACTACTTTACCAAAGCAGGACAGGTACAAGCCTCATATGTGATCACGGGAAGCCAACAGATGTCACCGAAGGCACCCTCTACATTAAACAAGGCTAGACTAGCCAAATTTACACAGCGACCCCCTTCCACATTCTTACGCTCATAACGAGCATACTGAGCCTCTGCCTCATTAGAGCGGAAATGAATGAGATCATGAGCTCTGAGAACCTTAGTATGAGCCATGTTATCTGCAAAGACATAGAAAAATAAACAAGATATTAGATATGGTGAAAAACTCAAAATTTCGGCATTATAACGGCATGATTTGGCCAAAAACCTCACTTTTCACCCAAACAGCTAGGTAGGAGGACTTACATATGTTCCAAACCATCCTGCAAAGCTCATACAATTGGAAATTTAAACTAGGAAGATCGAATTTGAAGAAATTTCAACAAATTGGAAAAATCTCAAAAATTCGGTCAAAAGAGGAAAATTTCAAGTTTCTCAAAAACCAACCGATGAAACTCAAATTTTCTTGAGGGGTTTCGTCCATTGGGTGGCCAATAGCAAAAGCCCCCAATAAAATCAAATTTTTATGGCTAAAAAGAGTTTAATTTGAAGAAATCGATGTAAATGGAGAAAAACCTAGTTTTGAAAGCCTAAGAATAAGAAACAGTAGAGAGCATACCTGAAGGAAAGGAACGGAAGTCGTGAATGGAAGAAATAATCACCAAACACTATGGGTCGATACTGTAGCAACTCAGGGGAAGCGAGTTGAGTTGGAGGAAAGAATGGTTGTTTCTGGTTCATCGTTCTTTCTTCTTCTTCTGCAATGATTTTTTTTTAATATCGTTTTTCTTCTTCTTCTTCTTCAACTCTACAAATTTTTTTTTTTTCCTTCAACTCTTTAATCTTCTGTTTCAACTCTGCAAGTCCTTTTTTTTTTCATCGAGAAATTTCTGCGGTTTGCAACCCCTTTTTTTTTCATCGAGAAATCTCTAGTTTGCAACTTTTTTCTTTTGCTCTGTTCTTTTTCCTCTTCTTCTTCTTCTTCTTCTTCTTCTTCTTCTCTGCTCTGTTCTTCTTCTTCCTCCTCTCTGCGCAATGTTTTTTTTTTTTTTTAATATCGTTTCTTCTCTGCTTTCTTCTTCCTCTTCTTCTTCTTCTTCCTATCTATTCTGCTCTCTTCTTCTTCGTCTCTTTGTAGCGACTTTTTTTTTCCTACCCTGCAACGTTTTTATTTTTTTTATTTTTTTTTATTCTGCACTTTTCTTCTTCTTCTACCTCTCTGCTCTGCAAAGCCTTTTTTTTTTTTTTTTTTTTTTGCAACGTCTTTTTTTTTTCCTCTACTGTTCTACTCCATTCTTCTCTTCTTCTTCCTCTCTTCTCTGTTCTTCTTCTTCTACCTGTCTACTTTGCAACGTCTTTTGTTTTTCTCTGTTGGTCTGCTTCTTTCTTCTTCTTCTTCTTCCTCTCTACTCTGTTCTTCTTGTTCTTCTTCTTCTGCACTTTTCTTCTTCTTCTACCTCTTTGCTCTGCGACATTTTTTTTTTCTCTGTTGGTCTGCTCCATTCTTCTTCTTCTTCTTCTTCTTCCTCTCTACTCTGTTCTTCTTCTCTGCACTTTTCTTCTTATTCTACCTCTTTGCAACATCTTTTTTTTTTTTTTTTTACTGCTCTGCATGGAAGGGAATGCAGTTTGTATCACAAGTGGGGTCTGATTCACTATTTCAGTAAAAAAAAGCAAAGTATTGATGAATCAGATGCTAATCGGGCTTTATTGTGATACAAATGACTAGTCATGTGTTCCCGCAGGACTAATTTTGAACAATACCATTAATGGATTTTTTTTTTTTTTTTTTTTTTTTTTATCAAGTGAGATAGAATGCTTCTTTTCCTAATACATATTGTAACTAGAACAATACTTTGTGCAAGTGAGGACCTGCTTTGTGTTTAACTTGATAGATCTGTTTATTTGCTGGAAATTTAAACACAATGTTTTTTCTTTTTTATTCTCTACAATGATTTTTTTTCCTGTTTTTGTTTTCCTCATGAATCAGGTAATTCAATAGTTTTATTGTTATAGACTTATAGTATAAACATAAATATAGAATTGATATGGTAGGCAAAAAAAAAAAAAAAACCAGGAACCATTTGGTACCTAGGCAACGCCCAGGCGCCTAGGTCAGCCTCCATCGCCTAGGGTCGCCTTATCACGTTGACAACTTTGGTTAAATGGTTGGTTACATAGCCTTTTTCAATTGTGCCTCTCTTAAGTGTTTATATCTCTTTTTAATATCTTGTGTCTATGTAACATTTTTTTCCCTCCAATTAATGTGGGATTAATTGGTTGAAAATGTTATACTAGAGGAGATGTCTCTTTTTATAAGGGAATCTTTAATGTTTTCTTTCTCCAACTATTGTGGGATTAAAATTTTCACACTCCATAACCTCCCTTCCTTCGTTGTCTCAACGGCTAGTCCTACATCGACTAGCAACTAAAGATTAGAAAGGATGGAAATCTATAAAAAATAGTCATTGGTAGTGTGGTTGCTTATTGGTTCAAAATCGATGGTTTAATCATTCAAAACATAATCGATTGGTATGGGCCCGATTACACTTTTTATAATTTGTTTGGTATGGGCCTCATTACACATTTTATAGTTGTTTGGTATGAGCCCGATTATAGACCTTTAATGGGCAAACTAACTTATGTAGACCGATTAGTTTTTCTTGGGGTCTTAATATGACATGAACCGATTTGACATGAATCAAATAAGGCAAAAGGTAATTATGTAATTGGGCAATATAATTTTTGTTTAAATTAGATTGCATAATACCACTTTTGCTCCTATGGCTCTGTTTGCTTTGATGTAAAAATTTACTATATGTTTAAAAAAAATTTCAATGTTTGCTCGAGGTAAAATATAGTGATCTTTTAAGGGGGAAAGAAAATGAAGTTTGACTTTCTTTCACCACTTGAAAACAAACATTGAATTTTTTTTTTAAACATATAAATGTTATACTTAAGTTTTTCACGTAAAATGTTACATCAAACAAACATAACCTATAGGACAAAGAAGACCCACTCCATACACGTACGAAGGATGGAAATTTTGATATAGTTAATAATTTCAATGTAACAAACCATGGTTACACAAAGCAAAACCCTTCAAATTAACCTAAATACTCAATAAGATTCCAAAAAGAACAAATCAAGTAACTAAGCCTACAATTATGTCATTTTTTTTTTTTGGGTTAAGAACTACAATTAAGTCAGATTGTGGTAATTATTTTTTATAAAGTTATTTACTTACCAAAAAAAAAAAAGTCAATTTGTGCCGCATAATATCACATGAAAATGAACGGTCTAGAGTACTTGAACAAATAATTTCTTAGAAATGAACGGTCTAGAGCACCTGAACATGTTTGTTTTTAGGGGTGAAACAGGGTCGGGTTGGGTTGAATATCTGTAAACCCAAACCTACCCTAGACCCTTTCATGTTAATTCAGATCCTACCCTATCTTGTCAGGATAGGACATAACATCAATCCTAATCCTACCCTGGCAGAGTACTACCAAATCTATCATATCTTGATTTATCCTGATTGGGTCGATCACGGGGTTTACCTTGATTGACCCTGGCAGGTTAGGGTTGAATCTTCGGATAAAAGCCTTAACCTTTGCCGAAATATCTAGAATGCCACTGTAATTAATGTGTCCTAGTATTGGAAGGATCGACCGCGCATGCGATCGAACCGCTTCAAATCAGTTTCATAGTCTGATTGGGTTTCTTCCTTGACATACCTTTTTTTTTTTTAAATATCTCAAGGAAAGTAAAGATCCAACGGATGACATTTGGCAGAATCTGCTTTTAATTTTGGACAATGATCCAGTAAGATCTGGGGAGAGTTTGCCACGTGTCTGTGATCCCCACCATGAATCCTATGCCCAAGAGGATTGTTTCTTAGCACTGTTTTATGTGAGATCGATCTCATGGAATTGCAACCAGACTCGATTTTCAAATTGTGAAACGAATCAATGTATTAAATTACTATTGTGCCCTTTATAATGGAACGTTGCATCAACATATATATTAATATATAGGGTAATTTACACTAGAGGTATATGATGTTTTGAGAAATCATACCAGAAGTATTTTATATTTCAAAAATCATACCAGAGGTATCTCTTTTCATATATCCAACATTAACCCTATCTAATGTTGGCATCTTCCAAGGTAATCATTAAATCTACCTCAAGCTTTTAGGGACTAATCATTTCTTATTGGACTATCCTTATTTGGTGTCTGATCATTCTTACACCCGTCGAAAAAGCAGCAAGTTGGGGTGCAGAGTTTTCACCGAAATGTGTACCATAGTCGAGATCTGTGACTTGATGATGAACCACCGCCGACAAAGAAGGGTCACGGGAGAAGACAGGGACATGAGAGGGGGTGGGCAACTGAGACAACGATGAGCACATGGGAATCTGAGTGGTGAGTCGTTACGACAATGGGATGGTGAGAGTGTGAACCAAAGGGGACCAAGAAAGTTATGCTAAACAGGGGTAAATTTGAAAGTACAAAAATAGAAGGTACCACAAGTGTAATATTTTTGAAACGTCAGATATCTCTGGTATAATTTCTCAAAACGTCAAGTACCTCTGATATGTTTTTTTGAAATGTGAGTATCTCTGGTATAATTTCTTAAAACATCAAGTACCTATAATACAAGGTCAGGTAGGGTTGGGCCAGGCTCTACCCAAAGCCTCAACCCTAACCTGCCCTTACCCTGATAGGGTAAAAAATACCCTATATCTTAATTGGGCTCTATCAAGGTTCGGGCCAGGTTAATCCCTGACTGGGTTCAGGGCGGTTCTGGGATGACTCGGATCGTCAATGTAAAACTTTCACCCCTACTTTCTTTTCTACATTTGCAATATATCTTTTTCTTTTTCTTTTTTTGTCATTTTACCCTATGTAGGCTCTGTTTGTTTTAAAGTAAAACTGTGGAAAATATAAAATTTTCCATAAAATACAAATTTTCTTAACGTAAAACATAAAGAAATATATAGAAAAAGTAGATTTTTTTTACATAAGATTCCATTTGGTTTGATCGTAAGATATTAAAAAATTTTCCAATGTCTGTTTCCACTGGATAAACTATAATGATCTCTAAAGAGGGAAAAGAAAGTTCGTTTTTCTTTTACATCGGAGAAAAAAACATGAAACTTTTGTTAACATGTAAAATATTACATCAAAACAAATGGAATCTAAAGAAAAGTATTCTTGTAAAATATCAATTGCATATAAAATGTTACAACGAAACAAACAGCAAGGCCTATGTGAAAGACCAATCTAAAAATATGTAAAGCAAATCGAGAAATACCTTTCACTCAACCAATCAGTCATCTACAACTATCAGTTGTAATTCTGAAGTCTGAAACCAAAAATAGGTTGGTCAACTATATGTGAGAATAGTTCATCCGTATGTAATTGTATTCTCCCTCAGATTCCATCACCATCCGTATTCAATTGGTCCTACACTCTAAAGGTGAATCCCACACCATCTCGACGATGAGGGGATCCCATAAAAGGTACATTTATATGCGGGTGATCCAAACTTGTTATATGTTCCCATCTCTCTCTCTTTATCTCTTCTCAGCTGCTACTAATACTGCAATAATGTTTGTATCTATTATGGAAAAAGAATATTAAAACAGTGGATATAAAATTTAGGATAGGTGGAGAACATGGTTCTATAAATCGGTATTGGATCTGCGATATTAGTCAATTTGTATCGTTATTGACTAGATCAATACCAATCCAATACCGATTACTGATAAAATATTTGGATCGGCCATTGATCGGATTGGCCGTTCTAATATACCCTTTTATTTTTATTATTTTGTGACACGTGCTAACCATCCAAGTGAATTGATTGCCATGTATCAACCATCTACAGTTATGAAAATAAAATTTTGGTTTTTAGTATTAAAAAACCACTATGGACTACTAATCTGAAAAGGGCGAGGATAGATTGGATCCAGACGATACGGATCCGACCTTGCTGATACAGACCAATCCGAATCGGGATTGATTTAGTGTCATAGAGATCAATATCATATTCGATACCAATTACTAAAACTATGAGAATCAAAATACTCTCAAGGACACAAGGACACAGACTGGACTCTCAAAAGAGAAACAAAGAAAGAAAACTATTTTGTTTCCTACGCCACAACCGGGGTTGAAGAAGATACCTTCGAGGGAAGACACCGAATTTATTTCATTGATTTCTCCTACTTTTTATACTCTACAAATCACATGGATTTCATCGGCCACTAACTATTTCATTAATTTTTTAACTATACTTTGTAATTAGATTTTTCAAGATACTCTTCATATATTGATTGTAAAGTAAAATCAAATTTAATAACTAAATCTAGAATGATTTAGAGTTACCATAGACTGCAAGTATGATACGAAGTACCACATGCAGCATCTCAACTGGCAACTGATCCACATCCTCTCCTCCCAGAGGTTTTGGAGGAGGGGCGGCAACCCGGTTAGATGGCTGACACCTGAGGATCAGGTGAATCCAAACCCTCCATTCGAGTCAACAAGCTAAGCTGACAAGGGGGTATCAGCTCGGATGGAAGGCTTGGATTCACCCGAGCTCCAGGTATCAGCCATCTAATGGGGGTGTTGCCTTTCCTCCCAAACCTCTGGGAGGAGAGGATTTGAATACACTAGAACCACCCCGTCAGTTATCTACATAGTAAAATGCAAAAAATGAGAAACCTGATTGACGCAGCTACTCTTGTCAAATATGGGTGCATGGTTATATAATTTAGGTCCGTTTGACTGTAACAAGGTTGTTTCAGCATGTAGTTGTAATTAATTCTCTTTAATGCATATTCATTATCCCATCTTGGTAAGGATCCGCATCCTCTCCTCCCAGTTGTTCTAGGAGGACAGTGGCAATATTACCCTGATGGCCGACACGTGGCTCTCGGTGAATCTGAGACGCACATCCGAGCCGACACCCAGCTGTCAAGCCGAGTTGATAGGGGTTGTCAGCTCGAACGTGCGTCTCGGATTTACCCGAGAGCCACATGTCGGCCATTCGGGTAAGGTTGCTGCGTCCTCTCAGAACCACTAGGAGGATACGATGTGAATCCTCATGGTAACCTTGATATATAGAGAATATTTTTTTTTTTTGGGTAAATAGAAAATTTATTCAATAAAAAATGGGAAACAATCGAGGCTTCAGCTTTACATAAGTCAAGAAGTCATGGAGTGGAAACAGGCTAGTGAATCACACCCGCTGATGACACTGCCTTCCTGGCTAGGGAATGAGCAACATTGTTAAATTCCTAGGAATATAAGCAAAGGAAACTGAAGGGCATAAAGTAATCACTTTAAGGATATCCTCCCTAATGATCTGCACCTCACTAAAACAAGGCCGAAGGGGATCATTAATACAATGGATGAGATTTTCATAGTCGGACTCAAGGATAACATCAGTAAAGCTTTCATTCACCACTGTCATGAGAGCCCTCCTTATGGTCAGCGCCTCGCCCATGAAAACCGAGGAGATAGAGGCCCCTTGAGAACCTGCTTTAATAGGATTACCATCGGAATCTTGAATAATGTAACCAATGCCTCCCGAATCCATCTCTTTGTTGAAATAAGCATCAGTATTAACCTCGACCTTATCTCGAGGAGGAGGACACCAACAATTGCTGGAGATAGACCGCAAAACTTTAGATCTGTTGCAATCCAGCAAAATCATGGCAAATTCCAAAAAGGCCATGGTTGCTTTCTCAATTACCTCCATAGGACTCCAACACTTTGATTGATAATACAAATTATTCCTTGCTGTCCGTAAGTACTAGCATAAGAAGGAGGCAAAAGACCATGTACGCCTAGCAATCTGCTTTGACAGATTGAATAATGAATCCCAACTTTGAATCCATTGATGGATCTTACACTCAGCTTCATCAGGAATTCTACAGGAAAAAGTTGACCCAAACCAAACCGCCTTTGACAATGAATCAGAATGTGTTCAATCGTCTCCCTTTATCACCACATCTTTTGCAAGAAACGTTGATAGGAATTTGATAATGGAACAGTTCATCACTCGAAGCAAGACCATTAGCACATGCACACCAGAGAAAATTTTTTATCTTGGGAAGGGTCTGGCAAGACCACATACGTTTCCAAATCTTGCTAGAAATTATGCATCTATCACGGCCACTTGAATAGAGAACGTTTGACTCTTCTGTTTCCTCTTTGAGATTAGAAATAAAATGATAGGCTGATTTAACTGAAAATCTTTCATATTTATTTTCATTCCATATGATTTTATCTTCACAATGAAATAAACTCAAAGGAATCTTCAAAATAGCTTTCCTTTCTTCGGGAGAGAAAATCTGCTCAATAATATCCTTCCTCTAGCATCTATTGCTTTGGTCAATGAGCTCTGAAACCCATGAAACCAAATAATTTCGAGATCTCCTTGAACTAGGTTTAAACCCTTTGATTGACGGGATCCACTGATCATCCCAGATCTTGATTTTATTGCCATATCCAACCTGCCATATGAGTCCAAGTTTTAAATATTTCCTTCCTTCCAAGAGACCTCCAAGCCCAAGAGGGTTTGCTACCAAAGATGCATCCATAAATTCCGAATTAGGAAAATAAAATTTTTTCAGAAAATTGCTCAACACGGCATTTGGGGAATACCACAATTTCCAAGCCATTTTTGTGAAGAGAGCCAAATTTTGAATAAGAGGATCTCGTAATCCCAGCCTTCCATTCTCTTTTGATTTGCATAAACGATTCCAGGCAATTCAGTGAATATTCTTTTCTTGTGAGTCATTTTTCCAAAAAATTCAGCAGCCGCTCTCCTAATAATTTTATGCTGAGAAGAAGGCAATTTAAAGTGAAACACTGCATAATTTGACATAGATAAAATTACTGATTTTAAAAGAACTTCTCTCCCGGCATGAGATAAAAACTTACACTTCCAAGTTGTCATCTTCTTAATTGTCTGATCCTGAATAACCTTGAAGCATTGTCTCTTAGAGAAACCAAATTCCGTTAGTAATCCTAGATATTTTGCTGGGCCGTCTCCATATTTGATTTTGAGCAATTTTAAGAACCAACGCTTGAATTTTGTGGGAGATCTTTTGGCCTGAAACTCTACAATAAATATTCAAACAATCTTTCAAACAATTGATAGCATTAGGTTTGACCTCTGAGAAAAGAAGACTATTGTCTGCAAAGAGAAGACGAGTAAGAGGAAGAGCCCGATTCTTAATTCTGATCCCTTTGACGTTTCCTTTTTCAGCATTGGCCTCAAGAAAAGAAGCAAGGGCATGAGCACATATAATGAAAATGGTAGGGGAGAGCGGGTCCCCGAGTTTAATCCCCCTTGATGGTTTAAAACTTCTCATTTCTGAATGATTCACCAGAATAGTATCAGAAACAGAAGAGACACATTTCATCACCAATTGGACCCAATGAGGCTGGAAACCAAGTTTAAGAAGCACTCCTTCAATAAAATGCCACTCAAGGCGATCATATGCTTTTTGCATATTGAGCTTCATCGTCATAAATCCCATTTTTTCCTTTCTTCCTATTTTTAATGTAATGGAATACCTCATGGGCCATGATAATATTATCTGATATGAATCGATTAGGGACAAAAGAAGACTGCGCTGGTGATATAATATTATCCAATACAATTTTAAGCCTATTGACCAGAATTTTTTATATCAATTTTATGCATACTCCATATAAGCTAATAGGGTGAAATTGATCAATAGATTCTGGATTAATCATCTTTGAGATCAGGCATATATAAGTTTTATTCACTTCCTCATAAATCTAACCACCAGAGAAGAAATCATGGATAAATAAAATAATATCATCTTTAATGAAAGAGCAAAACTTCTGGAAATAAATAACCTGAAGCCCATCCGGGTCGGGACTCTTATTTTGGGGCCATAGCAAATAAGGCCGATCTAATCTCATCCTTAGAAGGAAGGCTGCTAAGCATCTCATTAACTTCTTCAGAAATTTTTGGGTGGATAGATTGAAGAACGGAATTTAAGGCATCATAATCAAGAGAGCTGGAAGAATAAAGATCCCTAAAATGTGAAAGAATTACCTCATTAAAGCTGAGACTCCGAGTTGGTTCACGATCCATTTGGTAACTTGAGGTGAGTGATTCTATTTAACTGCCTTCTTTGAACAGTAGTTGAATGGAAAAAGGCAGTATTGCGGTCCCCACATTGAGCCAATCCACACAGGATTTTTGGGCTCACATGATCTCCTCCCTTAATAAATATTCTTCTAGCTGTTGACGCACTAAGGATTCCTTTTCTTTTCTTGATCCAACTCTGATTGAAGCAAGCTTTGAATGTCTAATAGATCTTGACACAGCTTCCTTATACCTTTCTGGATATTTCCAAAGATCTCGGCATTCCATTTCTTAAAAACATGTTTATAATATTTGATAGCTTTGAATGGAGGGAGATGCCTGCCGAGTTTAAATTAGGAATCTTCCAGCCATTAGCAGCAGCAGCAGCTCTAGGACAATCTGGGTGTCGGAGCCACATGGATTCAAAACCAAATGGCCTCCTTCCTTTGGATAAACCCCTTGCCGTATCAATGATGATCGGGGTATGGTCAGATCCAATTGAATGAGGGGCATAGACAACTGTCTCATTGAATTTATCTCTCCAGTCAATATTTGCAAACATTCTGTCCAACTTACATCGGATATCAGCAGATCCCATTCTCTTGTTATTCCATGTATAGAAAGGGCCTTTAGTAAGCAACTCAATAAAATGGCAATAATCAATCATTCCTCTAAAAGCAGAGCAATTACTATTGTTAGGCAATTTACCCCCACACTTTTCTTTTTCCAAAACATATCTACTCCCCTTGTCTAGTGTTTAGCAATATCCATCAGTTGATCCCGTACATATTGATTGACATTGAGATCTAACTGGATCTCCATACACAGCAGTAAGATAAAAGGAACCAGCTTTTACAATAGTTAGTTTTAATAAATGTAGGGTTTTGAAGGATATGCGATGGAAAGGCTTGATTATTATCAACCAATTCCAAAGCAGGAGAGTTATGAGTCTTACGAACATTCATACTAGCTGTAATCTCATTGGGGAAAGAAACAGGTTGGTTCTTAATCACCTGATCCAGCCTCTATCCTCATTAATAACCCTTTCTCCAATTAAATCCAAACAGAAATATTCTAAGGAACAATAAGACCAGACTGAATTTTCACTAAACAATATAATCTCAGAAATATTCTAAGGAACATACAAGATCGGAAAGAATATCACTCCAAAGAGCAAGGTAAAATATCCTTCTGATGAGATCAAATCGTCGGAGATGAGAGACGTTTGCAGAAAATCAAACCACCAGAGTAGATCCGAAATAACTCGCCTGAATTCAATTCATCATCAAGTATTTTCTAAAACCATTGACGGTGTCGCAGGGAGTCAATGGAGGTGGGTGTTAATGCCATATTTTGTTCTCCAATCGTTAAGCGACACGTGTTCCTAGGCATCAATGTATGGGAGGTAGACACATGTTTGGATCTCTTAAGCCACCCTTCTACGTGAGTTTGTGGTTGTTGCCATTGGCAGTTGCATGTCACTGGATCATCTTGCTAGGATGGTAAGATCTCGTCGTTGGCTAGCGATCACAATCGTTGGGACTTGCCTATCTACAGATGCGATGAGGTGCACGTGCATAGTTCTTTGATCATTCTTGAAAAAACCACGTTAGCAGATGTGGGAATTGTTGATCACAGTGACACGACATTAAGACTGGCCGCTGGATCTTCATCCAATGTTTGGACGAGGATATCGTGGACGGTCCTGGTAGTTAGGTAGTTAAGTTGGAAGTCTATCTAGGACTCTCCCCATTCTATATAACTCTCAGGTGTCCAAAAAGTAAGAATAATGTTAACATTGTATGAATTCTCTACTAGTGATCATATGGCTACGTCCTTCTTGAATTCCTTCATCCTCACACCTTCCGAGCTTGCCATCTTGGCTTAAGCTTTGGACTATTTGCTTTGTTACTGACTTTATCATCGGAGTGGATTCAGGGCATCTAGGCCCAGCTCCGTTAACCTCCTGTATTTCTCTTGCAGGATACGGGCATACTAGCAAATCCGGTTACAGCAGCAACAGTTTGGCGCCCACTGCGGGGCCTTCTTCTTTGAACACGAATTCAAGAACTCTACGTTCCCTATTTCTGGAACAATGGCACGAACTCAAAACCAGCCTCCTGAGAACAATGACGAGAGCGACGAGGTAACAGAGGATGGACAGCCACAGAACAATCCCATTCTAGGAAACTAAAAATTCATCCACCGTCCGCGAGTCACCACCTCCTATCCCAGAAAGCCATGGAACGGCACCGCAGTATGTCACTATTGATCAATTCAACACTTTGAAAGATCAACTCGCGGAATTAGCACAACTACTTAAGCCACCCCTACCACCAAATCAGATACGATCAGCCAAGGACCCGCCAAGATCCAAAACCCCAATCTCGGGCCAAGATCCACCTGTCAAGAAAGATTTCCCCAATCCAGAAGGGAAAGAGGACGAATTGGAGGAAGAGGACTTTCTTATGGGACGAGATTTAGATGTGGAAGAACTTGCAGTGCCTCAGGGTCAAGAAACAGACCATGGCCAGAAAGATAGTCGGCGGGTAGGGAACGAAGAATAAGAAAGGGTGGACGCCGGCCGAACAGAAAGAATGGGCACCCGAAGTCGCATGGAGGAACAAAGACGCATCGTCGAGAAAGAAGCACAGGCGAGCGTCCCAAAAAGTTCTTTAGAACAGTAATTCCTTGCCATGCAGACTAGCATGGCGGAAATGGAAAAGAAGCAGTCAGCATCTACGGTGGCTTCAAGAAAGAAAGAATACTGCACCAATATGGCATTCACAAAGGAAATAATGGAAGTCTCGAGACCAGAGCATTTCTTTATGCCTAAGGTTGATCCTTACGATGGGACAACCGATCCTCAGCTATACCTTGACAACTTCTCAGCTTTAATGGTGCTGCATCGATATGATGATGCAATTCTCTGTCGAGCCTTTCCATCAATGCTGCGAGGAATAGGGCGACTTTGGTTTAATAGCCTATTGGCTAATTCTATTGAATCTTTCGATCAACTAAGTGATCGGTTCTTTGAGCATTTCCAAACCTAGACAGCCCCAAAGAAAACCTCAACGAACCTCATCAATGTTAAGCAGAAGCCAGAGGAAACCCAACGGGCTTATCTTTTAAGATTCAACCGTGAAGCCCTCGAAATCAAGAACATCATTTCAGAGGTCAAGATGACGACATTACAGGTCTGAAATAAAGACAAAGATCTTTTAAAATCCATCTATAAAAGGCCACCACAAACTTATGCCGAACTAATGACTAGGGTTGAGAAGTACGCAGCAATGATTGAATCCCTCCTCCTTACACATCCCAAGTCAAGAGAGAAAAGGAGGAATGACACAGAGGTTTCCAACAAGTCGCCTAATGAGATACCCAAGAAACAGAAGACTGGTAAGAATGGGTTTCCTAGCAAGCAAGTCGCCCGGATTGATTTTGACTTAGGCCAGTTCACGAGGTTGACCGTTCCAATGTTCGAACTCCTACACAATCTGAAGGGGATACAATACAAATTATCCCATCCACCTCCAATGAAGCCAAATCCGTGCAGGGAGAGGTCTAAGAAATACTATCGTTACCACCGCGAGAATGGGCATGACACGGATGAGTGTCGCACCCTAAGGTATGCAATTGAAGATCTAATCAAGCGCGGTCACATTGGAGAATATGTGGAGAAACCCCCTGCAGCCGACAACAAGCAGAAGGGGAAGCAACCTGCAGATAGTGAAGATGATGCCAAGCCGCGACATGCTAGCAAAAACAGGGAAGCCCCTGATAAGGATGGTTCAACTTCACCACCCCTGAATAAGATTGGCGACCCGCGTGGTCGTATCAGGGTCATCATGAAAAGCATGCAACCTAGACCCCAAATTAAGCGGCACCTTGGAAACCGACTCCAGAGGACTAGCTATCCATATTGTTCAAGTCGCAGAAACAAGGATCACCTGTACTCAATGTCGCAAAATGACTATGGACTCGGGGAATTTATGACAGATCTAAACAGCGACTTGGCCACCTCAACCTGCGAAATGGACCTAAGGTACAAGATCAAAATTATGAGTTTGAAGATATGGTGGTAGAAAGCCCGAGTCCGCTAGTGCATAGAATTGGGACTCCCAATAGAAACACCTACTGCTCCCCTGAGAAGTGCAAACATGGGAGTTGGAGCCATTACAGACTGCACCCAGTGCACTTCTCCGGCATAATAATTGGTGGCCCTGCAGCTGGGAATACATCTAAAAATAGCAGGAAATCATATGCAAAGTTAGAATGTCACTCAGGGAGTTCCTCTACATCATACAAGCAGGGAGATATTATTACTTTTTCTGACAAAGACCTCACCGGCATTGAGCTCCCTCATGAAGACGCCATAGTGATAACAATGGTAATAGATAAAGGGAACGAGGTAGGGAGAGTATTGGTAAACACAGGCAGCTTCGCAGATATACTTTTCTACCATGCCTTTAAGGCGATGAATCTGGACGAGAGCCGATTTCGACCGATCAAATTCTCCCTCATCATCTTCTTCGACAACGTTGTCAAAGTTAAAGGCCCTATAATTTTGGAGACGAGGGTCAGAACAAAACCCAGAAGGAAAACATTGTCTCTCTCCTATCTTGTTGTTGATGTTCCTTCAAGCCATAATGCGATTCTTGGAAGACTGGGTCTTAATCTCCTCCGAGCATGCATCTCCACCTACTACCTGGTGATGAAGTTTCTCACTGACCATGGGGGAAGGACACTGCCAAGCGGACCAGAGACTCTCTCACCGCTGCTATGCCATGGATTTAGAAGCATTCGATGACAAACTCGTGGGATCCATCCAGATTGAAGATACACGAGACGACTTGGAGCAAGAGCGAGGATCTCCTACGAAGGACTTGATACATATCCCCATCTTCGAGGAGGATCCCGAAAGATACTTTCAAGTTGGCTCATTGCTTCCTAAAGACCAGCAAGACGAGATTGTCACTTTTCTTAGAAATCATCTTGACATTTTTGCTTGGTCGGCGTCAGAGATGCCAGGCATTCCCTGAGATATCATGGAGCACCGCCTGGCCATTGATTCGTAGTTTAAGCCTGTCCAACAGAAGAAGCTTAACTTTGCACTAGAGAGGGAAGCTACAATCAAGGTCAAAGTTGAAAAGCTCAATAAAGCATACCCTAAGGACTATTATCCTCTCCCTATAATTGATAGGTTAATTATTGCCACTGCCGGTTACAATATGCTATCTTTCTTGGATGCCTATTCGGGTTATAATCAAATTAAAATGTATCAACCCGACGAGATCAATACTACCTTCATAACAAGTAATGGTCTATATTGCTACACTGCAATGTCTTTTGGCCTCAAGAACACTGGTGCCACATATCAACGTTTAGTCCACAAGGTATTCGCATAATAAATTAGTAGAAACATGGAAGTATATGTTGATGACTTCCTGATGAAGAGCAAGAGAACCTCGCACCATATTTGCGACTTGGAAGAAGCATTCGCAGTACTGAGGAAGCATCAAATGAAGCTTAATCCAACCAAATATGCCTTGGGGTTGCGTCAGAAAAGTTCCTAGGTTTCATGGTATCCAGCAGAGGCATCGAGGCAAACCCTACAAAGATAGAAGCTATCATGGGTATGTCGCCTCCGATAAAGCCAAAACAGGTTCAAGAACTAACAGGAAGGATAGTTGCCTTGGGTAGATTTGTGTCCAAGTCTACAGACTGCTGCCTACCATTCTTCAAAACTCATCTAGTAGGGTGGGTCATATAGTCATGGCACTCAATAAACCCACCTCTGTCTCAACTCATTCTGATACCAAGGTATCCATAGTAGATGTCTCAATGTCTGGGGGACAGATAGTGGTTAAGGTATGGGCCATATTATGCCCCTCCTTGCACTCTACTGACCCAAGGCTCTCCCTTCTATTGCGACCAATGCCTTTCGGCTTAGGGCATCAGCCACCACATTGGCCTTTCCCAGGTGATACTTGTAAGACCCGTACTCTGTGAACCCGGTCTAACCTAGGTTTTCATATTGTGACAAGTCTTCCAATCATAACTGGGTTAGAAGAGATGGTTAGATGACGAACCTCGAGTCTAGGTATGAAAATGGACGAATTCAATTATAGTTTTAGTTATCCTGTCTGACATGTCTGGTCTGATAAATAGTCCAATCGGATAATCTATTTTGACTGTGCACAGACTGCTAGGGGGACCCACCTATTAGAGCCTAACTTAGACTCCTTCCTTGCATGGGAAAGTCTCCAAAAAGACTATTCCTCTCTATAAAGAGACCTTTTCTCCTAATTAGACCTCTTGTTGACTCTCACAAACCGTAGAGTCTGGAGGGAGCCAAATGGTTCGAGTGGACCCCAGAATACCAGAAGTCTTTTGACGAGTTAAAAGCATTCCTAACATCACCTCCTTTGCTCGCCTTTCCAGAAATCGAAGACCAGCTGCAACTGTATCTTGCCATCTTGCCCGAGACTATTGGCTCGGTCCTCGTTAAAGAAGTAGACAAACTCCAACAACCTGTGTATTATGTCAGCAAGGTACTCTTCGATGCAGAAACAAGATATAAACCAGTAAAGAAACTGGCACTCGTCACATCAGTGTGCAAACTAAGACCCTACTTCCAGGCGCACACCATCTCGATACTGACCTATAAACCCTTAAAGAAAATACTAGCGTAACCCGACATATCAGGTAGATTAGTAAACTGGGTAATTAAGCTTGGCGAGTTCGATATTTAGTTCCAATCAAGGACGACAATCAAAGCCTAGGTACTGGCCGACTTTTTAATGAAGACCTCTGTCACACCCCAATTCTGCACCAACCAGAATGGTGTGATGAATCGTCAATAAACCAACGGTTCAACCAAGATCTCGAATAGGCTATCCCCACCATGTTAAACCAAAACACATTCCACATTAATCAAAGATAATAAAGTAAATAGCGGAAGTCTTACAGATAATGAATTGAGGTCTAGTCATGATAAATAATTAATATTCTATTTATCTCCAAGTAATCAAAACATAATTTAATACATATTACAGATATCCAAATACGAAAGTTAAACACTAAGCGTATCCATAGTTGAAACGCTAGCTTGACGAGCCATATTCGTCCTCCACAGCTTGCTCATCCATAGCCGTCACCTACTCATATATTGGCGTATCGACATAATCTTCAACCGTAATACTTACAACATCAGAAACTAAAAAGAATTGCGCGCGCGAGGGTCAGCTCTCCAACTTGGGCTCAGTGAGTAAATAAAACAATGCAATAAACATATGCATGCATTCAATTCATGTCTTTGGTCTGGTTCATAAGTTTGCAATGTGAAATAGAAAGGTTTGGTGGCTGCCGCACCTCTATGCACAGGTGTGTAAGCCCACCCAATTGATCAAACACCATTGTCGTCTACATCCACCCCACCATGGAATAGAGATAGAGCTAAAGTGCATAGGACCGCACTGCATCACACTTCCCCTGATGCCCTACCCATACCAACATGTAAGTCCCTATTGGCGAGGGCTTGCAAACTGGGCTCGCAACTAACCAATCCTAATGTCAAACAGTGTATCCAAGGCCTCACCCCAGCATCCCTTAATACGTCCATAAAGATAGAGCTAAGGCCCCCCGGTAGAGTCAGAGACTACACGGTCTGAGACCACCTCCCCTGATGCCCTATGACGTAATAGTTCTACTAAGGTAATGGCGATACGACGATGTTAGTGGACAAGACTTGAGTAGAGATAGAGCTAGAGTCTGGTGATCAGGATGAACCACAGTGTCACGTCCTCCCCCTGATGCCCCACTCGCATCAAGTACACTGAGCACACACAAACATTCACATGCTTATTCCTAGCATCATCATCATCATTAGGTTATAAATAAACAAAATTAAATATGCATGAACATTAATAGCAGAAATATTGGATGACATGTGAAATGCACAATACACGCATACAAGCATAGAAACATTCATGGCATTGGACTCAAAAATAGTTTATTATTAGCAAATTAGTTTAGGTCTTGTTCCCTCACCTTTGATTGATAGTAGATCATCGTTCAAGCTTTATGAATCACTTTTAAATCACTTGAAAACCTAATCAAGTTGATAGATTTTAATTAGAATTAATTTTCATAAGTTTAGACTAACAGAAGCTGAGGGGTCGCAAGTGGGGTAGCACTTAGGGTAGCAGTTCCTGTGACCCCAGGGTGTAGGGTCGCAGGTAGGGTCGCACCTAGGGTCTCAGTTTTTGTGACCCCAGGGTATAGGGTCGCAAGTAGGGTCGAACATACTGCGACCCTACGTGTGACCACACCCTCCCTGGAACTTCCCAAGGGCATGTAGTCGAACATGTGGGTCTCGTAGGGTCGAATATCATGTGACCCTACGTATAACCACACGTGTCAGGGTTGACCTTTCACTCTTAAGTCCATTCTTTCATGTTTGAATCCTTTGGCTTATGTTCATAGTCCTTCTTATGATTGTTTTATGGCTCAAAACCACAATGTTATTCACCTTCCATTGTCCATAATGACTTCCTTCATGGATTCTCTTAGAATTTATCTATGGATGAATGATTTGGGTTTCTCCTAATCCTATCTTCTTCATAAACTATTCTAGGCTCTCAAATTAACATAGGAAATAGGTTCATACCTTAGGTTTGCTAAGATTCAGAGTTTTCTCTGAGCTTTCCTCTTCTTTGGTCTTCTTCTTAGACTTTCCTTCTCTTCCTTCTCTTCTCTTTCTCTCACTTTCAATTAGGGTTCTAAAGGAGTGAAAGAGGCTAAGGGATGTCCTATTTATAGTGGAAAATCCTCCATAATAAGTCCCAATGAGTTTAGGAAAGACCCCCTTCGAATTAGGAAGGTTTCCTAATTTCTGGTTTCTGGCTGTTTTTGTAGGGTCGCAGGTAGGGTCGCAAAATCCGTGACCCTACGTTTTTAAAATGTGCGACCCTACGATCAAAAAGTCATGGGTTGGACTCTTTTGAGGTGGGGTCGATCACACCTGTTTAGGCATGCGACCGCACACTTATTTTTTACTGTTTTTGAGTTAAATTTCATACTTGGTCTTGTGGTTTCTTCATGTACTTGGTCTACTTGGCTCGACCATGGTAGGTAGACCTGATACAAGGTAGTAAGACCGATTAGTTCGATACAGGTCTTACAACTCCACCACCCTTAAAAGAAATTTTGTCCTCGAAATTTGAACGTACGGATTTTACACCTCCCCCATCCTTAAAATAAATTTTGTCCTCAAAACTTGAATTTACTTTGGAGTCAATAGGTGAGAATTCTGTTTCGCATTGCATCTTCTTCCTCCCATGCAATCTTCTCCACGTCTTGTCTTCGTCAGGTTACCTTCATATAATAATTATCCCAGCTTCAGAGATGTTGTACCTTCCAACCAGTGAACTAGGTTGGTACCACTTCAATAGTTAAATCTTCTATCTAATCCAGTGGATCAGTGGTCAATACCCTTGATATGGATCTCCAATGTACTTCTCCAATAGAGACATGCGAAATACGTCTTGCACACTAGACATGGACAGCGGTAATGCTAGTTGATATGCAACTTTTCTACGTCTCTCCTAAATTTTATAAGGTCCAACACATATATAGGACCCCACTTTCTCTTCTTGCTGAACTGCTTCAAATTACCCATAATTGATATCTTCAAGAACACTTTGTCACTTACGGCAAACTCAAGGTCTTGGTGTCTCTCCTGACAATCCTAAGCTGTCTTTGACCTTTTCTTTGATCTTGTTTGCCACTCGACAGGTTTCTTCAATAGACTCAGGTCTTACAATTCCTTATTCTCCGACTTCATTCCAAAACAAAGGAATTCAATATTTCTACCGTACCATGCTTTATAGGTGACATTTACATGGTAGCTTGGTAGCAACTTTAATTCATAGTAACTTCTCAACTCAAGCTCCTTGAAATCAATTTCACAAGCTCGGGGCATATCTCTTAGGATCTGTATAGTCTACTCCGACTGTCCGTCAGTTTAAGGTAAAATGCGGTACTAAACTTCAACTTTGTCCCATTATTTTCTGTTGATCCTCCCAAAACCTTGAGATAAAGCATGAGCCTCTGACCGACACTATGCTCTCAGACATACCATTCAATCTGGCAATATTATCCACATATAGCTTAGTTAGCCGCTCCAAAGCATACTGAGGTCATATAGCAATGGAATGAGCTATCTTCATAAGGCGTTCAACAATCATCCAAACTACGTCAACCGATCTAGGAGTCAGTGGAAAATCGGTGACATACTTCATTGTAATGCAGTTTCACTTCCAGACTGGCTCTGATAGTGGTTGTAGTAAGCCATGTTGGTCTTTGTCTTTCAGCCTTTACTTGTTGATAATTCAGTCACTGAAACATACATCTAGCCACAACTACTTCCATTCCCTTCCATCAAAATAATCTCTTCATGTTTTGGGTATATTTTGTACTTCTAAGATGTACCCAATACGTAATAGAATGGGCTTTTAGCATTATCTTGTATCTTATGATCAACGTTTTTTTTTTTTACTTTAGGTATGCATAATCATCCTCTATATCTCAGGACCTTTTTTGCATCTGAAGTAAGTCAGGGTTAGGTCTTTCTTTCTCTAAATCAACTTGCACCATTTTTATATACAGATCTAACAAAATTGCTACTTTTACTTCATCCATCAATTCAGAGATGATATTTAATGCCACAAGCACAGTTGAAGAACTATTGCTCCATAAGTTCTCGCTCAATTGGATCATCACGAGTTTCTATTAAATGTTACTTTTTTTTAAATCCAAATTTATTGCTGCAAAACATAAGACAGCTTTTATACTGGGTCCTTCCTCGGACTTCATAATTCCCTTTTTGCTTAATGCCTTAGCTACTACATTAGCCTTGTACCGGTGACATTGAATATCACGGTCTTAATCTGTCACACCACAATTCCACACATCTCAGAATGGTGTGATGAACCGCTAATAAACCAACGGTTCAACCAGGATCTCAAATAGGCTATCCCCGCGTTATCCAAACTTACACACATCCATAATCATAATCAGAGTAAATACACAATAGTGGAAGTCTTATAATAACATAAACTGAGAAAGTAAGATGATATCATTAATTTAATAACAAATTATTCTGTTTTCAACTGAGACATAAATATTTAAATACCAAATACATGTCTTAATAAATCCAATAAAGAAACCTATAAAATATCTAATCAAATACACACGAGTTGCACTTGCAAGAGGAGTCGTGTGTATCCTCTTGACTTCGGCTTCCATGGCTGCCAC